>VBSM01003190.1:5841338-5867327 GCA_008086735.1 Cheirogaleus medius
CTCGGCCTCCCAGAGTGCTAGGATTACAGGCGTGAGCCACCGGCGCCCGGCCTACCTCATTCTTCTTAAGGGTGATATAGCAGCAGTTCCATGGTTTGGAAATACCAGGGTTTATTTAACCATTGCCCGTATTGATGGACATTTGGGATATTATATATCGTGTGTGTGTGTGTGTGTGTGTATGTATAAAGTTGGATTTTTTTGGCATACTGGCATAAGTATATATCTATAGGATAAATTCCTAAAGGTAGAATTTTTGGTTCAGAGGATAGGATGTTTTTATTTATTTATTTGGGGTTCTACTTAAAAATGTGTCTTCATTGAAGAGTTTATAAGAAAAAAGGATGGACCCTCTGTAAAAAGAAAATTTGTTTACTCCAAACATTAGGGAGGAATGGGATACCAATGCCTGGGTGGCTGAGGGTAGGCCATTTTAGTAGTTGATATTTTCAGGTAGTAATGATTTTTTTCCAAGGGCTGTATAATAAATGTTATATCTTATAGAACAACAGGTCTTGGATCCAGCCAGAGGTTTTTTTTGTTTTGTTTTGTTTTGTTTTTTTGAGACAGAATCTCACTCTGTTGCCCAGGCTAGAGTGCCGTGGTGTCAGCCTAGCTCATAGCAACCTCAAACTCCTGTGCTCAAGCAATCCTTCTGCCTCAGCCTCCTGAGTAGCTGGGGCTACAGGCATGCGCCACCATGTCTATATTTTTTCTATATTTTTAGTTGGCCAATTAATTTCTTTCTATTTTTAGTAGAGACGGGGTCTAGCTCTTACTCAGGCTGGTTTCGAACTCCTGACCTTGAGCGATCCTCCCGCCTTGGCCTCCCAGAGTGCTAGGATTACAGGTGTGAGCCACCCAGCCCAGCCAGAGGTTCTTTATAAAAACATTTTAGCAGATGATGTGTTATCTTTTATTGAAGGGAACTTCTCTGAGTTCCCTCAGTCCCTAAGTCTGGAAGAGTACTAAACTGTACATACCAAGTTTAATATTGGAGGAAGATAAGATTGACTATAGCCATATTTTCTAATAATTCTGAACTGTGGTGGATAATTAACGTGGATATGACTTTTCAGACTTTGCTGTTCCTACTCTAATCCATAGGGACAAGTTAAGAATGCTTAGATTTTTGTGTCAGCTTAATGTTGGGGATAGTAGCTTAAAACAGTTACCTAAATGGCATTAGCAAACCATGTTGCTAAATAGTGTATAGATTTTTTAGCTTCACGTGTGCTCAGTTATAAAAGCAATGTGTAGTTTTTATATCAAATATTCTTTGTGAGAAAGGAAAATAAATAAGGCAGTCTCTGAATCTCTTCATCACTCTAGACCACTGTGTTATTTTTTGACTTCCATGTGTACTTTGATGCCCTTGTTCAGTGAAAGGTCCGACATCAGAGTTGTGTGTCATTGTGTACTACATAGAAAGGCTATTCTAAAGCTATGGGCTAAGATGTTTATTAGTTTCTTATATGTATGTATGGATGGATGGATGAATGAGACAGTCTCACTCTGTCACCCGGGCTAGAGTGCCGTGGCATCAGCCTAGCTCACAGCAACCTCAAACTCCTGGGCTCAAGTGATCCTCAAGTGATGCCTCAGCCTTCTGAGTAGCAGGGACTACAGGCATGCACCACCACACCTAGCTAATTTTTTACCATTTTTAGTAGAGACAGGGTTTCATTCTTCCTCAGGTGGGTCTTGAATTCCTGAGCTCAAGCGATCCTCCCACCTCAGCATCTCAGAGTGCTAGGATTATAGGCATGAGCCACCATGCCCAGCCAATGCTCTAATATTTGTTAATTCATTGACTATATGAGGATAGCTCAGGGCCTGGCAAAAAAAGATTGTGAGTGAGGTAGAGGATGGCTAATAATATTTGGTATTTGGACAATAATGGAGTAACACTGCAGGTTATCTTCTTCCAGTCTGTCCCCAGAAGAAAAGCGACTTAGGAAATGGCAATAAACAGCAAAATGTGTTAGAAACATTGAGTAGGTCATAAAGAGAAATATCTTGTCCATGTTATGCTAACTATCAGAGGTGTCCTGGTGTTTTACCGTTGCTGGAAGCACCACCACCATCTTTAAAAAAGTAAATCCCTGCTGTTGCTTTTCCCCCAGGGCTCCTGTGTTAAGCTGTCCATAGCAGGAGTAGGTTCTTCCTAGGTGAAGGCCTAGTTTTAAAATGCCTATTCTTAAGACTTTAGCTTTGGGGTTTGAATTTGAGACCATCATTTCTTATCTCTGCTTACTGTACATTCACATGTAATGTGTGCCATGGCTCTCCTGATGGGGTAGTCATTTAGACTTATACTTGTACCTCAGTTTTAATAAAATTGTATAACTCTTTGACCACCCTCTGGACTTCCCAAAGTAGGTTTTGTCTATTCTGCATAGCCAAACTACCATCATCATACCCTTGGAAGTTGGAGAACTTCCAGTATTTCTCATCTGATACAGTAACAGATAAATAGAAAAACTAATTTTAATTTTGTTAATAGCAGTGCTAAAGGGAGGAGCAAGCCAGCTAAAGTTCTTTCTCATCTCCAGGTCTGGGCCTGACATGTAATACCGTGTTTCCCCGAAAATAAGACCTACGCTTAAAATAAGCCCTAGCAGGATTTCTAAGCATTTGCACAATATAAGCCCTATCCCGAAAATAAGACCTAGTGATGGGCTTGGCTATGCAGTGTATCTGCACAACCCATGCATTTCGTTGCGGAGCGGTAAAGAAGACGAACAGCCCTTCTCATCTGCCCCAGGAGAGCTCTGTTGCTCAACATGAGAGATTGGGGCCAATAGTTCTAAAGGAAATAGAGTCGCAAGAAATTCAGGATGGAATTCGGGGTTTGGAGAGTTATGATGATGTTCCAGAAGATGACGACTTAACTATATTTGAATAAATGTAGATTGTTGTACCGTACTTAAAAAAAAATAACACATGCCCTGAAAATAAGCCCTTAGGGTGTCTTCCTGAGGAAAAATAAATATAAGACCCTCTCTTATTTTCGGGGAAACATGGTAGGTACTTAATATAAATATTGTTGAATAAACGAATGATTAAGTTTGCCAGTAGTATCCAATAAACAAAGTTACATGAATTCTTTTATTTTATTATTACATTTTAGAGATGGGTCTTGCTGTATTGCCCAGGCTGATCTCAAACTCCTGGCCTGAAGCGATCCTCCCACTTCAACCTCTTGAATAGCTGAGATTATAGGCACAAGCCACTAAGCTTGTTATGTGAATCTTTTTAAAAGAAATAAAGAATAACTATAGAAAAGGAAGATGCAACAACCCTGAAAGTCTGCTCTTAGCAAGGCTATTTGTGAGCTGACCCTTTGGCCTCATCCCTTACAGTATGTTTCAGCCATAGTGAACCTGTTCAGTTCCTCAAATGCACTCTGCTTTTTCTCTGAGACATCTCAGTTTGGTGTCTCTGACCAGAGCGTGAGAGTTAGAGTAATGTGAATTTCTATTTATGCTTAGCTCTCAGTGTAACATCACTTCCTCTTAGAAGCTTTCTCAGACTTCCCTGCTTATTAGTTCATTGTCTCTACTTTGAGCTCACAGTAGTCTGTGCTTCCTCTATCTTAGCTTGGTTTTGTGATTGCTGATGTTAATATCTGTGTGTGTCACTAGTCTGAAATAGGAACTGTCTCTTGCTTACCATTATCTCAGTAGTGCCTGGAACCACTAATGCTGGGTTATAGTCAGTACTCCTGGTAGCATTTATGGAATGAACAAATGACTGTGTGAATAGAATAACATGTCAGTACTAAAACTTAATGAAAACTGTAAAACAGGGATGATATGGCAGCACAAAAACCTAATTCTAAAGCTTTTTTTTAGCCAACAAACCACACTCAAAATTATGGGTGTGAGATTCAAGAAATATTGAGGGACTTAGAATATAAAGCAATCTGTTTACAAAGGTCCTGTTAAAAAGGCCAGCTAATTGGGGAGTTTAAAGAAATAAAAAAGACTTGGAGGTTTTTAAGGTAAGGTCTGCTGTCATGTTTTCATACTTCAGAGACAATTTTATAAGTTACCAAGAAAGATATTTAAGGGTAGAAGGATAAGCATGACTTTAGACTTTGATAATAAGGGTTCCAAGGTGGGGGAATCTGCAAGTAACCCAAAGAATTTTGCTTTTTTACCCCAAGTCTGGTACCAGCCAAGTGACTTCTCAGTTTGAAGCAGAAAGAAAACATTTAAAGACCTCAGGGAACTTAAATGTCTTGTGGGGGGGGGGAAAATTACAACCATAAAAATCACACAAAAAGCAGTGAAGAAGAGGTGTAAGAATAGATTGTTAACAAGGGGAAGATTAGTAATGGGAAGGAAAATTGGTATATCAGAAGTGGATAGGAGGTCTAAAGCAGGCATTTTAGCCACTAAAAATGGTGGGCAGTGTGGAAAGCAAGCACTAAGAGAACTTAATGTTCTTTCTTATCACATAGGTTCTGTTATTGAAGAATTTTTGGAAACACAGACAAATATAAATAAAAATTGCCCACAATTTCAGCACCTAAGGAAAACCACTATATTTTTTTCTTTCTAGCCAAATATTGTCTGTATTCTATTAACTGTACAACTTACAATAAAGGGTGAAAATCTTTATGTACAACTCAGTACATTCACATGTATTTGTTTAAACATGACTCAGCTCAAGATACAAAACATTTCTATCATCCCTGAAGGCTCCCTTGTGTCCTTCCCCTCAGTATCCATAGATTAGTTTTGGCTCTTCTTAACATCTCATATATATGGAATCATAGAGTTTCATTGAAAGACAGAAGATCTGTTAAGTCTGGCTACTTTGCTCATCGTCTCTGGGATTCATCCATGTTGTTGCATGTAATAATAGTTCTTTTATTGTTGCTGGGTCGTTTTCTACTCTATAAATATATCATTATTCCGTTGATGAACATTTGGATAGTTTTTCAGTTTGGCACTGTTATAAATAAAGCTGCTTTAAACCTTCTTGTATTTATCTTTTGATGGACATACTCATTTCACCTCAGTATATATCTAAGAATAGAGTTACTAGGTCATAATGTAAATACTGCCAAAGTCATGAATATATGGTGTGCTTTCTTCTATTAAATAAAAGCTTGATTGTTTTAACTTTTATATATAGGCCTATGATATATTGTGAATTGTTCTTTGTGTATAAGGGTAGGGGTCAAGGTTCATCCCCTCTCCACTCTACAAGGGTATCCAATTAATCCAGCACTGTTTATTGGAAAAACTACCTTTTCTTTCTGAATTATAGTGGTGACTTTCTGTTAAATTACATGATTGTACTGTATGGGTGTTTTACACCAATGCTTCCTTCTATTGCATTGATCTATTAATATTTATTTTAAAGAAAGTTGAGGTCATGCTGAATGTATAGTTTTTAAAATTTTCTAACACGTTATTAATGCATCATACTTAAAAAGCATAAATTAAAAATGACTGCCAGTGGTGGCTCACACCTGTAATCCTAGCACTCTGGGAGGCGAGGCGGGCGGATCGTTTGAGCTCAGGAGTTGGAGATCAGCCTGAGCAAGAGCGAGACCCTGTCTCTACCAAAAATAGAAAGAAGTTAATTGGACAGCTAAAAATATATAGAAAAAATTAGCCGGGCATGGCGGCGCATGCCTGTAGTCCCAACTACTCGGGAGGCTGAGGCAGAAGGATTGCTTGAACCCAGGAGTTTGAGGTTGCTGTGAGCTAGGCTGATGGCACGGCACTCTAGCCCAGGCAACAAAGTGAGACTCTGTCTCAAAAAAATAAAATAAAATAAAATAAAATAAAATAAGACTGCCAAAAAAGCCTATTAGATGTACCATAATTTATTTAACTGTTTTCTTTCTTTGGACATTTAATTTGTTTTTTCCTTTCTCTGTTTTGTTTTGGTCTATCTTTTATGTTGGAGGCTTTCCTCTAATGTCTGATAATCTTTGTCCATTCATTTATGCATGAGGCAATAAAAAGTCCATTAGAAGTTCTGTGTGCATGGGCACACTATGGGTGATTGTGTGACTCATTTCTTTGGTCTCTCCCCAAGTATTAGTACCTTTTTTTTTTCCATTGGGACTGTTCAGTTGTTCCAGAGGAAAATCCTCCACTGTACTGTCTACAGAATTGATGCCAATCTATCAGGTATCTTAAAATTTAAAAAATAATAACAACTTTGGAAAATATTATTTTTTCCTGCATCTCTACTTTGATGAGGTCTTTCATATTGTCTTATCTTCATTGATTACTTTCCTAAAGAATAGTTTTTGCCCTTCTCATTGTATTATGTGATTGAATGACTACTAATACCATGACTTTGAGCATGTCTTGAATGTGATCGTGTGATACGGTGTTCATTACAGTCTATTAATGGATCTTAGCTGCTGCACTGTTTGAGCTATCCCTTTTGGAGCTCTGATTGGTCTTTAATGCTACAATTTACACTGTTTACATTTGATCCTTAGTGTAACACTCCACTATAGTTGGGTTTATATTTTACCTGACCACATTTATGAGGGAAAGCAGTTATGTTAAACAAAGTTCAGTATCATACCTTAAATCTAAAGCTCGTTTGTGTTTGGCTATGTTAAGTGGTTTGTACTAGACTGTATCAGTTTTAGGTAATCTTTTTTACTTTAGTTTGCTGCTTTACCAGCTTAGGAACAATTGATTCCCACTGGGTGAAGTCCTGCTTTCCAAATGCCTGCTTTAGGATCTTTGATCCAGCACAGATGCTCTTTCTTACTTTCTTACTTCTCTCACTGGGATTTTTTCCTACCTAGGGGAAACTGAAAATAGATTCAGATCTTTTTTTCTCTAAGATGACTGTCTATCTTGGGAAGGGCAGGGAGTCTATGTGTGGAAGGGGGTCATTGTAGCTGGAGCACCTTTGTGGTTTATGCTTTTTATAAATGCTTCTGTGAATAGCATGTGGGAATTTTCCCCTTAGACCTTACATGATTCTTCAGGCAGAGGAAGAAAGGTACATACTAAAAATGAGGGGGAAACATGATTGAGGAATAGACAAGTGGAAAGGACATGTACACGTGGAAGAGAGTTTTGAGGGTTCCAGGGAGAGAACTTCACAGAATAATAAGGAAATAGATGCAAATAGGTAGATCAACAAAAGTCAGGAAACACTGAAGTCTGAAGTTGTAGTAAGTATACTCTTTGTTCTTTTTTTTCTCCTCACTGCCCATTGTTCTTAGAAGAACAATGTCTTCAGAAAAATATAGGTCCAGATTTTGCTAAAGTGAGAGCAATCATTACTACATGGTCTTGTTGGACTGTTCAAGTTAAACTACAGTTTAAATGAAATTAGGTCACATTGAATTTCAGGACAGAGTATTTATGATGGCTGTGTTCTACTTCTGTGATTTAAAAATAAATAATGGAATGGCCATAGAGGAGTTAATGCAAATAATTTCTGTGTTAACCAGGGCTCACTAGGTTTTCCACACCCTTCCTAGTAGGAGAGAAAAAACGAAATGCATTTGTATTGGTCCAAATTTATGTGATGATTATAGTGTTAGTCACCATGAGCCTTTGCATTAGGGTAAGGGGAAAGGCCATTCCTATGTCAAAGTGTACTGCTAATTGGCATAGACCAGAGCGTGAGAAGGGAAAGAACTCTAGTTCTTTTCTGAGTCCTTTCAGTTCCTGGATAGATAAGATCTTGTGGCTGGTTGTGGTGGCTTAGGCCTGTAATCCTAGCACTTTGGGTGGCCAAAGTGGGAGGATTGCTTGAGGCCAGGAGTTCAAGACTAGCCTGGGCAACATAGCAAGACCCCAAATCTATAAAAAATTTTAACATTAGCTGGTGTGGTGGCGCATGACTGTAGTCCTAGCTACTCATGAATCTGAGGCAAGAGGATTGGTTGAAGCCCAGGAGTTCGAGGCTGAAGTGAGCTATGATCACACCACTGCACTCGAGCCTGGGTGACAGAACAAGTCTGTCTCTAAAAAAAAAATTTAAGAAAAGAAGGTCTCTAAAAGGGGAGACAGATTGCGGATTGAAATAGAGACTCCCAAGCCATCCTGATTCCATATTATAAAGTTTCAATTTATAATCACCTCTTTCAAGGGATACTCTGTACCTCCATCTCCTTCTATTGGGTTTAAGTCCCTACTCCTTCCTACCCAGCAGCCTGTTTACCGCCTTTTCTAAAAATCATTGTTTTTATACTTGTCTTCTCAACCAGTTGCCCAAGGGAAGGGTTTTAGCCATATTGATTGCTACACCCCAGTTAGCCCAGAGTCAGGCACTGAGTCAGCACTGCATAATATATGTTTGGTTGAATGTACCCAGAAGGGTTCATTTGCTTACCTTACTATTAGTTTCCAGGACTGGAAATTCTATAGAGGTAGTTTAGGTTAGGCTGGGCTTCAGTCTTTGATTGATGAGCTGTTATAAAGTCATCTGGAATCCTATTTCTTTCCTTTTTCCTGCTCTGCCTTTCTGAAATGCCCACTTTGTCTTAAAGCTGACTCCTTCTCAGTGCTGCAAATTGGGTGTCAGCAATTTTTTAGGCCATGTGTTTCCTAGACTTTGTGTATGCCTGTGTTAAAGGGAAGAGAAGGTCGGGTGGGAAAGGCCGAGCTTTTTACTGACAGAACCAGTCCCAGTGGCCCAGGGGATGCCATTTGCATTTTGCTTAGTCCTAGATCCCTTGAATCAACAGTGATGAAAAAGAGGAGAGGATGACCTGAATTGGCTTACCTAGGCTGGGGTCACCCTGGAGCTGGGATGGGATGAGCTTTCCCTGAAGCACGTGAACTACAGGAAGAATGAATGGATACCTACCTGGAAATCCGACTACCGTTAGGAAGGAAGAATATGGATATTATGTGGGCCACCAGCAAAGTCCAGTGTTACACTAATCCAGATTTTCTAGGGAACTTTATGACTATTCTGTCTTTCATATGAAGTCACTTATGAATTTATTGGCTGCATGTTATGAAAAATAATTAATAGTGAAATTGTTAAATTTTAGTATGAAACTCTTCCCTACTATTTAGTTAGGGATAGAAGACACTCAAATAGATAAAAAGTTAAATAGCAGTGTAGGGGATAGGTAACAGTACAAGGTAGCAGTATGACAGATAATGTTGTTTAAGTGAGTCATCTGTATACTTTGCATTCCCCAGTAATTGTTTGCTTTTAATCTGGAAATCACTGTGCCAGGCACCCTAGAGGTTAAAGAGATGATGGAAACAAGATGTGGCTCTTGACGCCAGTCAAGAGAATGATTAACAGGCTTGGGTGTCAGGAAGCATGGCCTCACTCACAGAAGCAAAACCCTGAGGACAGGAACCTATAGACACAAGTGAGGGCTCCTGGTGAGCCCTCCGGAGTCCTGGGAGCCTGCATGGTCAGAGGAGATGCTTGGCATTCTCTATAGACAGCTCTGCCCAACTCCTCAGAGTAGTGGGTGTGAGGAGAACAACCAGATCACTCCAGTGCCCAGGGCAGTGGCAATGGTTACCTTTGGTTGGTCACTGCTATTTGTTAGAAGACCCCACTGTGGTCCAACCCTGTTTATTGGAGGGTTTCTAGTAGTGGGTCAGTGTCTACTGAACTGAGTCATAGTGCTGTTAGGCTTTCTGCCTTATTAAAGCTGTCCAATCACATTTATGGACATTACAGTGAATTTAAAAAATAAAATATCTTGTTACTCATTCAGCACATTTATTTAGGGGACTGCCTTGTACCAGGCCCTATGCAAGGCTCTAGGAACATGGTAGTGATCCAAAACCTACTTGATCCCTGACTGTCACAGCCTACAGTCTAGTGGGAGAAACAGACAAAAGGCAAATAAATGTATAAGATAATAGCCGATTGTGATGGTGAGATCCCTGCTGTCACAGCCTACAGTCTAGTGGGAGAAACAGACAAAAGGCAAATAAATACATAAGATAATTGCTAATTGTGATGGTGAGAAGGAAGCAAAATGGGCAGAACTAGAGATTTGTAAAAGGCTTGAGACACCTTTAAGGCATTTTATAAGTGATTTTATGGGTTAGAATTTTTTCCCTAATGATTTCTACCAGTTAAATGCAAATAATTTTCATTCTTTTTGTCTCTTAGGTGCATTTGTCAGGTCCCTGATGAACCAAGAGAACCCTCCACCGTATCCTGGCCCTGGTCCAACGGCCCCATACCCACCTTATCCACAACAACCAATGGGTCCAGGACCTATGGGGGGGCCCTACCCACCTCCTCAAGGGTACCCCTACCAAGGATACCCACAATATGGCTGGCAGGGTGGACCTCAGGAGCCGCCTAAAACCACAGGTGTGTGTCTGTGAATATGTGGGTTACATGCATGTGTGCAGTTCTATGTCACCAAAGGAAAATGTTTGCATGTTTTTTTTTTGGCAGGGAAGAAACACTGGCTTTTGTGATTTGTGGTTGATGTCTCCAAAGCTTGATGATGACTTAAGGTGGTTTCTTCCTCTTGGGAATGACTTCCTTCCTTCTCAGGAGGCCCAAGTCAGCTCTGCCTGTTTCATTCATGCCTCTTGTTCCCTCTGGGGCTGATGACTTCCTGGCTGACAAATTTTCTGAGTGCTACCCCATAGAGCACTGGTAGCGGAAAGTACCAACTGGCTTCTTGCTCTGGCAGCCAGTTTTGTTTTTCAGGTTTAGCCTTTAGGGGTTATTTTGTCTGTCAGCTTGTTGACCCTCAAGTCATCCTCTTGCCCCTGCTGTTGGGGTTGGTTTTCTTTACTAAATATTTTCATAATTCTATGTAACCTGCTAGTTTTCAGCAGACTTCAGAGTTGTTCTTGTGTGCTAGAACAGTGCTACTCAAAGTTCAGTCTGCAGACAAAATGCCCGTCCGTGAACAGTGAATGGTTATTGGACTATGATGAGATAAGTATAGAAAATGAGAGTAAACATTTAGAAACTTTTAGAGCAATTTGATACTGCCGTGACATTCAAGCATATAATCTTGCATTTTACAAAAAGTTCAATTTGTAAAGGATTAAAAATAAAATATCTTGAGAAGCACTGTGCTAGATGTTTGATCACTATTTTATAACGTATTGGTTTGCAGGATAGCTGCTTTGTTGTAGCTCTTTCAGCTTTTTAAGATAGCTAATTCTTACTGAGTGCTTATTACATGCAACATGGTCTCCTAAGAGCTTTATATACATTAACATTTAATCCTTGCAACAATCCTATAAGGTAATTCCCATTTTATAGTGAAGTAATTGAGGTACAGAGTAATGACTTACCCAAGGTCACCCAGCTAGAAGTGGCACATTACAGCTTAGAATCCTGATAGTTTGTCTTAAAAAATC
This sequence comes from Cheirogaleus medius, assembly GCA_008086735.1. Taxonomy (NCBI): domain Eukaryota; kingdom Metazoa; phylum Chordata; class Mammalia; order Primates; family Cheirogaleidae; genus Cheirogaleus; species Cheirogaleus medius. The sequence goes on from VBSM01003190.1 coordinate 5,852,660, forward strand.
TGTACCTATAATTTATTGCTACACTGTTGTCCCTCTCCTGCATTTTCTGAGCTGATTCACATTCATCTGAATTTTCCTATAGTTTAACTCTTTACTAATCAAAATTAACAGAATTGTTGGTTAATTTTATTCTAGTATATGAGGATTCTTTAGAATAGGTAGGAGCCATGGAAGAAAAATAATATTTAAGAGGAATTTTGTACTCAATATGGGAAAGATTCTACTTTTATAGTGTCACATCTTATAGTCTGTTAAAATGGAAGCATTTGAATACCTTTAAAGAATTCAGTTTATCTTGAAGGAAAACTTTTACAGTCTGAGATTCTGTTCTGTTGTAACAGTTTTATAACGCATGCTCAAAAGAATGCAGGAAGTATAACCAATGTAATCAGAGTAGTTGGCATTCAAGTCTGTGACGTCACAGGAGGATTTCCTGAAAATAAATCTCAGCATCTGGGTTTTCTGCTTCAAAATGAAGTAACCCTGTGATGAAAGAAAGAAAGCAGATGGAAAAGACCACATACTGTATGATTCTATCTATGTGAATTCAAAAATAGACAAAAAGAGTCTATGGTGCTGTAGATCAGAATAGTTGCTTCAGACTATGGAGTTGGGCTGGGTGGTGGCGGGTTGGTTATTGATTAGCATGGGCACAAGAGAACCTTCTGGCATAGTAAGAATATTCTGTATCTTAATCTAGGTAGAAACATTCTTCAGGATGTGCACTTATGATTTGTGCACTTTGCTGTATATTATACATTGATTTTTTAAAAAGTCATCCCAGCATTTGGGTTATCCAATAGACTCAGCCTAATGCCTACTTGGTTGTTATGTCTTTCACCCATAGCCCTCATGTTTTTTCTGTACATTTCCAGGCCAGTGTTGTTTATACTGACTTTGTTACTAGTATTTGATGAGCTTAGAACTTTATTGAACTTGTCTATAATAAATGCTTTCTAGGTTTGATGGACTTTTTCCCCTCGTGAGAAAATACTCACAGATTTGCTCCTCTTTCTTACTTGTGGTGTAATTTAAGTATTGATGTTAGCCTTTTTGAGGAAAAATAATTTCTTATTAGGATTAAAGGCTCATTGAGTTTAGCCTTTCAATTGTGATTGATTTCACAAATGCATTTGAAAACTGTTTGATATCCTTTTCTGTGGAATTTCTTTCTTTTATCTTTTCACATTAGCATGTGAATTGTTAACTGTCTGGACCCATTCTGTACCCAGACATGGCAGGTGATGCCAGATGGTCAAGTTCTCTTACCTGGGGTCCAGGTTCTGTGAATGGTACCCTTTGGGGGTATAGGCTCATTAAAGGATGAACCCCTTAGGGACCCATTTCATTCTTTGCTCTTGATATTGCTTCTGGGATCCCCAGTCAGAATCATGTGTTCTCATGCTGTGTATCTGAGCTCTGTATGGAAATTTAAGCTTTTTATCTCCAGCTGGATGATTTTATCTACTACTATAGAGCTGCTTGTCACTCAGGTTCAACTGTGTAATCCATTTTGTTAATGGCTACATAGGTGGAAATGGTCTTTTTCAAAGGAAAGGGGATCTCCTTTTTTCTTAATTTGTGTCTGGTAATTAATTTTAAAGGGCTTTAAAAAAGGTGTGATGAATGGATGGGCAGGTGGGGATAGATGGCTATCTAAGCAGAACTTTCTTTTGTCATCTGTTTATGATTAAGAGTTCATTTTTCAGAAATTGTGGCCAAAAACCACCTTTCGTTTTTCTTGGGAAACCATCCTTTTGGAAACCATGTGATTGGAAGCAGTAGGTGCTTGTGAGAATGAGGCCTCCTAGAGAGCATACCTAGTAGGTTACCTTAAGGATCTCCTGGGTAGTTTTTAATAACTGTAGCAACTAGTATTTCTTGAACACAGTGGTTGGTATTAACCTCATATAATCTTCACAACAACCCTGAAGTATCATTCCCATGTTACAGAGGTGGAATCTGAGGCTCAGAGAGGTTGTGTTTCAGTTATCTATTGTATAAATATCACCCCAAAATTCAGTGGCTTGAAACAGCAATGATTTATTATTTCTCATGATTCTCTGCGTTGACTGGGAGGTTCTTCTGCTTCATGTGATCTCTCCTGGGGTCACTCATGTGACGTTATTCGGCTGTTAGCCAGACTGGGACTAGGATGTCCCAGATGGCCTCTCTCACATGACCAAGATCTTGGTTTGCCTCTGTGAGGCCTCTCTTCTCATTGGGAGGTCTAGCCTGAGCTGCTTTACGTAGCAAGTAGCTTCCGAGAGGGTGAAAGGGGAAGCTGCCAGGCTTTTGATGGGTAGGCCCAGAACTGGCACAGCCATTGTTCAAAGCAAGTCACAAGGCTAGCTATAGTCAGTAGGAAGAGCAACAGATATCATCTCTTCCCTCTCCCACTTTTTTTGGTAACAGCTTTATTGAGATATAATTCATATACCATACAATTAACCCATTTAAATTGTACTATCCAATATTTAGAGTTTTTCAACCATCACCACTATCAAAATTCCAGAACATTTTAAAATTTTATATTTTTGTAAAGATGAGGTCTCGCTATATTGCCCAGGCTGATCTCAGACTTCTGGGCTCAAGTAATCCTCTCTCCTTGGCCTCCCAAAGTGCTGGGATTATAGATGTGAGCTACCATGCCCAGCCTTATGGAACATTTTTATCATGCCAAAAAGAAACTCCATGCCTTTAGCAGTCACTCCCCATTTCCCTTCATCTCCATTAATCTACTTTCTGTCTGTATAGATTTGTCTGTTCTACACATTTCATATAAATGGAGTCATATAATATTTGGTCTTTTGTGACTGGTTTCTTTCACTTAGCTTAATGTTTTCAAGGTTCATCCATGTCGTAGCATGTATCAGTACTTCATTCCTTTCTATTGCCAAATAATATTCCGTTGTATGGATATACCACATTTTATTTATCCATTCATTAGTTGATGGGCATTTGGGTTGTTTCTACTTTTTGGTTATTATAAACATTTGTGTAAAATAGACTCCATCTTGATCAGAGGAATGGCTTGTGAATTACAGGGTGAGAGGACTTGTTGGTGACCATGCAGATAATCCACTACATTTTGCCCTTTGCTCTCAACAATTCATGTCTCTTCCGTGTGCAAACTATATCTGCCACTTTCCAAGACCACCAGATGTTTTATTCAATAACTATATCAGCTTACGATCCAGGATGTATGTAGTCTATATGTAGATAAGGGCTCTAGCCTGCCATGCTGGTCCATATACCTTTGCTCATGCTGCTCCCTTCACTCCCCACCCCTTAATTCCCACTCTGCCCCTAACCTCCAGTCCACATCTCTGGAGATCAAAATGAAATATCATTTCCTCCATGAAGTTTTTCTTTCCTTACACCACACTGCCTGTAGATTTTACCACTCTTATTTGCTTCAGCTGCACCCTGTACAGACTTCTTTCAAAGCACCTTTTCTCTCTCCAAATTCAATTAGTTTCCACTTTATGTTTTGTTTTTTTTTTTAAAGAGACAGGGTCTTGCTCTCTCTCTGTTGCCCAGGCTGGTGTCATCATAGCTCACTGCAACCTCAAACTCCTGGGCTCAAGCGATCCTCCTGCCTCAGCCTCCTGAGTAGCTGGGACTACAGGCCTGTGCCACCATGCCTGGCTAATTAAAAAAAAATTTTTTTTTTTTGGTAAAGATAGGATCTCACTGTGTTGCCCAGACTGATCTCAAACTCCTGGCCTGGAGCGATCCTCCCACCTCAGCCTCCCAAAGTGCTGGGATTACAGGCATGAACCACTGCATCCAGCCCAGTTCAGCATCTTAATGTCTGAATTTTATTAAACTGTTCTTACTATTGTAGTTTGGGCTTTCACCATTTGTTTTAGTCAAGACCCGGAAGGCTGCAAGTGACAGAACCTCACCCTTAAATATTAACCAGCAACAGAAGTTCACCAGACACCTGAATAAAGCAAGCCTCCAAAATGAAAGATGGTAATCCAAACAGACAGAAAAAAGGGATTCTGAGGGAACAAATTATGCAGGGAGAAAAAAACCTTCATACAAAAACGGGGGAAATGCTCTAATATTCTTAAGATATACAGGAAGATAAATCTTAATGAAATAATAGCAGGGGTGCTGTATAAAAGGAACTCAGGAAACAAAAGCATTTAGCCAAGAAGAATGTGAAACTGACCTCAGCCTAAGGATTAGATCCAAAAGACCCATTTGGTAGGCAGATCTTGCCAAACTAGAATTTAAGGCTTTTTGCCACAGGTGGAAGTTTGATGTAGGTTTTGGTTATCTATTATTATGTCACAAACTACCCCAAATCTTAGAGGTTCTATAATTTGGATAGGGCATGGCAGGAAAAATTGATTCATCTCTGTTCCACGTGGCATCTACTGGAGCTGGAACGTAGATAATAATAACCAGTGTGCTGGGTTGGGTATGTACACCTTCTACCCTCCAAATAAGATTCATAAACTTTCCTCTTGGCTTTGTATCTTGTCTAAAGGGGTCCTGTTGGATTGACTTACACCTGCAATACAGAGAAAGAAGCCATTTGGTTTGGCAGATGCTTCAGAAGGGAGAAAGGAATGGAAGCCTGATGGCAGACTGACCGGGAGGGGTCAGAACATACCCATGCTGAAATGCTAGTATTCTATGTGTGTTCCAAACCAGTCTTGATCTTCTCCATTCTTACTGGCTTTGTTTGAGCCTGTTATTTCCCTTGAAGGTTTGATTAAGTTCAACCAAATTCTGTTAACTATTCCGGTTCCAGTGGGATCTTGTACTTCTGGATCATTATAACAAGAAATTGTTCTCCCAAATTCAAAAAGAAAAAAAAAAATGACGTCTGGCATCTCGGCTGAGATGGTTGAAACAGCTGGGCTGGGATTTCTTTCCCTCTCCTCTGTCTCCATCCTTCTGAGTGACCTTTCAGTGCTGCTGCCACAGCATGGCAGTCTCAGTGTAGTTAGGCTCCTTCCACATTGGAATGCAAGAGTGGAAGCTGCCAGGTTTTCCTAAAAAAAAAAAAAAAAAATGAAGCAAACTTTTAATTTAACTTTTAATTTTGAAACAAGTTCAGACATACACAAAACATTGTAAAAATAGTACAAATGATTCTGTATACCTTTCACTCAAATTTCCTCAGACCTAAATAACCACAATACAATGATCGTCAGGTGTTTTACCCCCTGGGCTCAGAGGTTTCACGGTGTCACTTCCATCACATTCTTGGTCAAAGCAGCTACAGGTCTGGCTAGCCTAGATTCAAGGGGAGAGGAAATAGACTTCATTCCTTGATTGGGGAGTGGTAAGGTCACATTGCAAAATGGCATATGGAATGGGAAATCTTTGGAAGCATTACGGCAAGTTCGAGTGGCAACATGTGAATTCCTATTCACTGAAGCATTCTAAATAACAACTGTTTCTAGATTCTTACAAATATGACATAGTAACAGGACTGTTTAAAGTAAAGAATTAAACAATAATATCTTTAGGTTTATATGAGAAAATAGGCAATTTGTCTTTTTAAGGAAAGTTCTATGAATTGGTTAGAAGGTCATGAAAAGGGGTTTTTAATTCTATCACCAAATTAAAAAGACTCTCACTCAGATACCTCAAATCAGAAGTGGAAGAGTCCTCAGATGATCAAACCAGGTTAATCACCCTTCTGACCTCATGGCAGATATCACTAGTCAGTTATGGCTTTTTCTGCTACTCATGAATGTGGCTCAGAATCTTTCTTACTAATAAGCACTCTAGGCAGCCACTGTGATTAGGTTTGAATTGTTAGGTAGGATGAGCCCATTTACCAATCCTTGCTTGGCTAACCCCCTCTTTTTAGAGATATTTAAGCTATGAAGCCCAGAGAGGTTTAGTGACTTGCCAGGGTCAGTGAGGGATTACAAGCTAAGTGCGTTTTCTCATTATGCCCTGCTGCTGTGATCCAGCGCAGATTCCACAGAAATTCTCAAACACTCACCAAAGGAAAATACTTTATTTTCAGCACTTTTCCTCTCTTATCTGTACCCTCACATAAAACACAAAACAAAAAAAAAACCCACCTAGTAGTTATAGCAAGACACAGTTTCCTGGTAGACACAGGTAAAGTGGAGTGTGAGAGAGCTGGGTTCTATTAGCACTAGGATCTGGGCAAGTTACTTAACCTCTTTCATCTTTCTTTGCATGTGCCCGGCCTCCCCTTGTAAGCTTCACAAAGGCAGAGCCTTTTCCTGTTCTTCATCTCTGCTTCCATAGTACTTAGAACAGTGCTGAGCACATGGTATATGTAAATATACCAGTGAATATGTGTTGCATGCATAGAAATACTACCATTTCAGAAGGTGGCTATGAATTCATGTTAGGTGTCTGGTCCCCTCACCACTTTCACTTTGAGATCCTTCCCTTGCCATTTAATGCTTGTGAGTCCAGATATTGGGGTTTTGTCTGGGTTAGGACTGTCATATCTGGCAATGTATTGATTTAGAATGACATAAGTTCTACTTCAGCACAGCCCTTTGGGATGCCCCCCTGGATCTCAAAAGCCCAATTGGCCTTTGAACCAGGTTACTAAGCCTGTAAGTTGGAACTACCCAGTGACCCTGGTCTTTGTAATCTGAAGAAATGAAAGGGCCGTGCATCTTCAGGGGTACCCTTCTGGGTCCGTCAGGCCATTGGCCAACAGGCAAATGTTATGAGAGGCCTCTTTTATTCCACAGTCAGAGATTGTGGGAGAGGGGATAGAATAGCATATTTCTTCTGCACACTCTTCTTGGTGTTTCAGCTTTTATCAGTGTGAGGACAGAAGAGGAAGGAAATTTAACAGTGTGGCATGTCTGGCTAATTGGCTTGAGGTATGGAGTTACTGCCTGGCTTGTTTGAGCCTTTTATGCTTTCTTTCATCAGAAACTCCAATCAGGCATTTTCATTGCCCTGGGAAATCTTTCCAGCATAGACAAGTCCAGTGCCTTCTTTCTTTGCCAGGTATCAGATGACAGAATGTCCCAGCAAGGACATTGCATAGTGCCACCGAAAGCCACATTGGTTTACAAATCCGGGTAGTGTCTCCAGTTCCATGGGCTTCGGTTTCTTATCTGTACCGCTGGGATTAGAGGACCATGGTAAAGAACAAATAAAGCAATACACCTTATACGGTTTATGGCACCTCATAGGCAGTGAGGAAAAGTTAGTACCCTCCCCTAAGCCACACAAATTTCCTGAATTTTTGCTTATGGATGGATAGGGGTAGGGAAGACAGGAAGCTCTCAGGGAAAGGAGGGGAAGCCTATTGCTGAGGGTCACTCCTGATCTACTAAAAATCCCCTTAGCCTGAGGCAACTGGGACAGCTCCAAATTCTTCAGTCATCTGCAGTCATGGCCATGTGACTGGTCTCCCTCCTCCTGCTCATTCTCCCTGCTGTTTTCTACCCAGACTCCCTAATAGCTTCCCATTTCATTTTAGTAAAATCCAGAGTCCTTGCAGTAAGGCAAGGCCCTTTGTGAGCGGCCTGCTGCTGCCTCACTGACTCCTGCCGCGCCACCACCTGTGCACTCTGCTTTACCTTCCCGGGTGTCCTGGGCACTCACCAGGCACACTCCAACTCCAGGGCCTTTGCACTTGCCATTCCCTTCCCCAGACATCCACATTCTTTTGGTTCTTGTTGAGCTGTCACCTAGTCAGAGAGGCTTTCCAACTACCTCCTCCCCTGCCCCATTTAATATAGCACCCCAGCTGGCACACTTTGTCACTGTACCTCCACCTGTTTTTCCTACCTAACATGCTACGCTTACTTGTTCTTTGGCTGCCTTTCTCTTCCCACTGGAATACAAGCTCCTTGAAGGCAGGGACTTTTGCATGTTTTATTCACTGCTTAATTCCAAATATTTATCAAATTGTTGAGTGTCCCACTTTCCCAGTATCCTCTGGCTGCACAGGGTATCTTGTGAGGCATTTCTCTTTCAAGCCTTGCCTTAAGTTCCATTTTCTTCTCATCGGTACAAAATCCTGGAGTGGCCCTACTGAACTGCTGCTTCCTGAGTTACTGCCATGTGTCAGGCCTGGTGCTGAGCACTGTATATCCTTTATCATTTAATTGGTATGACAGCTCTATGAGGTGGATCCTGTTAAAGAAGGTACTCTGGCAAAGCAAGCACTTTAAAACTGAGGCTCTGGCTTGAGAGCCTGTTCTCTGTGACAGTACTGCCTTAGTAGCTCCACCTCCAGTTCCTTTGGGCTCTGCTCCATTGCTGCCTTCCTGTTTTTTTGAGACACATTCTCACTCTATCACCCAGCAGGCTAGAGTGCAGTGGTGCAATCATAGCTCACTGTAGCCTCGAACTTCTGGGCTCAAGCAATCCTTCCACCTCGGCCTCCCAGGTAGCTGGGACTACAGGAATACCCAGCTAACCTTCTCATTTCAGATCTGGCTGAGGGCTCAGTGTATTTTGTTCCTCTTTGGTGCTGCTTCCTTCTTGGCCTCCTGGTTTATCCTGATCTCTGCCGCCTTAATGGCAAGAGTTGACTGTTGTACAAAATACTCCTCCATAGCTTAACTATGCTGCACTTAGCTCCACTATGCTTAACACCTTTCATACTGCATAGAAATCTCTAAGACATATGCCAGGGACTGTATGTTATTTAAATCATCTTAACTACAGTGAAAAACGAGAAAACTTGTGAGCGGTCCTTAACAGATGACGCTCAAAACAGGAGAAAACTCTTGAGCGGTCCTTAAGGTGTTAACGTAGCTCCACTTAACTTTACTCCTTCCTTTCACATCTCTTAGCGCGTATCCTGGGACATTCATTTGAATCTTCTAATGCCAGATGGTGTTTTCATGGAATCCCTTGGAAAAGTTTCAAATAGGCCTGAGCCAGCATCTTTAAGACTTCAGCTGGGCCTTTCAGAGACTTGAGAAGCTTGGGGTTTCTGACCTGGTAAATGGATCTGGGCACATACCTATTATACCTTTTGCTATGAGAAGGGAGGGAGAGAGCTCTGGTAGCCACAGGGACCATCTTCTCTGGCTCCTCAACCAGGAGAAGACAGTCTGCTTATGGGGTCCTCCTGGGATTTGTGGCTCTTGAGAAAGGCTCTTGAGATCAGCTGTTTCTCTCAGCTGTCTGGAGGGCTTCCCTTTCCCCGCCCAGAGCGGGCACTGGGTTCAGAACTTGCTGATTCTTGGTTTGGAGGGAAACCACTCCTCCTTACGTTTTGTAGTGTTCTTTTGGCCTCCATTTAGTTTGGAGGATTTGCCACTATACTGGGCTTACATGTGATAGGCCAGAGGTTTCAATTTACCTGAGAGCGAAGAGGTTCTGGTGGGAGCAGCTGCCTCACCTGATCTTTGGACATGCCAAAGTAGGAACTATATGTACAATTTAAGGGTTTGAATATTTTTTCTGTCCTCTTTAATAGTTTTCTATTATTCTTAGAATAAAGACTAGCATTCCAAAAGGCACCCTGGGGCCCTTCACAGTCTGATCCTGCTACCAGGTTTAGTTTCAGTTCCTCAGCCTCACCAGGCTCCCTCCTCCCACATGGCTTTTGTAAATGCCATTTCCTCTACGTGGCTTGGGAAATTCTTCACTCCTCTCTTGTAACCTCCTTGGTACAGGTTACCCTTATTAATCCTTCATATCTCACCATGTGTCATGACACTGAATTGTAACCCCTACCTCCCAGACTGGATCAGATTTCAGTCTTTCATAATACTAGCTTGATTTGAAATTTTAAAGTCTTGACACTAGTTATAGAATTAAGGTTTTGTCTACTATGTGAAAGCACCGTGATAGGAGATCTTGTCTAATTTGACCAGTAGATTCCCCAGTAACTACTTGTTGAGTGATTAAAGATGAAGAAGAGCAAGAGAGAGGACAAGGTGATACTGGAATAAGCTTTTTAAAGCCGTTAAACTCTGGGTTTGATTTTGCAGGAAACGTTTGCAGTACTGTTTGCACTACTTTTCGCTCTCTCACCTTACTCATTTTTTGGTCTGGGATCTGAGCAGAATATTCATTGTGTAACAGAGGTTTGGGGCATTGGCAGTCACAGATGTCTGAATAATTAGAACTGAGAAGTGTAGTTTGGGGACATTCTTGCCTCCACTGAGTTCTCGCCTTCACTCTTACTCTGGTCCTTAAAGATAGTAATAATGCTTATAGAAACTTTTTTAAAAAATTCTCATAATTCAGATACCCCACCATCTCAAATCATTTTCATGTTCTTATTTCCTAAGTAGTTCTTGCTTACATGCACGTGCCATTTATACCTGGCTGCCACTGTAGCGTAGATACCATCGTGTAGTCTTGTTTTTCCCACTATGTACTTGTCATAAGCGAATTTCCTATAGTGCATGGTTTCTCAATCTCAGCACTAGTGACTCTTGGGCCAGATAATTTTTTGTTGTGGGGGGATGACATGTATATTGTAGGAATGTTTAGCAGCATCCCTAGCCTCTACCCACTAAATACCAGTAGTATCTCTTCAGTTATGACAACTGAAAATGTCTCTAGACATTACCAAATGTCCCTTAGGGGCCAAGATCACCCTCACTTGAGAACCATTGCTACAGAGTTTTAGTAATTAAAATTTTAAGTGGGCCATTGCTTTTGAGCCCAGTAAAGGAAAAGACCTTCCTAATCAGTTTCATCAGCAGCTTATAAATACATGACTTTTTCTGGTGGTCTGCTGAGGGAGAAGGTTTCAGGAATTTGGAACTATAAAGTACTCCGTCTTGACTGGACAGGCTTTGTTTCTGAGCCTCTCTGCTGTCTGAAGCTAGAGAATCTAGATGTTTCATAACAATTCCTAGATTAAAACCATCAGGACAAGAAGAGTTGAAGGCTAATGGTTTAAGTCTTTTAATATTAGATATTATCAAATAATAAGTATTAAATAATTAATATTAGCTAAGTAATAGAGCCAGTGATTATCGAGTAATTGTGTGCTAGGCACTTTTATATATTAATTCATTTAGTCCTAATAACAACCCTCTGAGGTAGGTCTTTATTATATCTCCATCATATAGATGAAGAAATTGAAGTTTAGAAAGGTTGAGTTGTTCGTAGTCACACAGCTAGGAAGTGGTAGAGCTGAGATTCAAACCCAGCAATCTGACTCCAGAGCCTGTGCTCCTCAGTAACTACCATTTACTGAGTACCTGCTGAGGTCCCTGATGCTAGGCTGAGAGCTTTATAGACATGGCTTCCAATTTTTATAGTAGCCCTTCAGAGTAAGTGATATTATCCCAGATTTTACAGATGTGGAACCAGTCTCCTAGAGAAGCTATAATGTCTTGCCCATGGTCCGCCAGATCTCTGGCCCAGAGCCCGACATACTTCTATGCATAATGTGGCCTCCCAAGTATGAATAAAAAATTTTTATAACCTTGTCCTTTTTCTCTTGGAATTGCCACTCACTAGTTCAATAAATATCAATTAAATGCCTTTTGTAATTTAGTGCCAGTCACTAAATACATGTTACCATTTCTAATTAGATCTTATTCAGGTGCTTTGTGTACATTATCTTATAATCCATATAGGAGTCTTGGTGGTATCCCATTTTAGAGCTGAGGAGTCTGAGATCCAGAGAAATGAAAGGACTTTCCTAAGGTCTATTTAAATAGTAATTAGCTGAGCCATGAATTGAACCCAGGTCTGTCTAGTTTCAAATTGTATTCTTAACTACGGTCATGTGCCACACAAGGACTTCTCTGTCAACTATGGACCATATATACAATGGTGGTCCCATAAGATTATAATGGAGCTGAAAAATTCCTATCGCCTAATGACATCATAGCCATCATAATGTCGCATTATGTGTTTGTGGCAATGCTAGTGTAAACAAACCTGTGCTGCCAGCCATATAAAGTGTAGCACATACAATTATGTACAGTACATAATACTTGATAATGATGATAAACAACTATGTTACTGGTTTATGTATTTACTATACTTTTTATTATTTTAAAGTGTTCTCCTCCTTATAAAAAAGTTAACTATAAAACAGCCTCAGGTACAGCCTTCAGGATATATTCCAGAAGGAAGGCACTGTTATAGGCGATGACAGCTCTGTGCATGTTATTACCCCTGAAGACCCTCCAGTGGGACAAGATCTGGAGGTGGAAGACAGTGATATTGATGATCCTGACCCTGTGCTGGCCTAGGCTAATGCGTGTGTTTGTGTCTTAGTTTTTAACAAAAAAGTGTAAAAAGTGAAAAATAAATTAAAAAATTTTTAAATAGAAAAAGCTTATAGAACAAGGATATAAAGGAAAAATATTTTTATACAGCCGTACAGTGTGTTTGTGTTTTAAGCTAAGTGTTATTATAAGAGTCAAAAAGTTTTAAAATTTTTTAAAGGGTTAGAATAAGTTAAGATTAAATTATTGAAGAAAGAAAAAATTTTTTAAAATAAATTTAGGGTAACTTAAGTGTACAGTGTATATAAAGCCTACAGTAGTGTCAGTAATGTCCTAGGCCTTCACACTCACTCACCACTCACTGACTCTCCCAGAGCAACTTCCAGTCCTGCAGGCTCCATTCATGGTAAGTGCCCTATACAGGTGTACCATTTTTTATCTTTTATACTGTACTTTTACTATTCCTTTTCTATGTTTGATATGTTTAGATACATAGATGCTTATCATGGTGTTACAGTTGCCTACAGTATTCAGTACAATAACATACCGTATAGGTTTGTAGCCTAGGACCAACAAGCTATACCATATAGCCTATGTGTGTGGTAGGCTTTACCGTCTAGGTTTGTGTAAACACACTCTAATGTTGCTACAATGATGAAATCGCCTAACTACAAATTTCTCAGAACATATCCCCGTCATTAAGCGTCATAGGACTGTATTGTGCTCTTTTGTGTTCTGTTAGAGAATGTCCTTAAAATACTCAAAAATGAGCTATAATATACATTGTTAGCAATGGTAAAGAAGGAGGACTCTGTGGGTAAGACATGTTCTCTCTGGTGGCCCTCAATTGCAGCTCTCTTCACAAAAGCAGATGAGAATGGCCTTTAGTGAGTGCACTGGTGACTTAGCACCAGTTTTGGCTCTCATTCCACATACTTGGTGACTTCAGGCCTTAACTTGACAGATCTACTCAGCTAGGCCCAGCACTTCAATGATTGGTCTCCCTAACGACTGCACCAACCCGAGGTCTCAGGGACCTGTGTGTCTTGGGATAATAGTATGGTCTACTAGGAGACTATAGACTCCTAAAGATGCCCTTAGATTTTCCCATCTTCTTGGGGATAGAGACAATCTTTTTTGGTCAAGTACTTTATGCAAAACACTCTCTTGCCTTTTCAAAAGCCTTCGCTTGCCTAGCAATCAGAGGTAATGGAGTATGAAAAGACTTACTGCTCTTTGCAGATCCAATTTACTCAGCTGGCTGGTGGGATATGCCCAGTGCCTGCTGGCTGGGAGAAGGCTGGGTTTGCCAGACCAGGCTAGCCTGGGGAAATAGAAGGTTTTTTAAAAGTCTTACGCTGCTCCCACACTTCATTGTTCTTAGCCCCCTTCCACACAGGAGCAGCCTGGGTTTTCTGCTCTAATACAGCTTTTACCAAGTCTTGAAGACATAACACACATGTTCCTATTATCTCTTGCATAGCTTTGTTAAGCTGCTATAAACAATGAGGACATTGGTTTGGTGGGGAAGAAAAAGACTACTTTGGGTAAAAGGCAGCTAGGGAAATTGGAAGGTATGGGTGGGATACAGTAAATCAGTCTTAGAAGGATTGGAACCAAGCAGGCAGTGTTAGGACCTCCCTGTGCCAGCTCCACTCTGCAGAGAAAGTCCAGTGCTGCAGGTCATAAGTGTGGGAGATACTCAGGGTGATAGGGATCTTCCCTATGATATACTCCTATATGTACAGGACTAGGCTCCAGCGCCTGTGCACAGGGTCATGTGTCTCTGACTGCACAAGCTGCCTTTGTGGCATGGTGCCCACAGGCACCTAGTGCCATCTTCCCAGTGGTTGGTGTGGTTAGCCACAGGGGAAACTTGAGGAGGAACCTCTTGGAAACTGACAGCTTTTTCATTCCCTGAAGCTTTCCTTAGGTTTCCATGGGAGTCATTCTCAGGAGAACTGTCTACACTAGTAGAATTTGATGCCTTTTAAAAAATGTATATTATATTGTGTCTCCTCAGAGTTGAGATGCTCTAAAAATCGGGACATGACATAGGATGATTATAATTAAAATATTGCAAATGAAGATAGCAGGGACTGGTGTTTGTATCACTGAATGAGGACTTAGCGCAGCAGACAATAAGATGAATGTGAGGACCAAATCCAGAATGATCAGTGAGCCAGAAGAGCTGGTTTCTTCCAAATGTCTACTTAGTTCAGCTCTGCTAATCCCCCAGAGCTTCTGCTCCTGGGTTATACCTGGGCTCTCACACAGAGAAACCTAGCCACTTTTTAAAAAATAACTTTTTAAATTATAGAAATATTTCTTCCCTTAGAAAGTAAATAATACACATAATTTTACTACCTAGAGATAGCAGCTAATGTTTTGGTATAAATTTTTTTATGATGCAATCCTTTTTGAAATTCAGCTGGTACATTAGTCTCTGTCCAGGGTGTGTATTTGCAGCTATTATAATGCTACATAAAAGTTCTGTTGAGTGTTTTTTGTTTGGAGGATTTTTTTTT
>VBSM01003190.1:5867427-5884108 GCA_008086735.1 Cheirogaleus medius
CTCCCACCTCGGCCTCCCAGAGTGCTAGGATTACAGGCGTGAACCACCACACCCAGCCGAGTGTTTTTTGTTTGTTTGTTTAAATTTGTCACGTCTGTATCTCCTCACCTGGATCTTGGCCTCTTAGAATACACAAGTCTTAAGGAGTGGTTATCAGTTTTCACCAAGGTCTCCTTTCAGATTTGTTTTACACTGTTGACTTCATACTGTTTTTTTCCCCAGTCTAAATTATTCTTGTTTTTTAAAAATCACAGTGTAGTATAAAGCTCTACAACTCTTTATTAGTTTATAGAATAACAGCAAAAATAATGGCAATAATTTATTAACTGTTTATTTTGTGCCAGCCACTGTGCTAACTGCTATCTCATAATCTTTATAACAATTCCAAGATGTTGGTGATTATCATCTTCACTTTTCAGATGAGGAAACTGATCAAAAAGAGGTTAAGGTACTTGCATTTTACTTAAATGGACTATGCCATATATATTAAGCACAATCGCTAAATCCAGTGAACCTGTGCTTGTATGAGCTAGACCTTTGGGGATACAGAAATGAAGAGGACCCAGCTCCTGCCCTGTGAACTGAGCTGACAGTCTGGCGGGAGCTGGGGGTCAGTGGAGACAGACCCAGTGAGTGGATCATGGCTGAATCTGAGTAGCTTGCCCTGGTCTTCTGCTCTTCCAGTGTTACCTTGGCTCCCTGAGGGAATGGGCCCCTTCTCCAGGAAGTATTTACTTTCCTATCAACTGCTACAGAAAGGCTTATCAGCTTGTACCTGGAAGCTTGTTGCTTGTGTGCTGTGAGGGCCGAAACCCTTTTGGTTTTGCGGGACCAGTACTGCTCTCCTCCTTTTCCCTTCCTGCTGGGCTCAGTGGCCTTTCCCTCATTTGATTAAAGGTGTCTTGCATATCCAGGCTGGGATCCTGATTGGAAAAGGTAGCACACTCCTGTGGTTGCACTGATGCATCCTCAGCCTTTTAGATTTTAGGGACTTTCTGAAGCTGGGGAAGGGAGTGGAGCCATCTCCCTCCACCACATACGCACACACTCTTGTTCTGGAGGTTGTACCCGAGAACTTTCTCTTTGGTGTCCTAGGCATCAGACCCTTTCCCCAGGAACACACCTGCTTAAAGACTATAAACTGGGAATAGCCTAGAAAAGATTTTAGTGCCTTTCAATTGCATTTTCCTTAGGGAACAGATCTCCATTAGGCTCTTTTTTTTTTTTTTTTTTTTTTTTAAAGTAGTGTCTTGGTTTCCTCTGAGCTTTTTCCATTTACTCTTAAATGAGTTCATTTGGTAGCCTGCAATACCTTGTCAGCCCAGAGGACTTTAGAGAGAGAGCGTAAGATTGTATTGTGTTTTTCTTAATGGGTAAAAATGGATTTTTGCTTTTGAGGCATGTGTATCATGAGTAGTTTGTTTATGAAGGATCAATATTCCTCTCCCTTCTTCCTGAGCCTCCAAAAAAGTCCCGTCCAAGTACACCCAGGCAGTTGGTGGGTATCCATGAACTCCCCAGGGCTGTGGGCAGGATGTCCTGGGGCTGCATATCTGAAGGAAAGGCTCCAAAGAAGCCCTGTATTCTGTGGTGTATTCTGTGTAAAAGGTGCATTCTGTGGCTGCAGGGCCTACTCTTGCTGGCCTAACTGGGCTGGGATCCTGAGCTCCTTTTGCGATCTTGCTTTCCCAAAATCTCTTCCTAGGCAGATTGTTCCTTTGATATAAAGTGATGGCCCCAATATCAGGGGCTGCCCTCAGCCCCTTTCTGGAAAATTCAGGGTATGCCAAGATCTCTTTTGAAGGGTTTGAACTGACAGAAGTAGAGTGATTCCTTTTCTTAAGAACTTGAGACTGATTGGGTCTTCATTTTTTCCTTATTAATGCTTTACATTTGCTTCAGAGCCAGCTTAACCCATATCTGCAACTTGTTTACAAGACAGGCTGGAAACAGCTTTTCCAACTCAGGAAAGGGATGCAAGGCAGATTGTTCATTTGTCCATTCATTCATTTGATGTCTCCTGTGTGCCAGACCTACTGAATGCCTTGTGCTAGGCTATAGACATGGAGTGATAAGTGGCATTGGAGTCCTTAGCATTTTTGTCCAGGTAGAGTTAGGAGCTTAGGGTCAGTCACTAGGGTTTATCTTGGAGGTCAAAAGGAATTCCTGCATAGTACCATTACCCTGTTCAGTCATGACAGAAGAGTGATTGGAGGGGGGCTCTGTAGCAGGGTTCTTGGTGATGGCCAGCTCCAGCTTGCTGATACGGTAGGCGTAGGTAATAAGGATAGCTATGTGGTTGTGAATATCATTAGGAGGCAGCACCCCTGGCCTTCCTGGGTTATCACCCAGGAGCCTAATATCCACAAGGAGTTGGACTCGGGTAGGACCTTAGGGAAATAGGCACCTCTTTTACCCCATTTCCATGTCTCTTATTCAGAAAGACCCCAATTCATTGTGTAAAATGGAACTATCTGTTTAGTTCCAGATTTATTTAATGACTATATTGCTTCCAGGTGTCTTAGCAGTTGGGGAGCCCTGCCTTCTGTCCTTCAGGTTTTTGTCTTGGGAGCAATAATAGCAGCTAATACATACTGAATACCTGCTGTGTACTAGTGACTGGCCTATGTGGATTAACTCATTAAGTCTCTAAAGAACCCAATAAAGGAACAGGTGCTATTCTTATTCTCATTTTACAGGAGAGGCAACAAAAGCTGGAAGAGGTTGTAATACCTACAAGGTAGCACTAAGGCTGGACCCTGGAGTATCTAACTCTAGTGCCGGCTCTCTTTGCCTCTGCACTGTGTTTTTTGGTGGAGCGCCAGGCCCAAGAGATCGGGTCTGCCTGTGCTGCGATATGTGCAAATGATGACGGCAGCACTACAAACATACTGTCCAAGAGTGTATACTAGGTTGCGTGTGCTGTATGCTGGGCTTTAAGAGTTTGCCAAGGCCGGGCACAGTGGCTCACGCCTATAATCCCAGCACTCTGGGAGGCCGAGGCGGGTGGACTGTTTGAGTTCAGGAGTTCAAGACCAGCCTGAGCAAGAGCAAGACCCTGTCTCTACTTAAAAAAAATAGAAAGAAATTAGCTGGGCAACTGAAAAAAAAAAAAATATATATATATATATATAAAATTAGCTGGGCATGGTGGCACGTGCCTGTAGTCCCAGCTACCCGGGAGGCTGAGGCAGAATTTTGAACCCAGGAGTTTGAGGTTGCTGTGAGCAAGGCTGATGCCATGGCACTCGAGCCCAGGCAACAGAGTAAGACTCTGTCTCAAAAAATAAAAATAAAAATAAATTAAAAGAAAACAAAAAGAGTTTGCCAAGAGTCCTTCTATTCTGTCTCCTGGTTCTCCAAACTGGTAGTGCTGTGAATAAAACCACCACTTTGTACAGCTGAACTGTGTTCAGTGGATGAGAGAAATCGGATGCTTTCTGGCCTTCCTGGCATATTGTAGGCTTCCTACATACCTGCTCCACCTACAAGGCCAGCCCCACTTAGTTTTCCATCCTAGGGTTTTCATGGCAAGGATTAGCCTAGTGGAAAGGTAGTTGGTCATGATGTTGGAGACTTTTTTGACCTGGCTTTAGTGACAAGCTGGCCAGCACTGATAGATTTGAACATGGAAGGAAATAATTTCCCTAAACTCTGCCCCTATCTCCCAGGCTAGCAGAGTTCTAGTCACAGTTGTACAGGCCATACCACCCCTTCTGTCTCCCTTTCTCCACCGGAGAAGTCTGTGGCCTCACATTTCCCAAATAAGCACATCTCATTGGGTAAGGTGGTGGTTTTCAGGACCCTTTGTCATTGATTTTTGGGTGGATGTTAGCTTGTAGCAATGTTACAAAACAGCAGGACTTGCCATGGATAACTTGGTAGGGCCCCAGCACCCCACACAGTTCTTTCCAAATCTACAAGGATGGCCTTTGTTTCTCTGAGATGGTGGGCAGTGTACTGCAGAGAGTAGAGTGGAGGGGTCGAGATCTGCCTCGAATCACCATGTTCCTTGAGAATAGTCATCCTGTCCCACCCTGACCTCAGAACTCACTGTGTACATGGCTCTAAACTGAAGTGCATTCAGGAGAACACACTATTTTTACTGTCATAAAATTAAGCCTGACAGTGGAGGAAGAAAACAACCTAGGATGTTTTGCATAAATATATCTGCTGGAGCTGTTAATCAGTAACACAGGAATCTGGTACCTGTAGAAGCCAGTCATGGTCTGTATACCTAAGATAAAACACGCTTTGTGTTTAGTAAGAACGATATGGCAGTGTTTGCCTTCTTAGAAAATGCGACAAGTACTATTTGAATGAGACTCCTGGGCCAGCACTCAATGTGAGTCAGGCTAACATTGCCGATAACAGAGCAGCCTGTGCCTGGACACTAATTGGTAAAAACCAGCGGCAGCTACCTCCTTATTCATCTCCGTCTATTTGGGCAAGTTACAAAGAGCCAGCTCCCCTCAAAGTAACTTCTCCATTTTTTTCCCCTGTAACTTAGTGCCTGAAACCAGGGAGATAATAATTTTTCTGATTTCTATTTGGCCTTCTAAAATCTGGCAGTAGTTGTCTTATATTCAGGGGCTACTGACATTGGCGGCCTGTGGTTTCTGAGTCATTTTTTATTTCTGTTCCACTCTCTTCTCTTCTTGCTTTGTTTCCATGATTCCCCCATTCCAAGTATCATTCCTGCTGCTCAGCAGGGTATGAAATAACAGGTCATGCATTGATCACCCTAACCACTTCCATCCTAGGGGAAAGGGAGTATCAGGCTATGATGGCCCTTTCAGTCAGCGGAAGCCAGGGCTCTTAAGGCTGGCTATAGCAGCCAGGGCCAATTTAAGATGATGCCCACCTCTTGGTGAGCCACTCACTAGCCACTGTTTACTTAAAATTTCTCGTAGCGGCATAAGGGAAGAGAAATGAGGACAGGGTAATAATAAGATTGACATTCCTCCCACCATAACTCATTGAAAGGATCTGTCCTGATTCTGAATAATAGTTGTGTTTATTATTGGTCCTGCCCAGTTTGGCATGTGACTGTGTGCTTCTTCAGCTAGGTCTTTGTCTCTTCTTTCCAAGTGGTCTGTGAGCTGCCTGAGGCAGGAACAATGTGTTTTATTTCTAGATTCCCCTGCAGGGTTGGCTGTGTTGGGAAAACACAAAGTGAACATGTGAGGTGGGAGGGAGACTGAGCAAAGTGTCAGCAACAGCAGCTTCTTTCTTCTTCACATTTGCTGGATGTGAGATATAATTGGAGCAGTCTGAAAGAGTCTTCGGGCAGGTGGGCACACAAGCTGGCAGAGTGACTTACTTTTTTTGGTGACCATGATGTGCCTCTAGCTGGCTGTAGTCCAGGCTGGCCCCAGGGGACTTGCAGGATTGATTTATGCTACCAAACCAAAGAAAACTGAAGCTGCTTCTGGAACAGAATGTCCCTAAGCCACCAACATACAGAGTTTTGCCTGCTGTGATGCTCAACTCTGGTGTCTCTCTTCCCCAGGATGTTGAAGAGCCCTGGAATTCTCATGAATAAGCAAAGGATTAAAGAATGCATGTTTTTATGTGTGTGGTAAAATATTCATAATGTAAAATTGGCCATTTTAACCATTTTTAAATGTACAGTTCATTGGCATTAAGTACATTCACATTGTTGTGCGACTATCACAACCATTAGTCTCCAAAACTTTTTTAATCTTTCCAAACTGAAACTCTGTACCTATTAAACAACAATTTACCATTCTCCCCTCCTCCCAGCCCCTGGCAACTACCATTCTACTTTCTGTCTCTATGAATTTGATTATAGGTACCTCGTGCAAGTGGAATCATACAGTTTTTATCCTTCTGTGACTGGTTTATTTCACTTAGCATGTCTTCAGGGTTCATCCATGTTGCAGTACATGTCAGAATTTCCTTCCTTTTAAAGGCTGAATAATATTCCATTGTATGTATGTGCCACATTTTGTTTACCCGTTTATCCATTGATGGACACTTGGGTTGTTTCCTCCTTTTGGCTGTATTTATAAATAATACTGCTGTGAACATGGATGTACAAATATCTGTTCATATTTCTGCTTTCAATTCTTTTGAGTAGGGGTTTTAATGCACAAGGAGCAAGGTATCTTTGAAGATCAGTTTCTGATGAATCACTCTTCTCTGTTGAGGGCTAGACTTACAGACCAAAAGTCAGCATTACTCACCATCTAATTTTAGACTCCAACTTAAGTACCACTGGTCACTTGTAACATCACACTTCATTTTGATATTTGATAGGCTTTCATGACATGTTACAACTCAGGTTTTATATATCACCTTTTATTGACTACACTTCAGTTGGCCATTTCCTTATGACTGTGGGGGCACCCTTGTCACTTGGTGTGGTGAGCACTGGACTAGGTGGTACATCTTACTACAGCTGGCGTGCTCTAGTGGTGCAAGCTCTTGCTGACTTTAGCCCTCCTTCTGTGACCCAAGTTGGTTTGGTCTTTTGGCCTTGTCCCCAGACCTGGCTCCACCTTGGGACTTGAAAACCCTGAGCCTGCTGACGACTAAGGCTGTTGAGGCCACTTGTCTTCTACTCATGATAGATTTGTGCAGGTGTGGTATTATCCACCATGTCTGCTGGCTATTGTAATCTTCTTTCATCTCTGCTAGTTCTTACACAACATTTAGAAGTATTGGAATTATGTATATGTAAGTCGTTGCCTAAGAAAGTATATTTCTGAAATGCCTTGGCACGGGACCGACTGGTTTTCCCTGCACCAGCTAAGAACACACCTGGGGGATAATGGATTTTTGATGGAGTCAACTGTCCTTTCATGGGTCTTTCCACCTCTAGATGAGGCATCCTTGAGCCAGTGTCCCTCTGTATTTGTTGGACCAGCTAGGAAGCAGAGATGGCTGGTCATGAAACTCTGCCTTAATGGGCATGTGGTATACTTTGTGTTGATTTCTTATTAGAAATTATATAGACTTACAAATGAGCCAACTCAAACTATTTCTGCAAGGCTGATGATACTAAGAATAGTCCCCGTGTCCCGGTAGACTTTGAACCTATGACATGGTGAGGACCTAGACTGCAGGCCATATGGCCCTGCGTGCAAGGCAGAGACTGCCCACTGTTGCCACCTATCCCTGGCCTGAAGGCTTTTGGTGCTGCTCATAGTTCCCAGCCAGCCCATGCTGCCTTTCCCTGTGTTCTGAGACAGTCCTATTTTCTTTATTCTATTCTGATGACAGCATTAAAAATGAAAACAACATTGGCATACAAAGTGAAAGTCTTCTCTTCTTACCCCCCAAACTCTGTTCTTCTGGACACTATACAACATGTCCTGGCCTATAATCTACCTTTTTCATCTTAATACTTACCTTGAGCCCATTCTGCCTCAGTGCTGTATTCTTCTTAAGGACTGCTTGGTATTTCTAAGGCTATTTTCAAATGATTGCAATAATAGTGTGCTGGTAGGAATTCAGAGTCAGAAAGAGCCTTGATAGGGTAGGTCAGGAAGGCCTCTTGGAGGAGCTGCCTGGAGCTCCCAGTTGATGGGTAGGGACCCAGGAAGGTGATGCAGAGGAGGAGGAAGACATCCTCTGCTACTTTTCTGCTCTTTCAGGAGATAACCGTTGCCTTCTCTTACAACTCTGGCATGTGGCTGCTGGGGCAGGGAACCGAAGGATCAAATGGTCTTTTATTGTGAATATATTTTCATCGTTGGACCCTCACTAGAGATACCACTCTCAACACCTCTTTTTACGAATGAAGACACTGAGGTTTGGAGAGGTGACAGGGACAGCCCAAGTTAAGAGCAGAGCTGAACTAGAGCCTGAACCAGGAAGAAAGGAGGGAATGTCAGATGGGTCTGAACTGGAATGAGCTGAGAAAAGGGAGCAATATAGGCTTAGATCTATGACTGCCATTTTATTCCCCTGATGGTTACCTTATTTGGGTTTGTTCTGGGTGCTGGAGGATGAAGGGAGGAGTCTCCAGATAGCAGATCAGATGCTTCTCAGAAGATCAGAAAATCTTATGGAGTGCAGAAGAAGAGCCTTTCACACAGTTACTCACCTTTGAGCTGGGTCTGTGGCCTTAAGCCTGCTAATGAACCAGGCAGCTTTTTCAGGAGCTGATATGTAGGAGAAGGGGGCGCTTTTCTGCCCTGGGCAGGCAAGCCATTCCCCTGGCAGGGAGAGAAGAATGAGGAGGTTGTTCGCTGGGCAGCCAGGTCAGTTCCTGGAGGCATCCCACAGTGAGCAGTTAAATGCAAACCTACCCCCAAAGGCCAAGAGAGCTGAGAGGCTGAAGAAAGAGGCTGACAAATCTAGTTTCTCAGAAAGAAGTATTTAATAGGGAGTTATGAACAGAAATGATGTCTGTGGCAGCCAAAAAACAGTAGATCCCTGCACTTGCCCTCTAGAAAGTAGAAAACAAGCTTTTAGGGTAAAGACATGCAGCCAGTCATGCCTCAGACTCTTGTGCATTCTGGGGAAGTTAGATAAACATCCTTATGAGGGGTTTGTGCTGCAGGAGGAACACATCAGTCATCACGGCGGTTTCACTTCAAGATGGTGCCTCCTTTGCAATACAGCAGGAAGTCTTCCTGCACAGGTGTTACCGCCCATTCAGGATCAGTGGAAAGCTGAAAACCCACTGTCGGGTTTCCTTGGGCCTTCAGTGGGGAGGGTGGGTTGTGGGCCAGAAGCTGTGTCTGTGGCCCCTGGCCTATAGCCTCTTGCTACTGTCCTGATTGTTCCCATGCCCAGTATGTTCTCTCTTCTGTCCCAGGTTCAGTATACAAGTTCCATATCCCCTGACCTTGGAAGTGGCTGTGCCCTGGACCCTGCCTGAGCTCCCCAGGTGCATGCTCCCCAAAGATGTGACCGTGTCTCCCCAACCCTGAACCTCAGCTCATGCCATGTTGTTGGTCGAGGCCAAAAGAAAAGTGACGGGGACTGTGTGTGTGTGTATATTTGTGCATGAGTTGGGGTGTGAATAGGCAAGGCCTTGAGTTCTAGCAGTCCCCCATCCAGCATTCGTATACTTTCTCACTGTGGATGTACTGGAGATACACATCTGACTCTGTTCTTCCCCCTGCCCCCATACTGGCTTTGGGCACATCCCTCTTTTACATGGGTACTCTGTTGCCACCTGTATACAGTGAAGGACTAACTGATCTTGCAGGTCCCTTGCTCCTAGAACAGCCTGTGACTCTGCTTCCCAGCCTTTTGTTTATTTCTGAGGCTTCTCCCTAGAGTCTAGGTGAGCCCTCCCTTTCTTTCCCCCCTTCTAGGTCTGTCTGCAAGAGACCTACTCTTCACTTGGTCAGGAGAGTGGTCTTCCTGAAAGGTCATAGGTGTTTGAATAATAGTAATAACATCAGTGAGCATTTATTGAATGATTTATAATGTGCTAAGCATTGTGCCAAGCATCTTACATGCATAATCTTTCAATTTTCCCACCAACACTGTGGGGTATAGATTACAATGTCCCTGTCTTACAGGTAAAGAGAGGTTATCACCTGCCCAAGGTTACATGGCCATTGAGTAGATGACCCTGTATTTAAATTCAACTTGATACCTTATTAAAATCCCCATTCTGAAATCCTAATTATGGTATCTTCCACTAAATTGGGACAGGGTGACTTTGGGAATTGTGACCTGGATTGGGGTCATTCCCTAACATATAGTATCAGATAAGGGGGGTCTCTCCCTGTTTCTCTCTGAACTTCCCATCACCAGAATCTGATGAGAATGCATTGTCTCTCCTAGCCACATCCCATCTACTACTTCTTGCCAAACCTTGGGTTCCTGGGAAGAGATGCTTGGAACAGCTGGGGACTAGCTATGGTAAAGAGAAGGGCTAGGAAGATAGGGACAGAGGTTTTCTGAGAACACAGCCAAGGTTATGTTTTTATGTGTTGCAGAGTAGGACAAGAGGGTACACTGTCTCGGACAACCTTGACCTGCTACAGGTGCATGGGCTATTCTGTGCCCACTGGAGGGATGTGCTGATGCACACCTTGCCCGCTGCAGCTGTCAGCATTGTTGGGGGTTCAGGGCAGCTCTGTGTGTCTGCTCTGTGAATACAGGCCTGTGTGTTCCTGCCTCCTCATGGCAAAGCTGCCCTTAACCAGTTTTCCACAAAGACCAGGGGTCTGCAACCACCAAGTACAGAAGCACAGAGGAGGCTGGGCACAGTGTCTCACACCTATAATCCCAGCACTTAGGGAGGCTGAGGCAAGAGAATTGTTTGAGGCCAAGAATTCAAGACCAGCCTGGGCAACATAGTGAGACCTCATCTCTACAATAAATTAAAAAAATTAGCCAGGTACAGTTACATGTCTGCGGTCCTAGCTACTCAAGAGGCTAAGACAGGAGGATCGCTTGTGTTCGAGGTTGCAGTGAGCTGTGATTGCGCCACTGCATTCCAGCCTGGGCGACAGAGTGAGACCCTGTCTCTAAAAAAGAAAAGGAGAAACAACACAGAGGAATTTCACCACATAGAATTAACATTTCTCTTTGGATTATTAGTTGGCCAAGTACTTGTCTTCACACTGTGCATGTGCCTAGAATTGGGTTCCCTAACTCATATGAAGAGGAGGCATTGGCCCTACCTTCCATAGAGCCCTAGAAGGTTCTCCTGAAAGGAGCTGTGCTCTATGAAGCCAACTGAGTCAGGCCTGTGCTATGCTCTGCTAAGAAGCAGTCTTCCTGTGGGACAGGCAGGTCTGATCCAGGTCTTGCAAATGCCAAGGGGGTTTGGCTCTGAGGCCCTGAGGGTAGGGCTGGGTATGGGAGTTCCTGGACATGGCCAGATACAGACCCATGGGATCCATGGAGTCTGTGAATAGTCTAGGTGGGAAGGGGGAAAGTGCTAAGGAAGAAGGAGCCTTAGATGTTTTTGAGCAGAGGAGTTACATGATGGGTGGTCAAGGGTAGGACAGTGGGTGTGCGCTGCAGGAGGATTCAGGAGGCTGATGTGTGAATGCTGTCTTTTAGTTGATTTTGGACAAACCATGTAACACTCACTGAAGCAGTTTCCTCCTCTATATATGGGACCACAATGCGTTCTCTGCCTGTAAAGATGCAGGGCTCTACAGAATTCAGTCTGATGATATGAAGAAAAGAATGATAAAGGCTGATTCTGGGAGGAGCAGGTGGGAGCCTTCGCTGAGAGGCTTCAGTCCCATTTCCCTGCAATCCAGGGTGGTGTTGGAGGGCCCCAAAGGAAGAGCAGGCAGAGTAGAAGGTCAGGAGCCAGGTCAGGCTATGAGAGGAGTGAGATTGGGTAGAGTTGGGCAGTGTGAGGTGTCTAGGTTCCAATAACTTAGGAAGGCAGCGCAAGACTGAGGCCAGTGACACTGGGGCTAGGAGCCTGGATTGGTCAGTGCCTGCTGCCCTCAAAGCCACTGAAACCAGCACTTGTGGCAGAGGCTAGAAGAGGCCCAAGGCATGCTAAGACTGGACAGGCCTGTCCTCCTACCATCAGGACCCCGGCAGTGACTAGAGAGGAGCAGCTTTGAGTGTGGCTTTGTAATCAGACAAGCGTGGATTTCAGAAAAATGTAAAAGCAAAGTGAAAGCCTCTAGGTCTCTCTATGCCTTGACCTTTAAGTTCTTATATTCTTTTAGAATACTTGTGTTTGTGTAGCCCTCTTAATTGTGCAAATAAAAGTGCGCTTTAATCCCTTGCTGAAATTATTGGCCGCATGGAAGAACTACCTAGTTCTTTTAATGGCTGTTTAATATTCTATTAGGTGGTATGCCTTAATTTACCTATTTGGACTCCAGTTGATAGACATTGAGGTTGTTAGTTTGGGGTTATTTTGTTGCATCAGCAATTATACTGTACATAGATCTCTGAACATTGGGACAGTTATTTCTGCAGGATAAATTCTAGATACAGATTTTCTGGATTGAAATTGTCCCCATCCCGCTGCCCCATCCAAATTCCCCTTCAAAGAGGTTCTGCCAATTCACACTCCTACGAATAGTGTATAAGAGTTATAAAATGACGACAGTAATACAGAGCTGTTGTGAGGATTAAATGAGATCATGTGTAAAGCTTTCAGCCGGCACCGGCCACATCAGGTTGCAGGGACGTAGGTCAGGGCAAGGGTTGCATTGCAAATTGGATCACTTTGGATAAGCATCAGTAAGGTGCTGGGTTGGGTTTCATAGCTTGGGGAAGGAGAGGTGCTGGGAAACAGTGGTCTGATAGTTTCTGAGTACCTGATGTGTGCCGGACACTGGAGCAGGGATAGAGCGGTGAACCAGATCAGTGTGGCTCCTGCCCTGCCCTGCCCTCAGGGAGCTAACAGTCTAGAGCAAACAAGTCTCCATGGAGTGTGGTAAGTGCTACCAGGATAAGTGCTGCTGTTTGCCTCTGACGGAGTCTCTCTCTCCTCTGCCTGCCCTCCCCACCCTCCACCCACTCCCAGTGTACGTGCTGGAACGGGAAAGGAAGACGGAAGACGGGTGTCAAGCAGCCCTGGCTGCATGCTGGGCTGCTCTCTGCTGCTGCTGCCTCCTGGACACCTTGGACTGAGCAGCCAAGACCCAAGTGTTTCCCTACCTTCTGTTACTGGAATAAACAACTAGTGTTGTACGATTTCAGTTTTTTTCTTTCTTTGAAAATAATCTGCAGGACATGTAAATTTTAGCACTTATGATAGGTGTGAAATAGTATCTCACTATTTTATTTTGCCTTCTCTGATTATTAGTGACCTTGAACATAAAAATATAAATTTTTGAAATTAGCTAGGCATGTTGGCATAGACCTGTAGTCCTAGCTACTTGGGAAGCTGAGATAGATGGGAGGATCGCTTAAGCCTAGGAGTTGGAGGCTGCAGTGAGCTATGGTCACACCACTGCACTCCAGCCTAGGTGACAGAGTAAGACCCTGTCCTCTCAAAACAACAACAAATATATATATATATTTATATATACATATGTAAATTTTGGTGATTTGTTTGTATGTATCTTATGAATTGCTTATACGTATTCTTAGTCTATTTTTTCTATTGGTTTGTCTTTTCCTATTGATTTATAGTGAATTTTTATATATTCCGCACACTAAAATTTGTTTTATAGGCTTACAAATATCTTTTTACTATCTGTCTCTTAACCTTTGGGTAGTATATTTTCTAGTGTGAAAAATTTAAATGTCGTATTTATCAATCTTTCCTTCATGCTTTGTATGTTTTAGTCTTTGAAAAATAATTCCCTTCCAAGATCATAAAGTCTATATTTTCTTCTAAAAATATTTCACATATAGTCTTTAATTCACCTGAATTTATTCTTTATGATGTAGGATAGGGTTCTAGTTTCCTTTTTCCATTTGGCTAATTTCAGCCTTATTTATTGATGAGGTGATCATTTCTTTTTTTCTTTTTTTTGAGACAGAGTGTCGCTCTTTTGCCCAGGATGGAATACACTGGTAGCTTACTGCAGCCTCCAACTCCTGGGCTCAAGTGATCCTCCTGCCTCAGCCTCGCAAATAGCTAGGACTACAGGCATGCGCCACAATGCCTAACTACTTTTTTTTTTTTTTAGCTTTTGTAGAAATGAGGTCTCACTATTTCCCAGGCTGGTCTTGAACTCCTGGCCTCAAGTGATCTTTCTGCCATGGCCTCCCATAGTGCTAGGATTACAGATGTGAGCCACCATGCCTTACCCCCATTAATTTGAAATGATATTGTCATATACCAAGTTCCCGTAAATGAATGGGCTACAATCAGCAACCTGGCATGATACACACCCTCCTTACCACTAGCACATGTATAAATACTTTCCCCTTTTTCTTCGTAATTTTCTTGGCTACTCTTGGCCTTTTGGATGTGTGTTAGTTTCTACAGAAAACCATGTTTGGCTTTGATTGGAATAACATGTAATTTACAGAGTAATTGGGGGAAAGAGTTGACGTATTTACAATATTGTCTTCCTATCATGAGCAAGATATCTCAATTTATTTTTGTTTTCTTTTATGTTCTTAAAGTCTTACAATTTTCTTCACATAGCTCCTACATATCCTTGTTGGTTTTTAAAATTAGATTTCTTCCCAGGTATATTATAATTTTAATGCTAACATAAATGGATTCCTTTTTTTAAAAATTACATTTTTTAAAATTTCAGAATATTTCAGGGGTACAAACGGTTTGGTTACATTGCCTTTGTACCATTTCAGTCAAGTTTTAAGCATGTACATCTCCCAGATAGGGTGCTTTGTACCCGTTAGGTGTGAATTTACCCATCCCCTCCTCTTCCCTCCCACCTGCTTGATTTCTGATGAATGTTATTTCCATATGTGCACGTAAATGTTGATTGATTAGTTCCAATTTAATGGTGAGTACATGTGGTGTTTGTTTTTCCATTCTTGTGATACTTATATACATATACCACCACATTTTATTAATCCACTCATGTATTGATGGGCACTTGGTTGTTTCCACATCTTTGCGATTGTGAATTATGCTGCTATAAACATTTGAGTACAGGTATCTTTTTTAAAGAATGTCTCTTTTTCATTTGGGTAAATACCCAGTAGTGGGATTGCTGGATCAAATGGTAGTTCTACTTTTAGTTCTTTGAGATATCTCCTTATTACTTTCCATAGAGGTTGTACTAGTTTGCAATCCCACCAACAGTGTATGAGTGTTCCTATCTCTGCATCCACGCTAGCATTTGTTGTTTTGGGACTTTTTGATAAAAGCCATTCTCACTGGAGTTAGTGATATCTCATTGTGGTTTTGATTTGCATTTCCCTGATGATTAGAGATGTTGAGCATTTTTTTATATGTTTTTTGGCCATTAGTCTATCTTCTTTTGAAAAGTTTCTGTTGTCTTTTGCTCACTTTTTAATGGGGTTATTTGATTTTTTCTTGCTGATTTGCTTGAGTTCTTGATAGATTCTAGTTATCAGCCTTTTATTGGATTTATAGCCGACAAATATTACTATTTTCTCCCATTTTGTAGGCTGTTTGCTCTAATGATTGTTTCCTTGGCTGTGCATAAGTGTTTTAATTTGATCAGGTCCTATTTATTTATTTTTTTGTTGCTGTGCTTGCTTTTGGGGTCTTCTTCATAAATTGTTTGCCTAGGCTGATGTCTATAAGAGTTTTTCCAACATTTGCTTCTAGAATTCTTATGGTTTCATGGCTTAGGTTTAAGTCTGTTATCCATTGTGAGTTGATTTTTGTAGTAGTGAGAGGTACTGATCCTGTTTCAGTCTCCTACATGTGGCTATCCAATTTTCCCAGCACCATTTATTGAATAGGGATTCTTTTCCCCAGTGTATATTTTTGTATGCTTTGTCAAAGATCAGATGGCAGTATCAGGATGGTTTTATAACAGGATTCTCTGTTCTGATCCATTGGTCTGTGTCTGAGTTTTTGTACCAATACCATCTGTGTTTTTGTACCAGTACCATGTTGTTTTGGTTACCATAACCTTGCAGTATAGTTTGAAGTCTTGTAAATTGATGCCTCCCAATTTGTTCTTTTTGCTTAAGGTTGCTTTGGCTATATAGGGTCTTCTGGTTCCATATGAGTGTAGAATTAGTTTTTCTAGATCTGCAAAAAATGATGTTGGTATTTTAATAGGGATTGTATTAAATGTGCAAATCACTTTGGGTAGTATAGACATTTTAACAATGTTGATTCAGCTAATCCATGAGCATGGTATGTCTTTCCACCTGTTTATGTCCTCTGCTATTTCCTTTCTCAGTGTTTCATAGTTCTCCCTGTAGAGGTCTTTCACCTCCTTAGTTAAATATATTCCTAGGTATTTTATTTTCTTTGTTGCTATTGTGAAAGGTACTGAGTCTTCGATTTGGTTCTCAACTTGACTGTTGTTTGTGTATAGGAATGCTGCCAATTTGTGTACATTGATTTTGTAAACTGAGACTTTGCTGAATTTATTTATCAATTCCAGGAGTCTCCTGGCAGAATTTCTGGGGTTTTCTAGATATAAGATCATATCATCAGCAAAGAGCAATAGTTTGACCTCTTCTTGCCTCATTTGGATATGTTTGTTTTCCTTTTCTTGTCTGATTGTTCTGGACTTCCAGCACTATGTTGAATAGAAGTGGTGATAGTGGGAAACCTTGTCTGGTTCCAGTTCTAAGCAAGAATGCTTTTGATATTTCCCCATTCAATATGATGTTGGCTGTGGGTTTGTCGTATATGGCTTTTATAATTTTTAGTCCCATCCATGCCTATTCTATTAAGCATTCTTATCATGAAAGGGTGCTGAATTTAGTCAAATGCTTTTTCTGCATCTATTGAGAAGATCATATGGTCTTTTTTACTTCTGTTTATGTGGTGATGAATTACATTTATAGATTTGCATGTGTTGAACCATCCCTGTATCTCTGGGATGAAGCCCACTTGGTCATGATGGATTATTTGTTTGATGAGCAGCTGAATTCAGTTTGCCAGGATTTTATTGAGAATTTTTGCATCTATATTCATAAGGGATATAGGTCTATATTTTTTTGTTGGTGTTGTTGAGTCCTTTCCTTTAGGATGTTGAGTCATCTTCTTTGGTATCAAGGTGATGTTGGCTTCATAAAACGTGTTAGAGAGGATCCCTTCCTTCTCAATGTTATGGAGTAATTTCTATAGGTACCAGTTCTTTGTAGGTCTGTTAAAATTCAGGTGTGGGCTGGGCGTGGTGGC
>VBSM01003190.1:5908388-5919085 GCA_008086735.1 Cheirogaleus medius
AAAAAAAAAAAAGGTTGGGAAGCACTGGATTTGAGAATACAAGTGTGAATGCTGAGAGGCTATTAGGACTTCACCATGTCCTTCACCATAACCTTCGATGGGTATCAGAAGTTGGTGGGGGAGGATGTCAAGAATGACTCCCAAGATGCCTCGCTTGGGCTTGCATGCTGGCTGGATGGTGTTGCCTTTCACTAAGATAAGAAACAGGGGGAGGACCAGGTTTGAAAGGAAAGATTATGAGTTTTGTTTTGGACATAATGAGTTTAAGGTACCCGTGAGATATCTAAGTGAGATGTGAAAAGCAAACTAGATTGGGTCTGAAGTTCGTGGAAGAAATCTGGGCTGGAGATATAATTCTGCATACAGGTGGTACCTGAAGTCATGAGAATGAATGAAATTCCTAGAGAAAGAACACAGAATAAGAGAACTTAGCCTTGAAGAAATTCAACCTTTGAATGTTGGAAGGAAGAGAAGGAATCAGTAGAGGGAAACTGTGTGTCATAGCAACCAAGAGAAGAGCAGTTCAGGAAAAAGGATGCAATCTCTAGAAACTACTGGACGTGTTCAAGTAAGAGGAATGACAACGAGTCAGCAATGGCTGGGGGCTGGAGAGGGCAGTGCTACGCCAAGTAGCTTCTAGGATATCTTGCAACTTTGAAAAGTTGAGACTTGACCCTAAAGCTCTGAAGGAAAATTGGCTGGTGTTTTCATTGTCACGGATGAGCCTTAAGAGCACATGTAATGCAGCATCAGGACAAATAACTGTACCTCCTATCTTCAGGGAGACACTGGGCTTTGTGCAGGTCCAACACAAGTGCTGCAGAAACATCAGTATAATTATGCCCAAGGAGATGACTAGGGGGCTGAAATATTATGTTCAGGAAATAAAGGAGCTAAGAGAATGTACTTCACAATGACACAGCTGAGAATTCTGTGCAGTATAAATGTACTAAAGGTATACTAAACGTAAGTATTTGCCTGTTTCGGGAACTGAGCAAAAGAGATCAAGAAAAGAAGCACAGAGAGCACTACCAATATCACCACCCTGAAATCCGACCCTGGGATCTTTGCTTCCTTTCTTGAACAAACAAACAAAAAACTAAAATAGCCTATATAGAACAGACTTCTAAGTCTGTCATATGTGAAAAACAACTGTACCATGAAAACAAATTTTATAAAAGACATTTCCAATATACATTATTTTTCTTCTGTTTTTCCAGAGTCAAAAAGGCAATAAGAGGAACTAGAAGGACTATTAAAACTCTGCAAGTCTTCTAAATGAGCAAAAAAAAAGTAAAACAAAAAGTCATACTATTTCATTTTGTCTTTAGTTTGACCCAGTCTTACAAGAAGAGCAAGAGGATTAAGTGAACAGTGTTTACAAGTGGAGTTTGGCCTGTAGGCATGGTAAAGGGGTAGGTGAATAGGGTGTGCCCACTGAGAGAGGAAGTAAGGGCAACACCTTGCATTCTTGGAAGTGGAGGTGTAACTGACTCAACTGTGGGGGCAAGACTAACATGCAGGTAAAGTGTGGCAAAAGCCTGAAGTCAGTCTGATCTGGCTCTCTGCTCCAAGCAAGTCCAGATTCCTATTCTCTTACAACTCAACAATAAAAAGACAACCCAATTAAAAAATGAGCAAAGGACTTAAACAGATATGCCCCTAAAGAAGATACATTAATGGCCAATAAGCACATGAAAAACTGTTCAAAATCATTAATCACTACAAAAATGCAAATAAAAACCATAACGAGAGACTACTTTACACACACTGCAATACCTATAATCAAAATGTAAAATAACAATTGTTGGCAAAGATGTGGAGAAAACGGAACCCTCGTACATTGCTGGTGGGAATGTAAAACGGTGCAGCTGCTGTGGAAACAGTTTGGCAGTTACTCAAGAAGTCAAAACATAAAAATTATCATATGACCCAGCAATTCCACTCCAAGGTATACATCCAAGAGAAATGAAAACAGGTGTTCCAGCAAAAACTTGTAAATGTTCACAGCAGCATTATTCACAATAGCCAAAAAGTGGAAACAACCCAAATGTCCATCAGTTGATGAATGGATAAACAAAATGTGGTATATCCATACAATGGAATATTATTCAAAGATAAAAAGGAAAGAGTACTAACAGATGCTACAACATGAATGAACCCTGACCTGAAAAAGTGAAAGAAGCCAGACACAAAAAGCCACACATTTTTATGGTCCATTTATATGAGCAGGCAAATCTTCAGAGACAGAAAACAGAGTAATGGCTGCCGCCAGGTTCTTGGTGAGGAAGGGAATGGACAGTGACAGCTTAATGGGTAGGGGGTTTCTTTTTGGGGTGATGAAAATGTTCTAGAATCAGACAGTGGTGAGGGTTATGCAAGATTGTGAGTTTTATGTTACGTGAATTTTACCTCAATTTTTTTAAAAATGAATTCCTACCTTCTCAAAATGCTGCACCACAAGGGGAAAAGAGAGGACATTAAAGCTCTGTGTTTGAAAACAGGCATGGCAAGACAAGTTCCTAATAAATTATTTTCACCAGCAAATCGGTCTGTACTCCACCCAAAGACTTAGAGTAATACATATACGAACTGGCCAGGGTAAAATAAACTGACACGCCAATTTCTCAAAATGAACTTAAATGTTGTAAGCAGAAGGACTGCTAAGCGTTTAGATTAATGAGTTAATAAGGTACTCTGGGAGAGCCAGTGGACAAACAAGGGTAAGGAAAGTTCTATGTGATCACATTACCACTTTCCAATCGAGTGACATATTTATACAACTAAAAAAATAGAGATATGGCACCGGAAACCCATAAAAGGACCTGGAGCCAGTGAAAACAAGCACTAGCTCAAAGCCACGGCAAGCACAGATGCATGACTCATGGGCACCTCCTCGGCTGATCTGTACAGGTCAGCAGAGGGCAGAATTGGAGAACTACGAATATACTCCAATATCAAAGGGCTATTTATAAAGCTTTCCAAAAACCCTGGCTGTCTTTTCACTAAGAAAGAGAAAGGAAACTCACAGTTGTACCTCTCGATATCACGCAAGAAAGCACTGTTCTCTAAGACTAAGCTAAACTTTTAGGACACAAAGCAGCCCAGGACCTTTATTCCAGCACTGAGTATTCTGGGGGGGATCGAGGGGTCAGACCCACACCACTCAGTGACACTTCTCCATCCAGAGGGATGCAGGGCTTAGACTATGATGAAATCGCTCTACAGACCAAACGTCACAGCTGCCACTTGTCCCCAACTCCACACCCACCAAGTTACCATGGAACCGGTGTAAACAGAATGGAGTTTAATATGCTAATAGCTCTGATCTAATAGCTGACATAACACCAATTAAATTTATAATGACACTGGAGTAATAAAGGAGCCCTTGGCATACATCTCTCTGTAAACATGACTCAAGGGGTGGTTTTCACTTTGCCCTTTCTTCAGTTTCCAGATGCCAGGCCACTTAGAAACCACTTATCCCTTTACTCAGAGTTGGTATAAACTCTGCAGTTTACCATTTTATAAGAAAAAGGACCACAAATAGAAGATCCAACTACTTGGGGTATACAACCATGGCATAAGAACCCCCATTTCTTTCAGAATAAAAGTGAATGACAGAGTGGCTGGAGTCTAGAACCTGGAATCCTGGGTTACCACTCTGATCTCCCTCTTTTTCTCCGACAGATTCTAGCTCTGGCTCTGTGAAGAACACATGATCTCCATTTCTAAAACATGTGCAGAGGCCACCAAGTTCATGAGATGCCTTCACCACAGAATCCATGGCTATCAGGAAATAAAAGCAGATCTGACTGACCAGCTGGCACTTACGTCCTTGAGCCCATCAACCTGCCCTCCCACTAGCCATGTTTATGCTTCACACCAAAGGAGTCATCAGCCACATTTACATGGTGTATACTGAAGCTATCAATAGTGGGTCCTTTAAATAAAATATAGAAAGGTTCATGTTCTTATGGAATGCCCCATAGCAGTTAGAATGAATGAATATTTACTGTGCAGCTGAAGCTCAAAACCCTGCTACTGAATGAGAAAAGCAAGTTGTTGAAAGATATGAACATGGTATCACTTGCTAAATATAAGATGCATATAAACCATGGAATGAAAAGATACAGATCAAATCCTTGGTAGTTGTTACTTCTGGAGAACAGAAATGAGATTGGAGTGGGTGTTACAAAAAAGACTCAAATTTCATTCATTTTGTTTTATTTTTGTAAAAAAAAAAAGCCAGTAAATATAAAATGCTACCATTTGTTATTTCTGGGTGATAAATTAGCTTTAATTTTTTAATTTTTCCCGAATTTAAAAAAATACCTTCTGAAGCAGGTATCACCAGTCTGGAAAAAAATATTTTTTATCTTATAAGCACTTGGTGGCAATATGCTTAATCAGTAAATAGCTGCTGAGCATCCACCATAGGCAAATAATAAAATCCTGCACTTAGCCTTTACTACGTGTCAGGCACAGTACTAAATGACTTACATGTATTATGTTACAAGGCAGGTACTTTTCTTTAGGAAGAAATGCTTATCTTCCTCACCTCCGGTTTTCATTAGCTATAGTCCTGGCCTCCTCAATCTAGCCTGGGGAAGACTAGTGGCTTTTCTGATTGGCTTGTTTGGGAGGAAAAAACTGTGGCTCAGCCTGTTCTGGCCCGCCTGGAGCTGCCTGCTTGCAGAAGGTACACATTTTCCTTGGAAATGACAGATGGGGTCTGCCTGACTCTGCAGAGGGAGACCTGTGGTTGTCCTGAACTTTCAGAGATTTGTTGGGTGAGTTCACTTAATATGTATGCCTAACTCTAGGTCAGTATTAGAAACCCATTATTGCTGCACACCTAAGCCACATCCTTCAATCTAATCTTTATCAGTAATCAAGATAAAATGTATAAAAAGTTGAAATTTTTATATCCATCTGCCCAACTTTCAATTGGTTCCATTCTTAGGCAGGAGATAAAAGTTATTTATTGTGTCTCCCTCCATCCCAACACTGTTGCTATTTTATATGCAAGCGTATTTAAGCTTAGAAACACTAAGTATGTAATTTACCCAAGATGGTAGTAAGTGGCAGAGTCAGAGTTCAAATTCATCTTTATATGATTTCAGAGTTCATTTTCTTAATTCTCATGCCAATGCCATTATGCTACACATAGAGCAAAGACAAGCAGTATCTATTACTTGCTAACAATATTCAAGACAAACTAGAAAAATATTCTAAAAATTGAAGCTATTCTTAGTACATACTTGGGTCTCTAAAAGGGTAGGAAAGTGTGTGCGCATATGTGTGAGAGAATAGTGAAGGTACCGCTTACCATAAAATCCCTTTAGGGACCTTTTAGCCTTCAAAACTAGTTCAAAACTAGCAGGCATGTTTTGCCTTTGCCCATGTAAGTACCCACCTCCCTCAAATTTTACTCAAGATAGCACAGATACATGGCAGATTTCTTATCTCCTGTCTCTAAATGGTCAGTGTTCAGCCTCTCCCTCGAAGTGGGTTCCCACAGAGTGCTCAGCTCTGAGGCTAACCTGATGTCAGCCTCTCCCTTCTGCAATCCCTCCCCAGGGGAACAAACCTGCTTCCCTCAGCCGACCAGGCCTGCCCAGCTCCAGGGTCAGTGCTAGTAAGAGAAGGCCACAAAGCACTTGCAACTCGGGTCTAACACGAGTGACAGGCCCTGCTGTCACCGCAAAGCCATGGGCCTAGACAACCCACGAAAAAGTAGTTCCCTAACCATGGAGGGAGTTGGTCCCGACTCTGCGGCTTGGCCCCGTCTCAGCAGAGGCCTGCCCACATGGGTATTCCCTCAGCTCTCTGGTCTCCCAACACATACTGTCCACATCTCTGTGAAGTGCGTTACACTCTGCTACAGTGACCCAGCGCTCAATCCACGAACCCTGTCCCTTCTCTAGCTATCCTTTTCCCTTAGTTGGCCTAATCCAGATCTATGACTTGAAATGCCATCTATAAATTGACAATTTATAGACAATTCTCGATTTTATTTCACTAGCCTAGAGTTCTAGATTCATCTATCCAACTGTCTATTCAATACCTCTACTTGGGTGTCTAATAGTATCTCAAAGGTAACATGGTCCAAACCAGTCTTTCCATTTGCTTTTATAATTAGTTTTGAAACTTGAAAACTGACTAGGAAACACTAATCTCTATAGCAGCAATCAGCAATAGCACATTTGCTCCTATAAACATCTGGAATGTCTGCAGCAGGACAATCTCTGTGGAGCCCAGTACACATGGAATGCTAAGTAGAGACCACACTGAATGAATAGCATGGGCACCGGGACTAGCTACTTGCCCAGAACAAGCAGTACTTAGACAAAATGAGTAGAAGCAATGCTGACTTCATTCACTTCCAGGGCTGGGGAACCTGTGGCCTTCTGATTTCAAGATTGTTATTTTTTAAGCACCAAAAGAGGCAAGAAAATCTTCATCTTTTTCTACTGTACTCCTTTTAATAAAAGGAGTTGTTCTGTAAATCTGGATTCAATCAAAAGGCCACAGGTTCCCCTCCCCAACACAGGCTTAGACCCTTCCAGCCTCATTTCCCACTCCAACACTCTACTGCAGCTACCCCTCCACTTTCAGACTTCTGTTCATACTATCTTTGGTTTGAAATGCCTTCTTTTTGCCCCAGCCCCATCTAGCAAAATTCTAACTGACCTTCAAAGCCCAAGTGAAATGTCCCCTCTCCCATGAACCCATTCCAGATGTCTCCAACAGGAGAAACAGTGATATAATGGGAGGAAGAGAGTATGATTCCTTAATCAGCGGTCCAAAACTTCAGAGTTTTTTTACTCCTCTTTCACTCCTACACCCAATCACCTTGGCTCCACCTTAAGATATATTCAAAGTTTGACCACCTCCACTGCCACCATCCTCATCCAAGCTGCCATCATTTCTCACCTGGATAATCAATAGCCTTTCATTAAACCAGGGAGTAAGGCAGGTTGATGACTTAAGAAATGTCTAAATATACATTCCCAAAGCCTGCAGCATCTAACTGCTCAGATCTCAAAGCTCTAGGTAGATACCAGGATCTTCACAAATGTAGACTTCCCAAGACATCTTCACAGTGCCTCCCCAGCCCAGCCCAGCCCAACCCCCAGAATCTCTTAATAAAAACAACCCATTTGTTTTCCTTTAGTGCTAAAGTGGTCAGGTTCAGATACCTCCACCACCAGCACCAAGAAAGGAATTGCACAAAGGAAAGGATTTGGGATGAAACTTCAGAATACAAAAATCAATACACAACTTCAGAATATAAAAATCAATAAGCCCTCAGGTGAGTCAACACAGAACACCAGAAATATAACAATATTTGCTCCTAGTTTTCACACATCCACCACTAGGAAATACACAGCAAGGGATAGGAAAGACATTTAAATCCTTCCTTCAGTGATCTTCAACAGCTTTACAAACAAGTACTAGACTGCTATCTCTACAGAGAGTTGTTTCTATTACTGGGAGAGCCAAATCAAAGCAGAGCTCTAGGCTGGCAGTGTGGGTCAGAATTATATGCAGGTGGGCTGGAGTCACACATGTGGTTAATTTTATCAAACAACCTGACACTCCCCGAACACTGAGGTTAGGGGGAGAGTACTAAATAGAAAGATTTCTTTATTCACACAGCAACTCCTCCATTTTCAAACCACCATGCTCCCTCTCACTCTTTCTTACAGGCTAACTGCACATTTCCACGATCAAAAGCCACATTAAAAGACCAGCAGAAGCCCACAATTGCCTGGCTAATCGCTAGCACAACCGCTGAGTTGGAGCATGCTCTTTGAGCCCCCAGGCTCTGGCTCCACACAGAACGTGAATGTGGGTACATGAGCCCTATGGGGTTTGGGAAAAGGGAGAGCTCAAACAATGCTCTTGTCAGCACTTTAAACAAAAAATCCATTCAATGAGAATGGCACCATGTTCCTTTTGCCCTTTCTCCCTAGGAACTAAATTAAACAGATTACAGACAGTGGCAAGAGCTGGCCTTAGAACCACCTCCCCCTTATTTGTTATTTTTAGCAATTTAGTCCGACAACGCCTGACAACTAAACATGCCTAGAATAGCTAAAGGGAGGTGGGATTATCAGATACTACCAGCAAAAAAAATACTAGTCATCACTTCCTCCAATCCTAAGAAAGAATCATTTTCCATGTCTTTTTAGCATCACAGAGTTTGAGCCTTTACAGTTTCATACAAAAACAGAGTACATATAAAACATCAGTGGAAACTGATAACCTTTCCCGACCTGGACTATTGTTCCACCCTCACATGTTTTCTTAAAAACAATAGCAGAAATAGATGAACTAAATTGTTTTACACAAAAGTTAGGAGTACAATGCATTTATGGGCTTTCTGGAAAAATTCCCTCACAAGATGATTATGTACCCAAAAGAATGGCTTCATGAACAGTAATGGACTTTAAATAGTTTTATTATGCTGATGGCAGGTGGCAGATTTGTTTGAAAGCAAGACAAAGTGAGATGAGAGAAACTCTCCCAATTAGTCATTCTACTTTATATGAAATAATATAGCAAAAATTATTTGAAAAATGAATAAAATGGTAAAGCCCTAAGAGAGTAATATAACTGTTTGCATCAGATTAACTAAAATTCGTAAAAATATATTTTATAAAATTTAATAAGATACAATTTATTAAAATGTTCACGAACACTCAAGGAATCTAACAACATTTCCTGAATACAAGGACATGCATGTCACTATTGTAAGTATCATGTAAAAATGATGTCAATTTATGTATGAGGAGTTAATAAACTATCCCGCTCTATCCAAAAGTATGTAACTCTAGGGCTGGGCACAGCGGCTCATGCCTGTAATCCTATCACTTTGGGAGGGCAAGGTGGAAGAATCACTTGAGGTCAGGAGTTCAAGACCAGCCTGAGCAACAGTGAGACCCTGTCTCCACAAATAAATAAATTAGCTGGGTGTGGGGGTGTGCACCTGTAGTCCCAGCTACTCAGGAGGCTGAGGCAGGAGGATGGCTTGAGCCCAGGAGTTTGAGGTTGCAGTGACTATGATCATGCCACCGCACTCCAGCCTGGATGACAAAGTGAGACCCTGTTTTAAAAAAAAAAAAGTACATATCTCTAAAACAGGTGATGCCTAATATAAACTACCTTTAAGCCATCACATGCACATCTGTGACATAAGTGACTAGTACAACGATATCAAAGGCGCTGTCATCACCTTGTATGACATATTACATGGCAACGCTGTAGGCAGACAACCTTTATTTTAGCTTCAAAAATAGGATTCCTTTTTTAAAAATTAAGATAATGATGTGGACATGAAAGGAAATTGTTTTGTTTTGCTTCCTTCCATATTTTCAAAGAGGTATTTTTGCTTTCTAAAGTGGCAATTCAGAAGAAGACCAAGGTTATGATGATAATCTCAATACAGGTGAATCGAGTGACCCTAAAGATAGTCTAATCCAATACTCTCATTTTACAGATGAAGAAATTGAGGCTTAGAATATAGCAAGGGCTAGAATGAAGAACTCCTAAATCAACATAAGGCTTTTAAATTAGGAATTTAGGGTAATGAATGCTCTACTATTATAAATCAAGTAGACCTCGAAATCTCTAAGGTTCAAATGTCAGCCTTTTGAATCTCATTCTTTTGCGCTGACATGTGTAGTATGCTCATTAAGACAGGTGTGGCCTTCCCCACATTAAGTACTGAACAACTCACTTTTTCTGGCCAGTATCTATTACTTCAGGTTAGAGGACATCTATGATATGAGAACAGAGACTGATCAGAGTAAGAACCTAGGATAAGGAAAAGTACACTAACATAGCAGAGAGGTATGCAATAACATGAAAGAAAATCCAAAGTCCGACTCATTAAAAGAAGTCTAGGCAGCTTGAAAATAATTTAAGGAAGTCTCAGGTGTAGGAGGGAGGAGGCTAAGGACATATACTTATGGTTAGACAGAAAAGTAAAGCATATAACAAGGAAGGCTGAGGTCAACAACTCTCTAAAGCATTCAAAGGAATACAGTCTAGTGTAGGCATAAAATAAGCACTCCAAGGAGGGAACCAAGGCATCCTGGGAATGTATCCAAGAAGAAAAGAATAACCGAATCAAGATGCAAAAAGCTGAACCCTGGGCTAACTGGAATGCAGCAAATCCAATTATCTTAAAATCTTTTATCCTAATCATAAAATGAAGATGCACCATCAGGGAACAGATTAAATCATGGGTGAGTGAATCTTAAATATCTGTAATATATATTTTATAGAACAATAAGAAAGGCTATCTAGGTAAAAGGACCAATCTATTTAAATTGCTTACATTTAAGTTCCCGCCAGACCTACAATATTTCTATGGAGAAAATGAAATACATCACAAATGGTTTACATTTGGGCAAATTTTAGCACTTGGATCATAACATATACACTGACCAATGCACTGAAAATATTAATAATAAAGACTGCTCAAACAGAAAGAAAGGCATAGATAGGCTTTTTCAGACCCATGCCTACTCTTACCTGAAAGGCACAAAGGTAGAATCTCCAGTTTCATTAAACCCTAAGATATAAGACACCAGAGTATACAGACTATATGTAGTTTACTATAAACTCTGGGGTTTCCAACCATCAGGCTCTTTCAGACTTAAGTCTTTTTTTTTTTTTTTTTT
>VBSM01003190.1:5968071-5978971 GCA_008086735.1 Cheirogaleus medius
CTCGGCCTCCCAGAGAGCTAGGATTACAGGCGTGAGCCACCGCACCCGGCCTGGGATCGGAGCATTGTACATACTCCTACCCTCATGGAGTGAACACTCTAGTAGGAGGAAATGGATAATAAACAAATAGGAATATGTTAATGGTGATAAGGGCTATGGAAAAATACAAAGCAATGTAAGGAGAGCAAGAGTAGGGTGGGGGAGGAATATGCTATTGTATAATAGGGGGGTCAGGGAAGGCTTACAGAGCAGACAAGATCTGAAAGACAAGATAGCTCTGTCTATAAGGAAGCAAGGTGGAACTAGCAAAAGAGGAGGCCATAGTCAAGAGTCCAGGCACGTGACGATGGTGAATTGGACTGGGTGATGGTAGTGGCAGTGATGAGAAGTAACTGCATACAGCGTGTACTCTAAAGGTAGGGCTGACGACATGTGCTGATGGATTGGCTGTGAAGCTGAGAGGGGAATCAAAGGTGTCTCATTTCTGCCAGGAGCAATGCCTGCTTGCACAGGACTAGGTCCTGAGTCCAGGATCTATTGACTGAATGGGTGGATGTCTTTCCTGGTTACAGCCAGCCAAACTTCCTGTGTGAAAGGTCTATTCTTTCTTATGTCAGAGATAGTATGGTGTAAGTATTAAGAAAAAATAATTTGAGTCAGATAACCAGTCCCAGCTCTGACACTTCCCGGACATCCTTAGGCAAGTTACATAACCTCTTTGAGCCTCAGTTTCCTCTTTTGGAAAAATGGGACAGAAATAGTACCTCGCAGAGTTGTGGGGGATATTGAGAGAGTATATATATAGCCCTGCTATAGAGCCTGACACTTAAAATGGGCTTAAAAAATTCCTAAATTAAACCAGTTCCGCATTAAAACAAGCAGACAGAAGGCTATGGAGTAAGGGTTATCTTTATTTGGATTGCGAAATATAAATATGAACCAGGTTTGGAAATACAGGTTGTAACAGTTCAGAAATGGCACCAGAAGTTTCCAGAAGGGACCATGACAGCATACCTTTGTAGTTCTGGTGAGGTGGGTGGCATTACACAAAAGCCTTTCCCACCTCCAACCTTCTCTGTAGCAATTGGTAGGTAATCAATTACCAGGAACAGTCAGTTCAACATTCCCTGTTCCTCCTCAGCCTTTTTCTTTGCTAATACCTTCTCCAGACTGTCCTCTGCTGTACTGATGATGCCTGCATGGAGTAGCACCAGAAGAATGGCAGGAGTAAGAGAAATGTCTTGACACAAAGGAGAGTGAGTCCTCACTCTGTGGGCCGGGGGACATGGGGGTGAGAGACCAGGAAAGCTGCAGGCATGGAAGCCCAACCTCTTTTGAGATTTGGCAGGGAAAGGACACAGGGGAACACTGATATCTGTTACACTTTGACATCAGCACCTTGGGCTTTCAAAACACAAACAGTAGACAAAATCGCCTAGGCAAGACTGCAGTCCAACTCATAGAGTGGCTCTGACCAAGTTAACCCCTACATCCTGACCATACAGAACTCCCCCTGTGGCACTCTGATCACAGAAGATCTTCAGAAATGTGGACAGACAATAAATTACTGTAGATGGGTCATAGAGCCATCTCAGCTTTGCAGCAAGGGAGGGTGGCAGTGAGCCAGATGGTGAGGATGCCGGGTGGAGGGCCAGGAAATTGCCAAAGTAACAGTCTAGGCACTTGAAATATTATTGTTAGATTGTTAAAAACTAAATAAATTAACATACATAGAATAAAATAAATATATAATTTAAGAGGCATTTACAAACAAACAAACAAACAAAAAATAGTTGTTATTTTTCCATCTGGGTAGAAGTCCCAAAATTCAGAGTTCTCGGGCTTGTGGTATTTCACAGTTAGCTCATCGAATCCAGCGCTGGAAGGTCCAAATGGCAGATCCCTTGGTGGCTACTTGAGTCCATGGCTTCTCAATCTTTGTTGCTTTCTTCCAGTCCACAAATCATTCCTTTTTATTCTCCTTCTTCTTCTTCCTCTTCTTTTTTTTTTCAGTCCAAGATCCTGGAGCGTATGGAATTTAACTGGAATTTTAATCCAGAAGATAAGTGTTTAAACAAACTTACGGGGGGAAGTGGAGTTTGGTGGAGGGGAATCAGAAGGACATGAAGGTCCCTCGCTTTTGCTTTCTTCTGACTCAGATCCCATTGGACATATTCTGTTTGGCACTTGAAGGCTCTGGTATT
The DNA here is from genome assembly GCA_008086735.1 of Cheirogaleus medius. Lineage (NCBI taxonomy): Eukaryota > Metazoa > Chordata > Mammalia > Primates > Cheirogaleidae > Cheirogaleus > Cheirogaleus medius. The sequence continues at coordinate 5,970,276 of VBSM01003190.1, forward strand.
TTGGCAAAGCAATTATGGGAGACCCAATCTAGAGAGCAACTGGGGACCAAAGAGTCTTCATGGCTAGTTGTGAAGTCCTTCCCCTCTGCAGAATCTGCAATCAACTTGTGTCTTCTCAGAGGTAGCAGTCCCCAGCTGATTCCTAAAGCACAAGAGGAAGGCATTCAAAGCCAGGTCCAGTCTAAAGAGGTCTTGAGAGTGTTCTGGGTCCAGTCTTAAGAAGTGGAAATAATCAGCTGGGAAGGGGAAGAAAGGAGAGGGGAGGAAGGTGGGAGAAGCTGTCCTCTCAGGCATCTATCTTTCTTGGGTATCTTTCTAGCAACTTTCACCCTAAGTGGAGATAAAGCTCCCGACAGTCTTTTTGAAAACAACTCTGCAATGGGACCCTAACTCCACAGTGGCCTGCCCCTCAACCCCTCAAGAGAAGAATTCAGGCCAGGCAACGGTGGTTCTCACCTGTAATCCTAGCACTCTGGGAGGCCAAGGTGGGTGGATTGCTCAAGGTCAGGAGTTCGAGACCAGCCTGAGCAAGAGCGAGACCCTGTCTCTACTAAAAGTTGAAAGAAATTAATTGCCCAACTAAAAATATACAGAAAAAATTAGCCGGGCATGGTGGCACGTGCCTGTAGTCCCAGCTACTAGGGAGGCTGAGGCAGTAGGATTGCTTGAGCCCAGGAGTTTGAGGTCGCTGTGAGCTAGGCTGACACCATGGCACTCTAGCCTGGGCAACAGAGTGAGACTCTGACTCAAAAAAAAAAGAGAAGAATTCAGCATTCATTGAAACAGAGCCAGGAAAGGCAGTAGTGGTGTCATGGGGCAAAGGATGGACCATTACCTTGAGCACAGGTCTGTCTCAGTGGGAATTAGTCATGCCCAACTTCACTTTCTCTTCATTTTCTACATCGTAACCTCCTCTCCTATGGTACCTGAGAAAGAAAAGCTGTGTGAGCACAAGTTCTGGCCACTATGACAAAGTGCAGATCCCAGAGCAGGTCTTTCCAGAGAACTCTGCTGTATTGGTTCCCTCCATTACTTGGAAAAACCCAGAGGGTATGACAGCCCAGAAGACCTCTGGTCAAAGGCCACCTGCCCTGAGGGATACCTTTCTCTAACGGCAGGCTACAGTGTACCAAGAGCCTTCCTGCCTCATTTGTTTGATCCTTATAATATCCTTATGATGTAGGTGGACAGATATCACAATTGTTGAAAGATTACAACCCTCAGAAAGACAAGTAACTTGTTCCAGGTCTCACAACAGATGAGTCGTACTGCTTGAAAACAGGCAGAGAGTACATGGTAGGTCTCCCCAAGCCTAGAACATACCTGGATTGGAAGCATGGCCTGAGGTCCAGATGCCTCAAAACTGGAAGGATATACCAATAGCTCCACCCATGCCTTGTCTACCAAACACACACTAATGCCAGCAAAGATCAGAGCCAGGAAAATGATGTGTGCAGAGGTGGCTCCATGGGTGGTTGGTTGGCTGGGCCACAGGTGTAGGAAAAGAACTTCTGTGAGGACCAGAACCTGCTATGGCCTGGCAAGTTTGACCCTAGACACTAGACAATGGACTCAGGTCACGTCAGAGAAACCAGGTTTTTGGAGAATCTACACCCAGGAACCCGTCCATGATTTAGGGGTATTGGAGAAGGGATTCATGTGATCGTCACGTAGAAGACCCAGGAGGAGAAAAGTGGGAGTGATTTGCAGAACCAGCCCGCAGGGGCCCCCAACACTCACCTAAACATGAGAAGCCCCACGATGACAAGCAAACAGACGGATGACAACACCACGGCCACCACAGCCAGGATGGTTGTGTGGTCATATGTATATAAGCGATTTTCCACCGGGAGGCTCAGCCCATGGCACCTCTCTCCATGGTAACCTGGGTGGCAGCTAGTTTAAGACACAACAAAGAGGAGATGGGGTTAGTGGTTTGGTCTCTTTCTTAGCAATGGCCCATCTATATACACCAAACCCCATTCCTCAAACCTCAGCCTATCAACACCTGGCCACGATTCCTACCCTTCCTCCAGCCTTCTCCTTTACAGTAGCAGATTCTTTAAAGCCCCTCTGAAAGCCCATAGCATTTCTCCCTCACTTGGTGCCGCCCCCTCTCTATCCTCTGGTTCTCTGGCCTGAGACTCCTGCTCCAGGCAGGGAAAAAGCGAGGGAGGACATGAAGGTCGCAGCCAGACATGTTCCACATGTGGCTGATTTATTACATGTGTATTCAGGCGTTCTGTTTAAGACACACACGAGGACTTGGGCACAAGAGCTGGTGGGTTGAACTGAGGGGATTCAGTATCACTGTCTCTAGTGAGGCCCCTCAACATTCTGACCCAGAAATAAACCCAGCCTTGCCCATCAATGCATCCCTCTCCACACCGCCCCGCCTATTAATAGGCCCTGGTTCTCAGCCAGGCATCATTTTTCTCAAGTTTCCTTCATTTAACTCCCAGCTCCCCCAGGGTGCAGGGCCCAATTTGGGAGCTTAACTTCGGACTTTGGCCTCTGCACGCTGGGCCATCAGGCCTCCCTCGTCACAGGACAAAGCAAACAAACCAAGATAACATCTTCCTGCCCAGCTGCCCTGCCAGAGCATGGAAGAATGTCAGAAACAATCCCTTGGCTCTTTTCACGCAAGAAATAAATCAAATGGCAACTGCCTCTTCTAACACAAAGCATTTCCTTGAAGCTCTTAGGAAGCCTCAGAAGTGCTTACAGTTGAAGAAACACATTCACATCCCTTCCTTTATCTGAGCACCCCAGAGATCCTTTGATGTAGGTAGGAGCCCCGTTTCACAAAAGGCAGAATGGCTTTCCCAAGGTCACACAGCAGGGCAGAAACGTGGACACAGATTGCTTGACTCTGAGCTCAGTGTGCTGCCCACTCACACCCCACGACTGCCTACCCCCCAGCTAGGCGGTGCAGTGGCATTGTCTGCCCGGGGACTCTAGGCCACTAGCTGCTGAAGAAATCACTGAGAACCTGGCAGCCCTCTATTCTGAGCTGTGTCTTCTCTGAGAAGGAGGTTGTACGCCTGGTACCTCAGAGCCAGGAATCCCTTCTTCCTGCTGAGAGGGCAGCAGGGAGCAGACCTGTCCAGACCCAGCAGTATCAGAGAGGCCCAGCTGGGTGGCACTGCATCCCTGCCCCAGCGCCTCCTGCGTGCTTTGAGGAACCACCTCATTGCGGGATAAATGTAGGTCAGGCCCATGATACATGCAGTGTAGTACACAGTTCCTTACCCAGCCTGCCCATGCATCTGTCCCATCAGCCCAGTTGGGTAAAAAAAAAAAAAGAGGATCCCCATCCCACCAGGACGTGGGGACACCCCCAGGAGTACCCCTGGAAAATTACTTGTGCACAGTGCTTTACTGTTAATAAGGGACTAGCCTTATCTACTAGCTCAACTGAGCCTCATTACACTCTGATAAGCAGGTACAGCCCCATTTTACAGGTGGAAAGACTAAGATTAAGGGCCAGATAGGTTAAGTGATTTGCAAATAGTTTCACAGCTAGGAAGTAGCAAGGCCAAGACTAGGAACCAGTCCTGGCAGATTCCAAATTCATGATTCTTTCCACTCTAAGCAGTGCAGGTAACCCCAAGGAAACACATACCTGATAGGTTCATGGGGCTGTCTGACTTTGCTGTCTGTATTATTTTTATTCATAGCTTGAATAATAAATAGCAGACATTGAAGGCTCATTATGAGCCAAGTACTCTGTGAGGCAGGAGTTACTATCCCCATTTTAAAGACGAAGAGACTGAGGCTTAACTTCTGTTAAATAACTTGCCCAAGGTTACAAGGCTAGTGAGTGGTAGAGCCAGGACTCAACTGAGCAGTCTGAATAACTTCAGAGACTCTGCTCTCCTGGGGAGAGGGAAGCTGAAGCTGAATTTGTTTTTCACTTCCAGCCCATCCTTCAAACCCCACAGGTAGTTACTCAGATGATAGAAATAAAGCTTAGCCTCAGAGTCCCACAATTCAGTTACATAATCCCTCTACCCCACCCTGAGTCAAAAGGATAATAATGTAAACATCCTAATATTACCCCCCTCCCCCTCCCTTTGCAGACAACTCCTGGCTTCCCCAGGAAAGGAGGAGGGATGAGTACATTCCAAGGATCCCAGGGTGGGGGTGAGATCGTGTGTCTTCTCCAGAGCCAGCTGCCCATCAAACTAGGACACGTTCCTCCTACCCATGTCTGTGACCCATTTCAGAACTTGTATTACAACAGAAACAAGAACGCTCTAGGGTCCAGAGACATCTTCCAAACTGGATTCCTCTGCTCCTATGCTAGGAGGCGGAGGGGGCACCATTGGCTGGAGGAGACTCAGAATACATGAGTTCCAGACTGGTCCTGCTGCTATTTCTAGCCAGGGGATCTTGGGCAAGTCACGTTAGCTTTCTAAACTTTGGTTTCCTCGTGTAAAATGCAGGGATAATAAATGCCTACCTCATTAGAGTATTGTGAAAAGATCAAATGAGATAACATGATGAAAGTACTTAATAAAAGGCCAAGTCCCATATTGTATGAGTTCTTTCATAATAAGACTCCAGAGAGTATTGCCCATAATGAGGAAGGGGGAACCAAAGTCAGATGGAGCCCAAGAGCAAGGGGCTCACCATTCCTTCCTGGCATCTGGGCAGTGAGGCCACGTGCAGCCTTCAGACCTGTCTTTCTTCAAGCTCTGAGTCGTCCCCAGCCCAACTGCCCCCAGCTTTCCTCCAGCCAAGGAAACGTTGCAGCCAATTTCTGGGTCAGCAGCCAGTCAGGAGTCCCAGAAAACTACTCTTTGAGGGCAACTTTTGGCTAGTGACACAAAAGGGTTTTCCTGTTTGTGGTGGCTGCAGAGGGCTGGTTTCGGAAGCTGGCTAGCCTCGAGCTCACCACGGCAGCTTGGACACACCCTGGCTGGCGGTTCCTGGGTCTGGAGGCAAGGAGGAGTCACAAAGGGCCTTCGACATAGGGGCACAGATGTCACATTCCCACAAACCAGGAATTCTGTCTCTTCTTTCTGCCTTCCGCCCTGAGTATCAAGGGCTGGAGGCAGGAGGGAGCCAGACCAGACATAGAATCCACCCCTTGAAAATCTGCCTAGGAAGCTGACATAAAGTCTTCAAATCAGATTGCTATGCTCTTAGGCTAGTAAAAGCCTAAGAGACCTCTAGGACAGCAGCTACCTTCTATAAAATCCTGCTCAAACTCTATGAGGACAGATATAGGAAAGAAGGACAAAAGCCAACACCTAGTGCAGCCTGGGGCATGAAAAACATGCTGGACTAGGCGTCAGGCACCTGAGACCCTCTCCTGTGTCCATCTACTTATTTAGCTATTGATCTCGGGCAGACTACTTCCTACTTTCTGGCTCCAGTTTCCCGATCTTTCAAGTAGAGATAGCACGTCCTGCCTACCCAGCAGAGGACTTTTGAAAATCCCAGGAGACTCTTATCTCTCCATCCCCTAGAATAGCGTCTGGCACCAAATAGGTGCTCAACACAGCTTTTAGGCTCAACTCATATTAAACGTAAACACTGAAGATCTGAGACAAAAGACAGAAGGCATTGTTAAAGCTATCATCATCCCTAGGGCCACTGTGAAGGTGGCCTGGGCATGCTTATCAGGTACTCTGGGCTTAGGTGGTCAAATGAGCCCAGCTCTCCAGGACAGCAGCCTTAAATGGCTTCTCAGCCAAGCAGCAGAAGCCCCACATCCATACACTAAAATGCCAGGACCAATGTGGCACAGACAGATTCCTCCAGGCCTCGATCCATCTTGACTGCCCAGCGTCACTTTCTCCACCCTGTGCTAATGATGCCATTTTACAAATTTAAGACAAACTTTTTCTGCCCTGTCCCAAGACCTTAGGGAGGATAATAAGGGGACTCTCTATGCCACTCTCAACCACCCGCCTCCAACACCAAGCTCCTGACAAAGATGTCACCAAGCTCCACACAAGTGACTGTGGACATGGTGGGGAGTGACGGTTTTGTGTGCCAACTACCAAATACAGGGCAGCTCTGCTATGTGTGATCAGACAGCACAAGGAAGCTTAAAAAAGCCAAGGGACCTGCACCCATCACAGATAAAAGGAACTCTAGGCAGCCAGCCTTCTTGACAGGTTGGGAGGTGGTATGCACACAACAGTCTCCTGGCCCTGTCCAGAGTCTCCCCACAAGGCCCCCAGAGCCTGCCTCCCCAGGGGAAGAGAGCGAATGTTTGTAGCCTGACGTGGGGTGTTGGCCTTGGGCACAGTGGAGACATTATGCCTGCCAGAGAGCATGGCAGTGCTGTCATCCCTGAGGGGTTGCCAAGGCAGGCGTTTGCTGGGTTTTGCCTAGGAGAGAGGCTGAGGAACCCACAGCCCCTCCGCCCACACCCCGACCCAGGGAAGGGGGATGCTGCCTGAATGGGGGCTGATGCTTACTGGGTCGGGTTCCATTTCCTGTTAATCCTGCACAAAGGAAGTGTTCTCCCACTGCCATGGCCAAAGGCCAACACTCTCCATGTCTCCCACCTCCTGGCCCTTGCTGGGGTGGGAGAAGAGAGGAGGAGCTTCGACCTTCTCCTATGACCTTCGACCTTCTACTTCCCTCTTTGTACGGTCCTACCATGCCTTAGAATCAACTACATTTGCTCACCTATGCATACACAAACCCAAATACACATATCCCTATACATTATGTGTCCAGATGCGCCTCAAACCTGCCTACAGGGGCTCTACTCCACCCCGGAAGGCCACTCTGCCATGTTTCCTAGAGGCTTCTCCCTCCTAGAGTAGAGCATGGGGCAGGAATGAAGGGCCTGGCTTCAGGTGCCAGCTGTCCTAGCCACATGCTCATTTCCGGGCAAGAGGAAATGTCCCCAAGTATTAAAGAGCGTCACAAACCCATGACACAGGAAATTACATCCTACGGGGTGGGGAGTGAGGGGGAGCTTCCGCTGACTAAAAATATTTCCCCTCCTCCCAACTTCCGCCCAAAGGTTGAGAAGAAACTGGGTGAAATTATGAATTCAAGGAACAGTGACAACGAGGAACAGCCACGTGGCTGACAGGGTGTGCTGATGAAATTCAGCCCTGGGGAAGGGACACTTACATGCAGGACGGAGCCCGGAGCTCCTTCACATATTTGCATTCTCCGTGGATGCAGAAGTCCTTATATTTCCGAAGACATGGGTCTCTCTTCTTCCCTAAGCCCCTGCCTTTCTTCTTTCTTTTCCCATGCTCCTCCTTGCTTGGTGTGGCCAGAGCTTGTGGCTTGGAGGAGAAAGCAACTGCAGGAGAAAGGCACCTTGTTAAGTCTTTGGCTCTTCAGGGGGGAAGAACAGAACAGCTCAGCGTTTGCAAGGAGTATGTACCCTTCATGCCACCTGATGTCGGTGCCTCCCAAGGGCTGAAGGTAAATTGGGCAGAACTATCAGAAAGAGGGAACCTCAGTAGAAAGTAGTGGCTAGGGTGGGTCCCAAGGAGGGCATTTCACAGTCTCCGTTTCAGAGTCTCATTCTGAGGATGCTAGCTTCTGTCGAGTAACGACAGCTCGTTGGGCAATTCTACCAAACTCACCCCCACTCCACTGTCCACCCTCTATCATCTCCACTCCCCTACACCCATTTCATTTTGTTTTGGCAAATTAGCCTCATTTCCTGATGCTGTACTCAGTGACCCACTTGCAGAAAGTGTCACAGGCAAAATCTGCCTCTGGAGAAGGTACTTGGAGGTTATATGAGTAGAGGGCTCCTAAAATAAAAACAGTGTCTGTGTGTTCAGGTGGCCCTCTCTGGAGCACGCATTAGTACCAGGGGACCATGAACTCAGAGTAGAGCCCGGCTCAGGAACAGCAAGCAGGGCCATCCCTGGTCAGAGCCTTGCTTTTTCGAATTCAAATAAAATATTTACCCTGTTCTATGCCCTTTACAGCTTGCCAACTTTCTCAAAGATCCATTTACCTTTATCCCTAAATGTCCTGTTCGGAGCTCTCTGGGATGGGGGGTACGTGTGTACAAGAGGTAGAGAGATGGAAAGTAAGGAACTGTCCAGAAGGAACTGGAACAACGATGACTGCCCCATTCTTTCCAGGCTTCAGAGAGTAGGGGAAAAACATCCTCACCTAGACATCCAGTGGGACTGACCATGGGCTATGGGCACCAGCCAGGGGTCTGCCGCCAGCCCCATCCTACTTCCCTATTCCCCCCATCCTAGCAGGAAAAAGGTGCCCACATCCACGGCTACAGCCATGTATCTAGCAGAGGGGTAAGCATGATACATTAGACTGGAGACCTAGAATCCTCAAGCTGGAAGTGACTTCAAAGAATATCATGACCCTCCATTTTCAGATGAAAAACTTGAAGTCCCAAAAGGCACAGTGACTTGCCCAAGGTCACACATGTTTGGGATTAGAACTATGGTCTCTGGACTTTACATCCCACGTTCTTTCCCACTGCACCTAGCTGCCTCACATACCTCTATCTATCTCCTCCCTCCCACAAATGTGGAGCACTGAGGTGTTGAGCCGGGAATGAATGGGCTCTCAAGTCAGTAGGCCTGTGCTCCAATTTCAGTCATGGGCCCTTGGGCAAGTGACTTAACCTCTCTGAGCCTCGGGGATCTCGGTTAAAAGTGGGTAGCCAGGCTGGGCGTGGTGGCTCACGCCTGTGATCCTAGCACTCTGGGAGGCTGAGGCAGGAG
>VBSM01003190.1:5988460-6007396 GCA_008086735.1 Cheirogaleus medius
GCCTCCCAGAGTGCTAGGATTACAGGCGTGAGCCACCGCGCCCGGCCCTTCCAATACTTCTTAAGCCTGAAAGTCTAGGTCAGAGGGGCCTGGACAGCCTGAGTCAGAGCAGTTTGTAGCTCCTACAGACTCCATCTCTCCGGTACCTCTTCCTCTTTCCTTCAAAGGTCTTCACCTTTGTGAAGCGGTGTGGGCATTGTGAGGAGTAGAAGCAGGTTCCAGCTGTCAGAGCCCACTGTGAGTCTTGGCTAGATTTTGGTGGCCCAAGGTCAAGATGGCATCAGGGAAAGGCACCCCAGCTCCAGCGTCAGAGAATTCCAAAGCTCCAAGTGGAGAGACTCTCTCCACAAATACTCCCCCAGCATGTTGTCTGCGTCTCTCAGAGCAGAGGCTTTGAAGCTCAGGCTGGGGCATCAGAGTGATCCCTTTTTGAACCTTGGGTGCACCAGTCCCTAGCTCTGCCTCTCTGAGCCTCAGTTTCCTCATTCAGAAGTGGGAATGATACCTACCTCAAAGAGCTATTGGGAAGACTGACTGAGATAATCCGGGCAGTGCTAAGACAGTGCTTAGAACATAGTGAGCGCTCAGTACCTAGCAGTTGCTACTCATCCCAGTCTACCTGAACTGGTGTTACTCACCTGCCTGTCTGCCTCCCCCTAGCAGTGAACTCCTGCAGGCAAGAGTGTGCATTAAACCTCAGCTCCTCACTCATAAGCTCATGACCACGGCAAATGGCTTAATGTTTCTGAGCCTCGGTGTTCTTACTAACAAAGTTGGGATAATGAAGTCTACTTCAAATTTTTGGTGTGAGCAAAACTATTAATAGTGGTTATTTTGGAGCAAGGACATTATAAAAAAAATTGTGTTATTTGTACTCATATGGGCATTTTCTTTTTTTCTGTAACAAACATGAAATATTTATGTATATAAGTCATTTTTTAAAATATGCTTTTTCTTAAAAAAATAGCTTAAATTTATTGAGTGCTAACTATATTTAAGACATTGCTATAAGCACTTTACATAAATTATCTCCAATTCTCACAACAGTCCCTGAGGAAGGCAGTGTTATCATCTCCATTTTATAAATGAGAAAACTAAGGCTTAAGGAGATTGAACAATTTGCCCAGCTTGTTGTAAGTGACTCTATACATGTGATGAAATGTTATAAAACTATACACACACACAGATGTACAATTGAGCACATGTAGAAACTGGTAAAATCTGAATAAGGCCTGCAGTCATGTCATTTTTCTGGTTTTGATATTGTCCTATTGATAGGAAACATGTTACCGTTGGGGCAAGCTAGATGAAAAGTACCAGCTGGAGATTTCTCTACATAATTTTGCAATTTCTTGTGAATCTATAATTAGATTCACATAAATAAATAGTTTTTACTTATATTTATTTTTAAATAAGTTAAATAAAAAGTTTTTTTAAAAGTGTAAGGATTACATGAGATAATGTGCCTAGCACAGTGATTGGACACAATCAGCATTTTGGTAAAAGCAGTTCCTCTCCTCCCCACTCTGGGAGAGACTTATTTTCATAGTTATATAATAATAATAGCCTCCCTTTTGTGTGTATACTAAGTACCAGGTCTATTTTACATACATTATTTCATTTAATAAAGCCTATAAAATGAGTCTTTTATTATTTCCCCTTTGCTCATAAGAAAACCCAGGTCCAGCAAAGACATACCTCTTCCCTACTTGCTAGAAAGTGACCAGACCAGGATTTACACTCAAGCAGTTTGTGAGGCCACAGCCTCTCCCTCAGGGTCCACTCAGTGTGCTGCAAAAGGTATGCTTTGAACCTTGGAAATCATCTACTCCAACTGTGTCCATCAACATGTAAGAAAACTGAGGCTTGGAGAAGGAAAGGGCCTTGCTCGAGGATATCCATTAAGTCTGTGATGGGGTCAGGATGGGAACCCAGTTTTTGAACTCCTATGCCAAGGTTTTTCCCAGCACCCGCATCCAGGGCTGCTCTCCCACATAGCACATCTTCACTGGGCCCTGTCTAGGAGCCCACTGGTACCCATCGGTAGACCTGGGGTTCCTACTCACGTCCCTCACCAGCCCACCCAGCTCAGGGCACCCAGGGCCAAAGGAGGAAGTGGGGCCTGGAGAGGGTGGAGGTGTGGTGGCCCACTACTCTGGGTGGCCCTGGGAGCCAGGGTGGCTGGGGGCCACGGAGAAGGCAAGGATAGACCCTCTGAACTTTGGCAGGAGTTGAGGTGTGAAGGGAGGATGTGTGTACATGTGTGTGTGTGTGTGTGTGGGGGGGAGGTGGTTATTCATGCCAAGCCCATGCTCCCATCCCCCTCAGGCTCCTTTGAGTCACTTGCCTTTAAGGTTGGGGCACATTCTTGAAGGGAGGGTCACAGGCCTGGGACTGAAACCAGCTCCCCCGTCAGACTCAACACCCCTCCCCAACTACTAATATAGTGACATTCTCCTCTAATTGCCGCCAGGGGACCTCCCAGGACCAGACCTGGGTTTGGTGGGGAGGGCAGGTCTGGGTCCCAAATCTCAGGGGAGGAATTCCTGGTATTCAGTGAGGTGTTTGACCTACATTCAGATGAGCCTGATTGGATCTCCCTTCCCCACCTGTGGTGCTCCTCACCCCCATCCCTCCGGGCCAGTCCACGGTGGGCCAGGGCCAGGCAGAAGATCAAAGACCCCTCCCTGCCATCTCGCCATCTTGGCGCCCAGGCAGGTCGGCTGGGGAAACGAACAGCCGCTCGGCCTAAGGGTGCGGCCCCAGCAATCCTGTCCGTGGGGAGCAGCGCCCTCGTGTGGCCTCCAGGAGAAGTGCGGCTCCTTTCCCAGCCCCGTCCTTTGTATGCGCTCATAGAACAAATATTTACTGAGAGCCACTATGTGCCAGGCGCTGCTCTAGGCTCAGCGGGGAAGACAGATACCTGCTCCACGGCCTGTACATTTCTCTCTCTGTCTCTGTCTCTGTATCTCTGGGAAGAGGCAGGCAATAAACGATCGATAAATAAATGAGGCAGTTATGAGTAGTGATAACTGCTAGGAAGAAACTAAAACAAAGAAATGTGATGGAGAGTGCCCCAAGAGGGAAACTTAGGACAGGATGGCAAAGGAAGGTTTCCTTGAGGAGCTAACGTCTGAGATGAGACCTAGTGATCTTTTTCCCCTAGAGATCTGGGGGAAGAGCTTTCCTTGCACAGGGAACAGCTCCTGCAGAGACACTCAGGCAGGGACAGACTTTGCATAGCACATGGAAAGCCAGTGTGGCTGGAAAGAGTGAGCAAGAGGAGAATGAGATGTAGTAAGAGAGGTGAGCTGGGGTCAGACTATAAATCTTGCAGACCACGACAAGGAGTTTGATCTTTCTTTTAGTAGTACTGGGACTGTATTGGGTGAATATTGAGCAGAAGAGTAATGTAGCTTGCTGGCCTTTTAAAAGGACCTGTAGGGCTGCTGTGTGGAGGATGGACTTTGGGCAAGGGAGGAAGAATGGAAGCAGGGAGATTATTGCAAGACATCAGAAGGCTATTGAAATAATTTAGGTGAGGAATGATGGTGGCTTGGATCAGGGTAGTTGTGCCGGAGGTGTGAAGATGTAGTTGGATTCTGGGTACATTTTGCAGGTAGAGTCAACAGGACGTGTTAATGGACCACATTCTCCTTTGTTCATTTAGCTCCAGGAACTCCTACACTCACATGCCCTAGTTGGCTCCTCCATCCTCATTGGGGGGCTGAGTTAGAGGGGCAGACTCCAGGGACACAGCTAAATTGAGTTTCTAGGTGTTGTTAGACAAAAGAATTTAAGACTCAGACACTGTATTCTCCATGAACTGCCTCTACTTTCCATTATTAGCCCTTATAATGGGCAGGGCCTCTCTACCTGCTGTCTCCCTTACCCTGCCTGATCTCTACAGACTAGTTATTAGGTCTCTGTTTGTCCAAATGAGTGTGTGTGTGGCCCCCAGGGTGTGTTGGTGACACCCAAAACAGTCCTGGGTATTTGGTGTTTGTATTTGATACAGGCCAGGGGCAACATAACATGGGGGTGTCAGCCCTCGGATCTAGGCCAGCCATTTCCTCCTGTTTATTTACACAAAACACAGTGGGGTCAGACCTGATCCCAGAGAAAATGCACACACACACTTTGGCCCCAGGTTGGGCATTTTTGGAGAGCCTGGAAAAAGCCAGGTTAGCCTTGCAAATGCTCTGAGGCCAGCAGGGGGTGGGGGAAGCAAGTAGGGGAAGTGGGTGACCAGTAGGCTCTGGAGTTAACAGGCCTCACCCTGTTTGCGTTGTGCTGCAGTGGGGGGTGCGTTATAAATGTAGACAGCCAGAGGGCTCTTGGCTTCACAACCTACAATTGCACTGGTTCTGAGAGTCTATGCAAGCCTCACCAGGATGAAGCTGCCAGGCCAGGAGGAGTTTGAAGCCTCTAGTGCTCATGAAAATGTTCCTGCAGGGGAGCTGGGTAGTGGCCTTGGCCCTGGCCCCAGCACAGATGGCCCCTCAGACACAAACAGCAGGGAACTGGGGGTACCCAAGGACCCTCTGCTCTTCATTCAGATGAATGAGTTGCTGGGCTGGCCCCAGGCGCTGGAGTGGAGAGAGACAGGCAGGTGAGTGGGACCCAGGCCAGTTCTATGGAGTCCTTCCCCTTCCCCAGCTGGGGCCTGCTCCATGACTTTCGGCTCCTCCTGTGGGGCTGCTTCTCACAAAAAATTAGGATTTTCCTCTCTGTATTCCCTTATTTTGGGGCCTCACCCTCCATGATACTCAGCCTCCTCTACGGTCTAGTTTTGAGTTCCCCAAGACCCAAGATGAGAGGTGACTGCCAGGGGAGGGGCCTATTCCACATCACTGGTCCCAGAATGCCCCTACTGCCTTACTTTCCCTGGCTGCCCTGCGTCCCTGCTCCTGGGTGTGGGAGAGATACCCCCAATAACACTATCTACCCCCCTTCATCACAGGTGGGTCCTATTTGAGGAGAAGTTGGAAGTGGACGCAGGCCGGTGGAGCGCCCCCCACGTGCCTACCGTGGCTCTGCCCAGCTTCCAGAAGCTCCGCAGCCTGCTGGCCGAGGGCCTTGTACTGCTGGACTGTCCAGCTCAGAGCCTCCTGGAGCTCGTGGGTAGGCTGGGATCCTTTGCAGGGAGGGCCTGGGTAGCCATGCCATCCATTTCCCTAGGATTTCCTCCAAAGTCTTGGAATCTTCCAGAGCTCACCCCATTCCACCCTAGGGATTGTCTATCCTTGTTACAGGGTAGAGATGGAAAACCAGAGTACAGAAGCAAGTTCATTGGCCCCTGCATTCCCTGAGACTCCCAGAAGGGAAAGGGGCCTGGGCAGAGGGGGAAGGGGAAGAATAGGGGGCCAGGGAACTCTCAGGAAGGGGTTTGAGCCCTATATCTGTTCTCCAGAGCAGGTGACCAGGGTGGAGTCGCTGAGCCCTGAGCTGAGGGGGCAGCTGCAGGCCTTGCTGCTGCAGAGACCCCAGCACTACATCCAGACCACAGGCACCAGGCTCTGCTGGGGTGAGAGGCTTCTCCCTGGGCCCAGGACCAAGACCCTGGGGTGGGAAGGTCCCAGGTCTCCCCTGCACCATCCTGGGCCAGAGGAAGCTGGTGGTAATGCTGTGGGGAGAAGACTGGGTGGGGGGGTTGAATCATAGCAGTCGAGTTCTATGAAGCGGTGTACATAGTAGGTACTGTGCCAAGAGCTTTACATGTAGTATCTCATTTAACCTTCACAACCACCCTGTAAGTAGTGCCACAATTATCCCCATTTTAGTGACGAGAAAACTGAGGGAAGAGTGTGCACTAGTTCCCGTAGCTTGTCAATGGCAAAACTGGTTGGGGAGCCCTGGTGGATCCACCCCCAAAGCCTGTGCTCTTTGTCACTGCATAATCTTGGTTTGTAGGATCTACCCATCAAAGAAAGTCTTCTTATGATGAGGAAGCTCCCTTGAAGGAACAGGTTTATGGCCTTTCCCTGGGCAGGGCTGGGAGAAGGGTTAGGAATTAACAAAGCCCACCCTCCACTGGACCCCTCCTCAGGTGAGATCCTGCCCTCCCCAAATAACCTTTCATACTGTGTGTCTCCTCGGATACCCGCTCAGCATCAGAACCCCCTGAGACAGAGGCTGCCTCCAGGGGCTGAGGCAGGGACTGTGCTGGCCGGAGAGCTGGGCTCCCTGGCACAACCACTGGGGGCCTTTGTTCGACTGCGGGATCCAGTGGTGCTGGGGCCCCTCACTGAGGTGCCCCTCCCCAGCAGGTGAGGCTACTGAGTGGGATACAGGATCCTGCAGCCTAGATGAAGGGCCTCTACTGGGGAGGGGACAGGGGGTCACCCCATTCTCTGAGGATGTGTGGGGATGAAGCCCAGAGGTCTGGGGAGGGGTGGTGGTCAGGGATGCAGAGCAGATGTGCACGTGAGAGTGTGGATGGGTGCTGGTCGGGAGGTCAGAGCTGAGCATCAGAGGCCAGAGATGCCCCATGGGAAAGCAGCCTCTCACTCTCTCTGGGGCCTGGTTCCTTCCTCAGGTTTTTCTGCCTTCTCCTGGGCCCCCCCACGCTGGCAAAGGGCTACCATGAGATGGGGCGGGCGGCAGCTGTCCTCCTCAGTGACCCGGTGAGCTGGGCAGGTGTGTGTGTGTATGTGCACGTGCATAGGCTCATGTGAGTGTGTGAGCTTGTGTGTGGACAAAGCCCAGAGGGTGGCTTTGTGTCCATGAGCATGGGGACTGAAATTTCCTTGGCTCGCAATATAGCCCCATTAGTGGCCCAGTGCTGGCACAGAGTAGGCACTCAATGGATACTCACTGAATAAATGAATGTTTGAGTGACCTGTTTGCCTATGTGACTCGTGTGTGTCTAGTTTTGAGACTGTGAAAATGCATGCAGGAGTCCAGATGTGCATTTACCACTCATTCTGAGCCCCTGTTCCCAGCAATTCCAGTGGTCAGTTCGCCGGGCCAGCAACCTTCACGACCTTCTGGCAGCTTTAGATACCTTCCTAGAGGAGGTGACAGTACTCCCTCCAGGTCGGTGGGACCCGACAGCCCGTATTCCTCCACCCACATGTCTGCCCTCTCAGCACAAAAGGTACCTGGGGGCCATCATCCCAGATCCTTCCCCACAGGCCCTGGGTCTAATCCCACTGTTGAGGAGAGGCGGGGTCCCAGGAAAGAGAAAAGGACCTGTCTTTGGATTTGGAGTTCAGCAGACCTAACTCTGAGTTCTGCTCGACAAATTTCTCGCTATGAGACCTAAGGACCTTCCCCTGCCCAAGCCTGGTTTTCACAGGTCACAGTATGACCTGTCCCTTCTCGAGGCCCACGTCTCCACTGTCAGAACCCGGCCCCTGGCCGCAGAGACATGAGCAGCCGCCAGGGGGCAGGGCGCCACGAGCTCCGGGCCTAGCCGCGGACAGGCTGGAGATTCTCCGCCAAGCTGAGATTCCCCTTCTCAGGCTACTCTCTCAACTGCGCGAGGTCAAAGGCATCACCGCCCCGCACGTGCCCCGGCCTGAGGACAGGCACCGCCACGGGCCGCACGCGCCCAGCCCGGAGCTGCAGCGGACCGGCAGGTGAGGCGAGCTGAGTGGGAGCAAGGGTTGGGGTCACAGGGGCACAGAAGTGTGTGGCAGTGGCTCACCCGGCCACAGGAAAAGTAGCGGGGACGCGGGTGTGGGGTGTGGAACCTGGATCCTGACGGCCCACGGGTGGGAGGCTGTTTGGGGGCCTTGTCCAGGACGTGCGCAGGAAGGTCTCGTGGTACCCCAGCGATTTCCTGGACGCCCTGCACCCCCAGTGCTTCTCGGCTGTGCTCTACATTTACCTGGCCACCATCACTAACGCCATCACTTTTGGTGGTTTGCTGGGAGATGCCACGAACGGTGCCCAGGTGAGTGGGGTTGTGTGAAGGGGGCAGGCACAAGCTTCTGTGTCCAGCCAGCTAGTCCCCTTCCCCTGGGACCATGGGTGAGTGGAGGAGGCTTCCTGGAAGCTTGGGCTCCTGTACTGAGGACTACAGGGTCCTGTGCTGAGCCCCTTTCGGCTTCCAGGGAGTGCTGGAAAGTTTCCTGGGCACAGCGGTGGCTGGAGCTGCCTTCTGCCTGACGGCAGGCCAGCCCCTCACCATCCTCAGCAGCACGGGGCCAGTGCTGGTCTTTGAACGCCTGCTCTTCTCTTTCAGCAGGTAGGAGAGCTCCTCCCACCTCACTGGACCCTTGCTGGCTGCTCTCAGCCTGCTCCTGGCTGACTCAATAGGAGAGGGTGGGAGCTATCTGTCTGGCTCCAGGGCACCTGACCTGGATTAAGTGGGGAGCAGAGAGCCTTACCAAGCCCTGTCTCTTACCCTCACAGAGATTACAGCCTGGACTACCTGCCCTTCCGCCTGTGGGTGGGCATCTGGGTGGCTACCTTTTGCCTGGTGCTGGTGGCCACAGAGGCCAGTGTGCTGGTACGCTACTTCACCCGCTTCACTGAGGAAGGTTTCTGTGCCCTCATCAGCCTCATCTTCATCTATGATGCCGTGGGCAAAATGCTGAACTTGGCCCATGCCTATCCCATCCAGAGGCCTGGGTCCCCTGCCTATGGCTGCCTCTGCCAATACCCAGGCCCAGGAGGTAGGTGAGGGAAATAGGAGCCTTGGGTAGGTGAGGAAGGATGCAGGAGTGGGGGGAGAGGAATTGTACTCTAACTGTCCCCCCTGGTGAAGTTCAGCAAAATGCTGAGTATTTTTTCACCCAATTAACCAGTGGTGCTTTTCCCACTCTGGTTCTGAATCAATTGAGAAATAAGACAAAGGAGGGCCCAATATCGTCTTAATTTCTGATGACACTGATAAAAGAACATGGGTTATATGTATGGGTGAATCGGCTTCCTAATGATGAAGCCAAAATTAGATAGACTTACCCACCCAGTCATGGCAGCCCTAGACAGCACTGTCTTGCCCCAGGGGAGCAGAGCCAAATGCACACACCAAGCAGGCAGCTCACACCTGAGTGAGGGGAGAGGAAGGCATGCCCTGCTTCATCTCCCAAACTCACCAATCAAATAAACCACTGCTCTTCCCCTGGGTGAGAGTGACTGAACAGGAGGAGAGAGGCCTGGAGAATTGCACTTGCATATGTCCCTCCACATGGAAGGCAACACCAGGCCTGGGGAAGATGTGTCCTCTCTATTGTGTGCCAGACTCTGTGCTAGGCATGGACAAGACCAGTTCTGGCCCTGGTGGAAACACACAGATGTGTGTGCTCATCCATTCAGCCAACATTTGCTGAGCATCTGCTGTGGCCAGGTCCTGTGTTTGGCACCACGGGTACAGATGGGTGGAGAATTTGAGGGGATGAGGGCATGAGACAATGTCCTGAGGAGTACACACTTGGTAGTAATGGAGTCAGCAGATAGATGAGTCACAACTAACAACTCTGTGGTTCAGCTGGACCCATCAGATTAGAATCCTGTGGCTAGGCTAGAGAAGGTTCCCAGGGAAGGGGGCATACACCTGAATTTTTTGCTTCCCAGGAAATGAATCTCAATGGACAAGGACAAGGCCAAAAGACAGAGATGACATCTTAATCATGGTGAGGGGCTGCTACTAGGAGGGCTTGGGAAAGAAAGGGTGGAGGCCAAAATACTGGTCCCTAGCTCTTCCCACCCCACAAGCTAGGGAAAGCTTCATGGGTCACTGAGGCTCAGTCATTTCTAGGTCTCTATAGCTAGAGACTTCCCATCCTGGGCCTCTGGTTCCTCTGTGGGTCCTCCTTCCCTCGAGGTGGGTTTAGGAGAGCAGGACATTTACTTTGCTGCCCGTAACCCCATCCCTGACCACCCCTCCATATAGGACCTAGGCCTGATCAATGCATCCTTGCTGCCTCCACCTGAGTGTGCCCGGCGGGGTGGCCACCCTCGTGGCCCTGGCTGTCATACAGTCCCAGACATCGCCTTCTTCTCCCTCCTTCTTTTCCTTACCTCCTTCCTCTTTGCCATGGCCCTCAAATATGTGAAGACCAGCCACTTCTTCCCCTCTGTGGTGAGTGTCACCTTTCTTTCTGTGGGAAAGGCCTGGCTCTTGGTCTTGGGTCCTGTCTGCGAATGGGAAAGATGTGGAAGAGGGGGATGGCAGGCCTGAACATGACTGAGTCTCCACTGTGTGGCCAGGTACGCAAGGTACTCAGTGATTTCTCCTCAGTCCTGGCCATCCTGCTGTGCTGTGGCCTTGATGCCTTCCTGGGCCTAGCCACACCGAAGCTCCTGGTGCCCAGAGAGTTCAAGGTGAGAGATGAGGAAGGGGGTGGGTGCAGAGGGAAAAGCAGGGCCAGCAGACCCTGGAGAAGGAAGATGCATAAATCCCACACTTCTGTTCCTCTAAGCTTCTTTCCTCACTTGTAAACTAGAAATAGTAATAATAATAATGGCCTCACAGTTGTCATGAGGATTAAATGAGGTACTGCAGCAGACACATAAGTGAGAACAGAACACACAGTAGCCATTATTAGAGGGTAGAGGTTAAGAGGATGGGTTCTGGTCAGCCAGCCCTCAGTTTGAATTCCAGTTCTACAACTTCCTAGCTATGCATTAGGCAAGTTAATGCACATTTCTGAGCCTCAGTTTTTTCATCCATAAAATGGAAATGAATGCCAGTAGTTCCTACCCTATCAGTTGTTTTGAGGAAGATCATGAAGCATTTATCACTGTGCCTGGCACATACCAAGTCCTTAATAACTGTTAGCTGTGGTTGTTATGGGCTCTCTCTACCCTTGGCCTGGCCCTGCCCACTCTACTACTCTTTACTCTCTAGTTGCACCCCTATTGCCTGCTCTGATCCAGTAAAACTGACGCTCCCTCCCCAGGGCATGACAGTGTGCAGGACAAGTCTTAGCGCTGACTCTTAGACTTTGCCTGTGCATTTGGAGATCTCTCCAGCTTTCCCCAGGACTGGAGAGCAGTGGGGGCTCCAACTGGGGCAGGCGCTGGGGTCCCCTCCCCCACACAGACGCTTATAATGAGAGCAGACGCAGACACACCCAGCCCTTCCCCTGCCCCTGACCCAGATCAAGGCAGGTCTAAGCTTGACTTGCCCCACCCTGGATGGGGGTGGGAGTGCCTAGGGAAGAGGGATCTGAATACCAAGAAGCATAGGCAGGCCCCATCCACCACCTCCTCCTCTTCCAGGGAAGGAGGGACCCTGAACCAGAGGGTTCAGAGTCCCTGGCTCCAGTCCAACCTCCAAGCTGGTACCCCTCCCTCTTTTAAGGGACAGGGATGCTTTGAACCAGCTGTGCACACACACACCTAGCATCCAGTGTCTCATGGCTGGGGGTAGGGAGGCAGGTTGTGGAAGAATGCCAAGACTGAGGTAGGTGTGCAGGTGAGATGCTATTGGGAGACCCTCTCCAACCTGTCCATGGAATACTCCTCCTGCAGCCCACACTCCCTGGGCGTGGCTGGCTGGTGTCACCTTTTGGAGCCAACCCCTGGTGGTTGAGTGTGGCAGCTGCCCTACCTGCCCTGCTGCTGTCTATCCTCATCTTTATGGACCAGCAGATTACAGCAGTCATCCTCAACCGTGTGGAATATAGATTGCGGGTAAGGCTTGCTGGGTAAGGTCCTAGACCAAGGGACAGAAGCTCCAGGGTGGGGTCCAAGCTCCCCTTCTCCCAACTCAGAGGACAGAGGGCCCAGGCCTGGGCTAGCTTCATCCTCATTGCCCCCACCACTACCTGCAGAAGGGAGCTGGCTTCCATCTGGATCTCTTCTGTGTGGCTATGCTGATGCTGCTCACATCAGCGCTTGGGCTGCCCTGGTATGTCTCAGCCACCGTCATCTCCCTGGCCCACATGGATAGTCTTCGGAGAGAAAGCAGAGCTTGTGCCCCGGGGGAGCCCCCCAGCTTCCTGGGCATCAGGTGAGGCCGGTATTCAGGAGGCTGGAGTGAGAGGTGGGCAGCAAGATGGGGTAGTGAGGCGCATGGCAGTGTTATTTGAGCAGCTTAATTCTAAGCTGGTGCCCCAGAAGCACTGCAGTGGCAGAATGGGTGGGTTCTGGGCTCTGCGTTGGGTGAGTCAGATCTTCCCCTCTCTTCCTTCAGCCATGGGGACTGGGAGGGGCCTCAGGAGGAGCACCATCAGCGTAAGGGTTGAAGTGAAGGTGCCCCACTCAGTGTACAGGTTACAAAGGAATCCATTTCCAAAACAATTTTGTAACTGTTGGAAACACAGTCTGTCTAAAATATATGAAATCAACGTTGTAAATTGTGAAATCTAAGTCTTCACAGCAGTGTAAAAATTGCTAATTTTCTATCAAAATAAAAATTAAAATGAAAAGTAACTATGAACTTGAATTGATGGAGAGGCCTGGGACTCTCATGTTGAAGTGCTCCATCCCTTCCTCTCCACCAATTTTTCACATCAAGCTAAGGGTCCCTCCCTCAAGGTGACCTATTGGGGTATCCCTCTAGTTTCTATTTGCTACCAGGGTCTGTACCGGTGTCTGGCCTGGGTCTCCAGCCTAGATGCCCCAGGGGCTCTCCCAGACCAGAGCAAACTCCTCTCTCTCCCCACAGGGAACAGAGGCTGACAGGCCTGGTGGTGTTCATTCTTACAGGAGTTTCTATCTTCCTGGCACCTGTGCTCAAGGTACCTTTGTTAGGCTAGAATCAGGGTCAGAGCAGTAATAATAATATGTAAGGCAAGAACTGACACTGGTTGAACACTTACTGTGTCCCAGGCACTGTGTTAAGTTTTCTCCATGCCTGATCTCATTTAATCCTCATATTAACCCTGAGAGGCATATGTACTTAGCAAATGAGGAAGCTGAAGGTTAAAGAGAGAAAGTAACTTGCAAGAGCCCACCAAGAGAGCCAGTTTCTCAGATCTATCTGAGAACTTAAACTCTTATCCAGTGGGCTTTCTACCCAGTGGGGCAGAGTGTGGGCGTGCCACCACCATCCCCTAGGGGCCAAGTGCTACCCTTGCTTCATCTTCCCAACAAGCCTAGGAGTATGGTTGTCACACCCTACAAAAACTTTGAAGCAAAAACCTTCACTTCTCCCTCACCAGAGGTTTATAGAACATCTGCCGTGTGTAAGACTCTGCTAGGTACATGGGAGAAGTGGGGGGCAGAGGAGTATTGAAAAGGATTATGGAACCAAGCCCCTACCAGCAACACACACAAACGAAAATTAAGTAACAAGTAATAACAGAAAGGTTCAACAAGCCAAGACAGCAGAGCAGTCAAGGAGGGTGTGGAGAGTATCAGACAAGAGTCACTGGCAGGATGACAAGAGGTTAGGGAAGGGAAAGGTCATGGAGGCTGGGTGAGAGTGGAGCAGCAGAAAGAGCCAGATGGACCGGATCAGCCACTTACTAATTAGGTGGCTCTCATTCAGCAGATATTTACAGAGCATAAGCCGTATGTCAAGAACTGTTCTAGGTATTGGGGATATAATGGTGGTCAAAAGAGATCATATTTCTATCCTTGCAGTCTGTTGAGAGGAGACAGATTTTTAAATATTAGAACAAGGAAATAGGATAATTTCTATGAAAAATAAAAGAGGATAAAGTGATGAAGAGTGCCAGGGGCTACATTACATCAGGTGGTCGGTGAAGGCCTTTCTAGGGTGTCATGACATGAGGCATTAGTAAGAAGGAACTGGCCATGCAAAAGTCTGGGGAAAGAGCATTTTAGGTAGAGAGAATAGCAAAGCAAAAGGCTTTGCAAGAGGTAAGAACAAACTTGGGGATGCTGAGGGAAGGAAAGGAGACCAGTAAAGTGGAAGCATAAAGAACAGAGGGGACTATGATAGTTGTTTAATCCCTCTGAAATTCAATTTCTCCATCTGTAAAATGGAGAATAATAGAATTTATTTCCTCTGATTGATGTGAGGATTCAATGAGATCAGACTTGCAAAGTGTGAAAGGAAAGGGAAGGACTGGGCAGGCTTGGATGCCAGATGCTAGGCAGGGGTTGGAGCCTAAGGTGGGGCATCTGGGCGGCTGGCAGAGGTAAACTCCTCTGCCAGCTCTCCTCATCTTTCTACCAGTTCATCCCAATGCCTGTGCTCTACGGCATCTTCTTGTACATGGGGGTGGCAGCGCTGAGCAGCATCCAGGTGAGCCCATTAAAATCACCTAGCAACTCCTTTTTTCTTTCCTGCTGGCATCTCCTGCCTACACTTGCCAGTTTTCCTCCTCTCCTCTTTTTCTATCTCTACTGGGCACAGGGACTCTGTTTCCATGCTCTGGATGGGGAGAAGCCAAGGGAGCCACCTGCCCCTGCAACACCATGCTGACTGAGATAGCTAATAGTGATACCCTTCTGTCAGGCTACCTGAGTGTCCTGCTTTCCTCTTGCTCTTGTCCCCCCAGTTCATGAAAAGAGTGCAGCTACTGTTAATGCCAGCAAAGCATCAGCCAGACCTGCTGCTCTTGCGGCATGTACCCCTGAGCAGGGTCCACCTCTTCACAGCCATCCAGCTTTCCTGCCTGGGTCTGCTTTGGATAATCAAGTCTACCCCTGCAGCCATCATCTTCCCCCTCATGGTGACTTGGGTCAGGGTTGGGCAGTGTCCTGGGGGGTCCTGGGAGACTCTGGGCCTGGAAGGGTGGCCAAGGCCTCCACAAGAGGAAGAATCTCCTCTCTATCACTTGCCGTGGCTCTGCCTGGTTGAGAATCCTAAGACAAAGAAAGGTGGCAGAGGGACACCTAGAGATGGGCTAGTCCTTTAATACCTGATTCAACTCCTTTCCCAACCTCTTTGGGGTGATCAACCATAGATAGGAATATAAAACCCAGAAAAAAAATGAGGCCCTAGGAGAGGAAATGCTGACCCTTTTGTTAGTCAGTAAATAACAACACAGGTGGCTTCTGGCATTATTCTTACTCACTGAGGAAGTTAGGAGGCCTGGGCTTTGCAGTAGAACCAATCTGCTTATCACATCCCAGTTGTGTGACCTCTGGGAAATAACCAATCTCTCAAGGTCTCAGTTTCCTTCTCTGTACAATGGGGATAATTATTGTATCTACCTCATAGGAATGTTATAGCATTCAGTGAAGCTGATACACAATGCCTAGCACATAGGAAGTATTCAATAAATGTTACTGTTATTAATGTTCCTGCTGCTGTTGCTGACAGCCCTGGGCTATGTTTTTGTTCCTGCAGTTGTTGGGTCTCGTGGGGGTCCGAAAGGCACTGGAATGGGTCTTCTCACCACAGGAACTCCTCTGGCTGGATGAGCTGATGCCAGAGGAGGAGAGAAGCAACCCCAAGAAAGTGCTGGAGCCAGAGCACCCATTCAGCGGAAGTGACAGTGAAGATGTAAGCTCCAGGCTGGGTCTTCTGAGGGGAATGGGGCAGGGGTTGGGAGAGCACTCTTATCTAGGAGCTGTGCTAAATAATATCTCCATTAAGCCTGAAGATCTGATCAACGCAATAACTCCTCTTAGCTCTGTATTGACATAGGTAGACTGAAGGGCTGAGGGAAATCTTTCTTCAGAGGATAGGGGCCCTGATTTATGAGCCCATGGGGGTGGAAAGGGCCCGGGTAACAGCTCTAATGGGCTGTCTTTTTCAACCCTGGTCTTTGTATCCTGCCACCGGGTCCCTTCCTCTGTGCTTGTCTCTCGTGGTCTCTGTCTTTCTGTCTATTCCCAACCCATCCTAGGATCTCTCTCCCACAGTCAGAGCTGATGTATCAGCCAAAGGCTCCAGAAATCAACATCTCTGTGAATTAGCTGGAGTAGGAGTCTGGGAGTGGAGACCCCGGGGAAACTGAGCATGAGGTAAGGGTGTGAGGGAAGTGCTCCTGGCGTTGAGGATGGGTAGGTGTGGGCTCAGACCTGGAAACTTCCAGTGTGATGACCAGTCCTGTTTTCTCTTCATACTCTTCATACTCCAGTCCTTTAGGAGACCTAGAGTGGGGGAGGAGGGGTAGAAAGGTCTGTCCAGAGGGAAGAATGAAACAGGCAAGGGTACCTGGGCTTGGTTCCCTGTAGTTCTAAAGTCGGGTCAGTAGAGGGAGCTCAAACTTACACCAAATGGGATGTGGAGAGGGAGGGTTGTGGGGGGCAGTGTAGGGGCAGGTGCAATGACAAAAGAATGGGAAGGAGTGGGGAGAAGAGGAAGGGAGGATAAAACCTGTGCTCCTTTCCCTAGCCCGGGAGTCTCCTCCCCTGGGCTGCTGAGCACCACACTCTAGACAAGCGGAGGGATTCTTTATTAATGGCCCTCTCTGCCATTCCTTCATTTTATTCATCCATATAGCAAGCATTTTCTCAGTACTTATCATGGAGTATCTTGGTGGTAAGAGATACAGTGGTAAGACAACCATAGTCCCTGACCTCAGGAAGCTTAAGTCCCAGTGGGAGAGTCAGACAAACAAATAGGCAACTGTTAGAGTGGAACAGTGCTGGATAAGGGAAGCACAGGCACTGGGAGCAGAAGCCCCTAACTCCTTCTTGAAGGGTAGTGAAGGTGGAGTGGTGGGAGTTGGTGAAGGTAGGGTCATGGGAGGAAGTGGTCCATAATTTGAAATCCAAAGAATGAATAGAAGCTAGTCAGGTAACTGGGCCTAGTGGTGTGTGCCTGTAGTTGCAGCTACTCAGGAGGCTGAGGCAGGAGGATTGCTTGAGGCCAAGAGTTCCAGGCCGTAGGGTGTGATGATAATGCCTTGAATAGCCACTGCACTCCAGCCTGGGTACATGGGAAGACCTGTCTCGGGGGGGAAAAAGAGAGAGCTAGGACAAGATAGAAGGAAAATGTTCTAAGCAGAGGCTACAACATGTGCACAAGCTTGGAATTATTTGCCCTTGATAAGCTGAACTCTCTTTTGGGCTACAGAACACACTCTTCATGCTCTGCAAACCCAAGAACCTAAGCCTCCACCACTTGCAATGGAAAATTTAGGGGGCTAGAGGCAGAAAGGGCAATTCACTGGCT
Source organism: Cheirogaleus medius (assembly GCA_008086735.1). Classification (NCBI taxonomy): domain Eukaryota; kingdom Metazoa; phylum Chordata; class Mammalia; order Primates; family Cheirogaleidae; genus Cheirogaleus; species Cheirogaleus medius. The sequence continues at coordinate 6,005,400 of VBSM01003190.1, forward strand.
GGCCCAGAACAAGATCTCCTGGGCTTTCCTTATGCCCTATCACTCCTTTTGCACTGTTATTTGCAGTAATATGTCTCTAGCACTTGCTCTGGCCTCACCATGTCTTCTCTCAGTTCACAGGTGTTTACTCATGAAGTCAGGACATTGTTGGCCTTTGGCTTAACTGCCAGATGCTCAGTCAGCTGGGGACCTGGAGCAATGGGGCAAGACTGGAGGGCAGCTGGCTGAGACCTCGGTTACCTCCTGAGCTGGGGGTGGAGAGTGGCAAGGAGCAAGTAGGTTTGCTGTGTGCTTAGGAAAGCTGATGAACTAGAAGGACTGAACAGGCCCCATTCACTCTCCACCCATTAAAGGGACCTGAGCCCAGAAGCCCTTCCCAATTTGAACTTTCTGTTCTCACAAATTCTCCTTTACAGAATCTTGGGGCCATCAGAGAACTCTTTTCTGCTTGCAAAAAGGAGAAAAAATCCCTCTTTCTAGAATAAATATTCCTTTATTTGAAAGATTTTTACACATATAAAAATAATCCTTATTATTGGTTTTTTTTTACCACAAAAGTAAATGAGGTTACCAGAAAATATTCAAACAGAAATGTACATAGAAATATATAATTCTGAAATGGATAAGATCCCAGAATACCTAGTGTTCATATTTTAGTGTATATTGTTCAGTTTTTTTAATGGACACATTAATATTCTTATTAAAATTGGATTATACTGTGGAGTTCTGCAATATGTTTGTCACTTAATATGCACTGGATATATTCCCCATGTCAGTACACATGTATCTACCTGATTCTGTCATCATAGAATGAATAATCTTATATATTGAAAAAGATACCACGTCTACAAAAGAGTATATATAAGATGTCTCCTGCAAGTGCAAGAATTTCTCTAGAGTATATACCTAGGAGAATTAAAGAATAATGATGAAAAAAGACCTGTGTATCTAGCACTCAGGTTAAGAATTAGCGTGTTTCTAGTACCTTAGAAACTCCTCTATTCTGTATGTCCTTCCCAGATTGCATCCCTCTTCCAGGTAAACATTATCCTAAATTTTATGGTAATTATTCTCTTGCTTTTTTTTTATAGTTTTAACACCTATTTATGTATCCTTATGTATATGTATGTTGATCATTCTGCCTATTTTTGAATATCATATAAATAGAATCATAGTACATGAATTCTTCTGTGACTGCTTCTTTCACTCAACATTGTTTTGTGAATCAATCGTAGTTGTAGTTTGTTCATTTTCATTGCTATATAGCACTGCATTGTATGACTCTACCACAATTCAATTATCCATTTTTCTATTGATTCAAAGAATTCATTGGTGAAGCCATTGGGGCCTGGAGCTTGCTTTGTGGCAAGCTTAAGTTGATTTACATTTTTTATTATAATTTTCAGGCTCTTTATTTCTTCTTTAGCCAGTTTTGGTGAATTGTATTTTTCCAGGAATCTATTCATTTTATCTAAGTCTTCATATTTATTGATATAAAGTTATTAAAACCCTTATCTGTTTAATCTCTGTAGCACATTTAGCTATGGTTCCCTTATCGTTTCTAATATTATTTGTGCATTCTCTTTTTTTGTTCTTGGTTACTCTTCCAAGTTAGTTTATTTTTATTAGTCTATTTAATTAGTCTCTAGAGGGCAAGTGTTGTCATAGCTCACAGCAACCTCAAACTCCTGGGCTCAAGCAATCCTTCTGCCTCAGCCTCCCGAGTAGCTGGGACTACAGGCATGCGCCACCAGGCCCGGCTCATTTTTTTCTATATATATTTTTGCTGTCCAAGTATAAATTATATATTAAACATAGACTAGATAAGATTGCCAACAGAGTGGGTGCAGTTAGAGAAGAGAGCCAAGGGCTCGGTGCAGTGGCTCACGCCTGTAATGCTAGTACTCTGGGAGGCTGAGGTGGGAGGATTGCTTAAAGTCAGAAGTTTGAGACCAGCCTGAGCAAGAGTGAGATCCTGTCTCTACTAAAAATAGAAA
>VBSM01003190.1:6014678-6032983 GCA_008086735.1 Cheirogaleus medius
AAAAAAAAAAAGAAAAGAAACGGACATTTCATGCTTAATACCCTAATACGTACCTTTTGTTTTATAATTTGATTTTTAAGAATGAAATTGTATCCCATAATTGAGTTAACCATTTTTTGTTAGATATTTAGGTCATATTGATTTTTTTTCCCTATATAACAGTACAAATAGCCTTTAGATAGTTTTTTGCCCATGTCTCTTTAACTCTAAAAGATAAATTCCTAGAAGTCTAAAGGAATAATTTTAAAAATAAACTTTTAATTTTGGAATAGTTTTAGATTTAAAGAAAAGTTATAAAGATAGTATACAGAGGCCAGGCATGGAGGTGTATTCAACTATAGCTTAAACAAGTGCTACTGCCAAGTCTAGTTCTAATTTATGACTTTCAATTAAACTAATATGTGCCTAGTACTTCTTGGAAGATAGACAGTGGGTTGGAAAGTTAGCTGGGTGTGGTGGCTCACGCCTGTAGTCACAGCTACTCAGGAGACTAAGTGGGGAGGACTGCTTGAGCCTGGGAGTTGTAGCATTGTTTGTTAATACCAAAAAGGGGCAGGGGGAAGGAAACAATGTAAATGTTCAACATTTAAGAACTGGATAAATAAATTAAAATAAACTGTAGTACACTTGATCAATAGAATATTATAAAGTAGTAAAAGTAGTAAATAAGAATGACAAAGCTCTTTATATACTAACATGGAATATCTTCAGAATAAATTAAATGAAAACAGTAAAGTGCAGAAATGTATATAGTATACTGCCATTTGTGTTAAAAACAGAAAAAAAAATTGACATGTATGAAATTCTCACATATGTATAAAAATCTCTAGAAGGATATTTATCAATAGGTCATTGAGGCGGGAAAAGGCAACACACGTAACCTAAACATTTGTACCCCCATAATATGCTGAAATAAAAAAAAAATAGGTCATTGAACACTGCCTAAAAAAAATAAATAAAAATGAATATTTATTAAAAACTTAACATGGTTTGCTTATGAGAGGGGGCAAAGTAAAAGGATTCTTTTCCTTATTGTATATTGTTTTTGAACTTTGAATCATGTGAATGTAATAGTTTTTTAGTGTGAAATTATTGTCTAATAAAATAACTATAAAGTTGGAGAAACCAGAAAAGTTTTAAATTAAATGTTTCCAATTGTTATAAAAGAGGAAGATATATTTGGTGATGGTTAGGGATAACTCCACGTAGAGTGTTAATTAGGTTTATAAGAAGGACATAATAGCTGGAGTATGTGTACCTGATTGATGAAGTTCCTCTGCTTTTGAGGGTACCATGGAAATCAATTTGATATAGTGGGAAGAGCATGGATTTTGGGATAAAGTGGACATAGATTCAAATCCCAGCCTTTCCATATTGGGCAAGTAATTTAACATTTTTGAAGTTTAACCCTCCTCATCTATAAAATGGGTGAAATCTGAATAGGATTACCATGAAGGTTAAATGACATAACATCCAAGTGCAACAAATTTGTTCATTGACTTCCTTTTTCCTTATATAGATGCGCTGAACTGAGATGGACTGACATGCAGAAATTAAATGTCTTGAGAAAATGCAGGTCACATGTGAAGAAATACATACATGTAGCTAAAGTCTATCTATAATTTAGTTTGTCAAGCTCATATTATGAGAAATGAAGCCTCTTATTACCTTAGAAGTTTTAAAAATCCCTGGGCTATACAGTTTCCCTTTTTTCTTTTCTTTCCCTGTCTGAAAAATGGTCAAAAGGAAGAAAGTACTTTGAAACACATTACATATATACCCTAATAAATATTTCCACTGGCTTTCTATGGGAAAACATATTACTCTAATGCGCGCGCACACACACACACACACACACACACACACACATATATTTGAGACAGGGTCTTGCTCTATTGCTTGGGATAGAGTACAGTGTCACATCATAGCTCACTGCAGCCTCTAACTCCTGGGCTCAAGCGTTCTTTCTGCCTCAGCCTCCCAAGAAGCTGGGACTACAGGCATGTAGTCCACCACCACGTCTGGCTAATTTTTCTATTTTTTGTAGAGACAGGGTCTCACTTTAGCTCAGGCTGGTCTCAAACTCCTGACCTCAAGCAATCCTCCCGCATGGGCCTCCTAAAATCCTAGGATTACAGACATGAGCCACCCCACCCAGCCTAACAAATACACTTTTTCTTTTCTTTTCTTTTTTTCTTCTTCTTCTTTTTTTTTTTTTTTGCCACACTAGAAATCATTTGGTTTTCAAAATATACTTTTAAGTAGGATTTGAGGGAGCCAGTCATCCAGCCTTTGAAAATTCAGTGTATTACTTTTTTTTTAGTAGTAAATACCATATTAGGATATATCAAAATCAAAGTTACACATTAAATCACAGTAATACTTATTGATATTTTATATTGAATACATTTACTGTGATTTTATTTATTCACCAAATGTATTATACTTGACATGGTGGTGATTTCTCATTACGTTTTCACATTAGTAAAACCACAGGAATGTAGCACATATGGAATTATTAAATCACATTTAATGCAGAATCTATATAGTACTCACCAAAATCTAGGAGACTAGGAGTTCCTAACTCCCATGCTGTCAAACTACTGACAAGTGTCTTAGGTAGAGGTCTAGGTGAAAAAAATATTACTGGTCAAACTTATTTCTTTGGCTATACTCAGGGTTGGTTGCAAGGCACTAAGTAGAGTATATTTTCCCCTCTCAAATATACTAGGAAAAATGTATGTACCCAGATTTCCTTTCCCTCTGTCCTTGAGATTCATTATATTTGTTTAAAGAATTTAATGAGTTTGTTCAGGGAGTTACATCAGGAATTATTTTTGTATTAGTGGTAGGAATAACAAGTAGTTTCTTTGTAATTTTGCACCAGTCAATACCTACTTCTGCCCAAGGATACATCCATACCAATTCTGGATAATCCAGCTTTGAAGTGGGTTGGGCAGTGCTAGGTTTCTTTTGTGGGTGCTATTAGTTTGGACTGTGACCTAGTCACACATGCCTTGAAAACATAAACAGCACTGAGTATATTGGGTAATTAAGTTCCACAAATGCTAACTAAAGCCTGTGTATATGACATTTACATCAAAATAGTTTTCTACAATAGGTACAAGAAATTTTTTCCATTTTCTACAACTTATTTACCTAGAAAGAACATTTAACTAACATGTTCTGCTCATAGAAAACACTGTCCTTCTTTGCATGTAAAATGTCAAAATGAGCAATTACCAAGCCAAAGAGATGTTCACAATCTTCAAAATGTTCTTTATATAAATATTTGGCAGAATCAACTTTTAAAGTCATTTTTAAAAATAATTATTTTCTTTATAGAATTTTCAGATAGTAGGCCAGTCGTGGTGGCTCACGCCTCATACTCCTAGCACTCTGGGAGGCCTAGGCAGGAGGATCCCTGGAGGTCAGGAGTTCGAGGCCAGCCTGAGCAAGACCAAGACTACGTATTCTACTAAAAATAGAAAGAAATTAGCCGGACAACTAAAAATATATAGAAAAAATTAGCCGGGCATGGTGGCGCATGCCTGTAGTCCCAGCTACTCGGGAGGCTGAGGCAGGAGGATTGCTTGAGCCCAGGAGTTTGAGGTTGCTGTGAGCTAGGCTGACGCCACGGCACTCTAGCCTGGGCAACAGAGTGAGACACTGTCTCAAAAAAAAAAAAAAAAAAGAATTTTCAGATAGTAGTTTAAGATAGGTGAAATATTAAATATTACACAATCAAGATATAAAGCCCTTTGTAAAAGTTGTAAGAGAGGAAAAAAGGACAAATCTTTTGTTATTAGCCACCTCTGTTATCATGTGGACATTCTCTGGGTCAACAGATATTTGTCATACAAATTTCACCAAAGTCTTTTCTTTGTAATCTTTGATTATAGGATCTGGAGCCTGAGCATTTTTTTTAACCCCCCTTCGTTGCCAAAGAAGATAAAGACAGAGAGCGAGAGAGAGATCCTTAGAGGAGGAAAACCCACCTTAGATAGGCTTGTTTTGCATCAGAGATCTGACTAGAATTAGTTTGGCTGGCAGGACCCAGACGCGGGCGGAGAATTCCTGAAGAGGAGTCCGTAACTAACAAAACTGTCTTTCGTATAAGTTTGGCGCTTTGCTAAGCGCTATAGGTTATCATCTAATTTATTCATAACAACAACCCAACAAGGAAGGTACTAATATTACTCTTTTACGGATGCACGAACTGAAAGTCACAGATATGAAACAACAAACGCGCCGGTCACACAGCAAGTAAGTGGCGGCACCAGAACTCTATGTTGCCCCAGAGCACGCATTCTTCACCGCCGCGTTCAGCCCTAGGGTCGGTTGCGGAGCGCTATTCGCGGCCTTCCCACCTAGCTTGGTGGGACAGTTCCCGGTACTGAGGGATGGCGCTGTCCAGCCCTCAGGCCCGCAGCCGTCCGCACGCGAGAGAACGCTGCCCAGCGGGGCGATCCCGCTCGAAGGCTGTAAACCCGCTGCGCCCAGCCGCGTCCTGGCACGCAAGCGGGCCGAGTCACCTCAGGGCGGCCGTCTCCAGCAGCTCCCAAGTCTCCTCAGCTCCGCGCGCCGGGCGCAACTCTGAAAGGCTGAAGGCGAGAAGCTGCATCCGCCCAGTCCCTCGCAGCTCTGCCCCCTACTCCCGCCCAAATAGCCAGAGGCAGATAGGTTACGCAGCCTCACCTGTCCCGGAGGCGGTGACCGCTCCGGTGACTGACGCTACGTTCCTCCAACCAGGCAATGGCAGGAAGGTGGAGCCTCGCTGAGACTGATCGCTTCTTTCCTCCAATCCCCGTGCAGTTCCTCTCCAGTCACAGTCTAGGCGCTCGGCGGAGAGCGACAGGTGGGAGCTGCGTTACTTTGGTGCCTCTTGTATCCTTGATGTATAAGCTTCACCAAGCGCAGGGTGAAGTCAACTCCAAATTTTACTAATTCTTGAGGGTCGTCACTTAAGCCGTCATTTTAATCAGAAGTGAAAATTCCCCAGCCCTTTCCCGTCACCTCAGATGGGGGCGGGATGAATGGTAACCTTATCGGCCAATTGTACCACGCGACGTCCTGTGACGAATTACCGACACTTTATAGCGCCAATGAAGTCTCCCATTGTTAGGCGTCACTATGACTGACTATAAGGCCAACTAATCTACTTTAAGGTCGTGACGCGATAGTCAGCGGGACTGACCAATAGACAGAGAAAAAGACCGGAAGTCTGCTTGTGGGGGGAGTAGGAGGCGGGTGTTCGCAACCGCCTAGGCCTGCGCGGGTCAACGCAGCTTGGAGGCCGCGAGCCAGCGAGCGGCGCGTGACGAAGAGCCTGAGCGACGGGTTACCTTGGCCAATGATCTGCAGCTGCCGGGGAGCTGCAGCCAGTGGCGAGTCGAGGGGGCGGGAGGCAGCAGGTTAGGCAGTGAGAAGTTAGTGGCGCTGCTGGGACGGGGGAAAGGAGACGCTTCTTCCTCTTGCTGCTCCTCTCGTTCCCGGGATCAGCCGCGGCAGTGGCCGCGAGTGACTCGGCAGCGTCTCCGGCTCCGCGTGGGAACCATGCTGACTGATGGCGGAGGCGGCGGCACCTCCTTTGAGGAGGACCTGGACTCGGTGGCTCCGCGATCCGCCCCAGCCGGGGCCTCAGAGCCGCCTCCGCCGGGAGGGGTCGGTCTGGGAATCCGCACCGTGAGGCTCTTTGGGGAGGCCGGGCCCGCGCCGGGAGTCGGTGGCGGCGGCGGCAGCGGTGCGGGCGGAGGGGACGCGGCGCTGGACTTCAAGTTGGCTGCTGCTGTACTGAGGACCGGGGGTGGAGGTGGTGCCTCAGGCAGCGACGAGGACGAGGTGTCCGAGGTAAGGCTCCAGGACCCTCACTTCCCACACAGCGTGAGGCGTGAATTCTTTTGGGCCGGGGCTACCCTCCCGCTTCCCGAAGGGAGTACTTCTCTGACAGCGGTAGGCTCCATGCGGTGGTGCCAGCTGTGCGGGCCTAGTGAGCTTACTCTTCAGTCCGCGGCTCCAGCAGGACGGATTCCCGTCACCATTCGTACCCACAATAGGGAGTCCTTTGGTCTCTGAGCTTCGCGCGGGAACAAGGATTCCTCAGGCTACCTCCCGCCCACCCTGCTTTGGAGATGGGGGGGGCGGGGTCTTGCCAGAGTCCCTGCCCTTGGTACTGAGAGAGACAAACAGAAAGAGTCAGACAGACAGAGCTAGCTTGCCTCTCCCCAAAGTTGAGGGGTACATTTATTTACTTTATGCCTTGTGTATGCCTTACTTGTGTACTTAAGGGCGGGTTCTTATTTTCCCTCTTTAGTTTGAGACAGGTGAATATTAAGGATCTCTCAGCTTGTACCCTGAAAAATCACGTGACTCCTGCACTTGGGACCTTTTGTGAAGTTAGACAGGAAAAGGAAGTTCAAGTGCATCTCTCTGAGCTTTGGAATAGCTGGATAGCCGAACTCTGAGGTTTTTAGGCTTGGAGAAGGTGACGCTCCCTATGGACACCTTTTCTTTTGCAGTGAGATCCTTCATTTCTTTTAACTCTTGGGAGTATACTCTTATGTGTACACATTTTTAGGTCTGAGCAACTTAGGATGGTAGGCATTTTCTTCTTTTGGGCTCTAGGGGAAAAGGAGATATTTTATATATAAATATATTTTTCTCTTGACTGGGGCTTGGATATAATACTGTACTGTGATGACTATTGTTTTAAGTGCTCAGTATTCCTTCTATTTTAGTTCTAAGGTGCCTGGTTCATCCCCTGTGACCAATTATTTTAACCTCTGGTCCTCGTGTTAAAGTACAGGAATTTCTCTGTTTGTACTAACGATCCTGGCTCTTGCATTTGAGAAGAATAAGGAGAAATTATTTGTGGGTTGCAGAATATAGTTAGTGCATTGTCTTATTGTTCTAGGTCTGAACAGGAGTTTCTTTCGATTTAAAATCTTAATACAAAAGAAGATTAGCATGGCCCCTGCGCAAGGATGACACACAAATTCGTGAAGCGTTCCATATAAAAAAAAAATAAAATCTTAGTACATTCTGACCCCAACATTTTGCTTTGGAGAAAACTGTATGGGTTATAAAGGGGCATAGTCCCTTGAATGTCTGTGTCTGAATTTTCATCATAAGGGAAATTAAATTTTAATTAAATTTTAAGGGGAGAGTCTGTGGCGCACCCCTAGTCTTGGGCTTGTGGGAGGCTTTCTTTTACCCTTTCAGTAAAACTTGATGAGAAATGAAGCTAGAACACATTACTTCTTAGCTAGGAAATGAAGTGGGGAGGTTAACCCTAGACTTCAAGATTAAAGTTTATTTTTCTTTGAAACTTATAAGGGAGAATCTGAAAAAGTTTGCTTTGGTTTAGATGTAATGGAAAGAGGGTGTCCCTTGATTTTCTTACCATTTTTTGCATAATTTCTGTGGGTGAGATGAAGCCTCACTCATTTGCTTTATTTTATTTAATTAATTTTTTTTAGAGACAGAATCTCACGGTGTTGCCCAGGTTGTAGTGCAGTGGTTATTCACAGGCCTTATTATAGTGCACTACAGGCTTGAACTGCTGGGCTCAGGCAGCCTTCTCACCTCAGCCTCCCAGTTAACTGGGACTTACAGGCACACACCACTCCACATGGCACTCATTTACTTTTATGTAAGTAGTATTCTTAAATTTCTTCAGTGATAGAGTGCTAGTGAACTTCCAAAGTCTTAAATCAATCCATCTCTCTCTTTATATATATGTAATTTCATTTATAGTCTCCATACCATGTGGTTAAAGCTGTGGGCTGAACTCACACCTTTGTTGTTTTTTGTAGTTTATTATACAAGTCATGTGTTTATGATTCCTACACCCTTTTAGTAGTGGGTAATGGTAGAAGAACCCCATATTCTCCTGTTTACTTAGGTTTTCTGTGCCTAAAAAAGGATTTAAATATAAATCTTTTTAATACTTTTTTGGAATTGAGGTTTCTAGGGTATGCACAGACTTTAGCCTAATCCAAGATGATGCTCGGTGTGTATATAGATTCTTAACCTGTGGAGAAAGGAAATTTTATTTTTATGTCCCATTTCTCCCATATCACATAGAGAGGAAATTCCTGGAGTATCTAGTCTCTGCTCTATAGTGTATGTGGTAGGATATAGTCTATGCCTTTGTGAATGAAATGACCTATTTTGCCCAAGCAAATGTTTTGCCTTTTCTGTTTTCTCTCTGACAAGATGAGCTGTTTTCTCCCATGTTATTGCCTTTGAATTTCCAGTGTGAAGGGATCATAACTAATGCTCTTCAAAAAATACTTACCTAACTGGCATTTGATGAATAAAATTAAAATCTTCATGTTCATCTTTCCTAAATATTTTAGAAGCAAGTACCTACACATCCAGAAAGATGATGAGTTCGTGTGTAGTTTGAGAGTAAAGTTTGTATAGTTTTCTAAATGGGACAGGACTAGGTGAGAAGTGGGTAAGAAATGTGGAGACAATGTATTTGCTCTAGAATTAGTTAAAGTTCTATACATTTTGTGTGCAGAGAAGTAGATACACTAAGGACCTCTTTTCTATTTATTATCAGAGCCAAGAGCTGAGAAAAAATAAGTTGCTTTCCCATGCTGGCCAAGTCAAAAGATATTTTGGTTCAATGGAGGGACTTAGGTCTTTTAGTAAATTTTTAATATTAGATTTGTGCAGTCTTAGGGAATGCTACCATTTGGGATCTTTGGTTCTTGTTGTTTTAACTACTGAAGTAAATATTTTGTATTTCTTCAGGTATTCTGAGTATATTTCTTAGCTGTGACTCTAAGGCCTTGATTAGAAGAGTCAGAACTGCAGTGAATTCCATCAAAATTCTATTCTGAGCAGATTGTTCAGAATAGAGTTCAGGTTAAAAAGTCCTTTAAAACCATTTAAAATTTTATTTTTTATTTTTAGAGACAGGGTCTTGCTATATTTCCCAGGCTTGTATCGAACCTGCCTCACCCTCCTGAATATCTGGGACTACAGGCATGTGCCACCATGCCCAGTTTAAAAAACTGATTTTTAAATGTTAATTTCGGAATTGTAGGTTTTTTTGTTTTTTTTTTTAAAACAAGTTGAAAGACTAATAAAATTCCTAAAGAAAAGACTTTGGTGAGATTTATGATTTTTAGTTTTTGTCATAAGAATGTATGCATATACTGTATAAGAATGTATGCATATACTGTATGTATATATGTGTGACAGCCTTCTCTTAAAATTATTATAAAAGTAATATAATCTTATGGTGAAAAATTCAACAGTATAGATAGCTATGAGGTGAAAAGTAAAAATACTTCTTTCCACTCTCACTAACCCTTCAAATCCCATTCTTTAAGGTAAACAATATTAAAACTTTTAGTAAATGTTCTAGGCCTATATATCTAGGTATGTATGTATACATGTTTATATACACACACTTTAAAGACAGATATCAAATTAGAAAGCATAGCTTTATAAATCATATTGAGATATTTTTTCTTGAGGCAAGTACCATATCTACAATTATGTAAAAGTACACATAAATTACATATAGCTCTGAAATTATAGCAGAAGCTTTGTTAGGGATTTTTTTTTCCCTGAAAATTACTTTTAAAGTCAAAAGTACAGGCCATGTAGAAGTCCCATTCTTGATTTTGTAGGAGAGGAGAAGAGTTATTTCCTTTAGGATTACTTATAATCTACAATCTAGAGCAGGGCTTCTCAAGAGCAACGTGTAGACATTTTGGGCCAGATAAGTGTTTGTTCTTAGGGGCTCCCCTATGCATTAGCAGCATCCCTGGCCTCTACCCACTAACTGCCAGTAGAACCCACCCAATTGTGATAGCCAAAAATTCTTCAGATATTGCCAAATGTCTCCTGGGGGCAAAATTATCCCTGGTTGAAAACCACTGGTCTAGAGGCCACTCTTGTCATCAGGATGGCAATTTTGTCCTGAATACTCTGTATTCAAACTTCAGGTAAACAAGGTGAGTCATGGCTTTCAATAGCATCTCAGGGCTTACTCTCATAACCTGAGCAAGGGAGAAATAGAATGTACTGAAAGGTTTAATGTAACACTACCATGTACTGCTGTAAATTTTCTATAGTAAATTCGTCATTTTGGAGAACTTTCACTTAAAATGTATTTTCAAAAACCTCAGTTGCCCATGAAAATGAATTTTAAAAAAACCTTTATGGGGAATTTTAGTTTGTTCAAAGTCGAAATGCTTTATTCCATTAATTTACCATCAGTAGTGATAAAATAGGAAATCTGACTTTGTATTCTAGTAGGCAAATTCTGGAGACATTGGAAATGTTTATCGGAGAAGAAGTTACATGTTATTACTGTAACAATTTGTTATATACTGCATGGATATCAACCTTACACAAGCTTCATTCTGTAAAGCCTAAGACTTTACCTATAGGCCGGGCGAGGTGGCTCAGGCCTGTAATCCTAGCACTCTGGGAGGCTGAGGCGGGCGGATCGCTCAAGGTTAGGAGTTCGAAACCAGCCTGAGCAAGAGTGAGACCCTGTCTCCACTAAAAATAGAAACAAATTAATTGGCCAACTAAAAACAGATAGAAAAAATTAGCCATGCCCGTAGTCCCAGCTGCTTGGGAGGCTGAGGCAGAAGGATCACTTGAGCCCAGGAGTTTGAGGTTGCTGTGAGCTAGGCTGACACCATGGCACTCTAGCCTGGGCAACAGAGTGGTGAGACTCTGTCTCAAAAAAAAAAACAAAAACAAAACACTTTACCTATAAAATGATGTGTTGATTGATGAGTATGGTTGTATGAATGGTGAATCAATGCAGAGTTAATTAGTATGGGTGGAGGAAAACCTATTGTGAAATTTGAAGTATGAGAGGGGTTTTTGGGGGGTTATTATTTAGTACATTTTCAATAGGTGATTGCATTTATGTAGTTCACAAGTCTAAGTAATATAAGGGCAGAATGCAGAACTCTTGATCTTACCTCTTCTCCCAAGTATCCTGACCTCTATACTTTTAATGTCTTATATATGCTTTCAGAATTTCTTTATGATAAAGTACAAATATGTATTTTTATTTTTCCTATTGTTACACAAAAAGTAACATTATTCATATGAGATTTTTAAATGGTAAATTTGAGAGAAGTTTAGGCTTTAAAAAAAAAATTAAAGTGATAAAGCATGTTATGAATGAAGCATGGAAATGAGTTTAAGCACATTCCTTTCTGACCCTATCTGGTAGTAGAGTGATGATGGACTAGATGACCTCTGAAAATCAATTCAAGCCTTCTGATTTGATGATAGATAAGATAAATAAAATATGTTGCTTTAAAGAAAAGAAAAGCAGTTTTAAAAAGTATAAATTTTGAGTTAGCAAGTAAAAATAAATGACAATTCTACCAGATTTTTTTTTTTGCCAAATTTACCTTCTTTTAGAACCAAAGTTGTAAGAAATAATACTAATTTTATTTTTTTTTACCCACGATAAATGAACTATTTCAATATATCTGTCTTCTTGGACTTTATTGATCACATTTCCCTTTCTTGTTACTTGTCTATAGAGTCAAAGAATCTTGGTGATAATCCTATCTCATCTCATTTTAGGTAACTGCTACCATTTATTGAATGCATATTATATGCCAGTACCGTACTAGATACTTTCGTTATTTTATTTAATCGTTTCAACACTCCTTTGAGGTAGGTATTATTATCTACATTTTTATAGATGAATAAATGTAGGCTCAGAGAAATGAAGTAATGAATCTAAAAAACAAAAAAATGGTTAAAATGTTACACAACTAGTGAGTGGTAAAGTTAGGATTTGAATCCAATACTAAATAAATCTGGAGCCTATGTTACTATTTTGCTTCTTCAGATTAAGAAATAGTGTTTTTGGTTACCAAATGCTGTTTCTCCAATAAGTCATTGTTTAGTCTCTGTTAAAGTTTTCACAGATCTAAAGTGAAATGAGGAAAATAAGGACAATATAGTGAATTTCTCATAAAGCTATTTTTTCACTTTTTTATATTTTGAGATAATACCCTACCTACTTTTATAAAATGAATATCAAAAGTATCTGTATTTGACAAAATATTCAAATTGTAAACTTCATGTCAAGGCTCTGGGTAAAGCCTCAAAAGTCTGGGAACTATTGAACTAAGCGACTTGCCCAGGATCACATAGCTAATGTGTAGCAGTCAGGAGTAGATGAGGGTTATTAAGTATGAAATGTCCGATTTCCTTAAGTGCCAAGTTTGACAGTTGATATCTCTGACATTTCACTTTGACACACTGTTTGACTTGTGATTATCTTTAAAATTTTTTTTAGAAGAATTTTTGTGAAACCATGGATAAGTTGTGTTATTTTTGAATATGAGTTCCGTCGTGTTACCAATGCAGCGCAGACAATTCAAAATATCTAACAAAGTGTTTGGGAAGTATGTGGCTAATGAACGCACAGTATGTCGATGGTTTGAGAAGTTCAGTTCTGGTGATCTTATTCTTGAAAATGAGCCATGTGGGTGACCTGAGACCAAGGCAGATAATGATGAGCTGAAAGCTGTAGTGGAAACAGATCCATCTCAACCTACTCGTGAATTAGCAGCAAGGTTCGATGTTACTATTCCAACAGTATTGGACCATTTGAAACAAATTGGCAAGGTAAAGAAGCTGGATAGATGGGTACTGCATGAATTAAATGAGTGTCAGAAGATAAATTGTCTTCGAAGCTTGCCTTTCTTTGCTGTCATGACATAGAAGTGAACCATTTCTATATCATATTGTTAATGTGTGTTGAAAAATAGATTCTTTGTGACAACCTCAAGGGTTTGGCACAATGGTTGGATAAAGATGAAGTGCTGAAACACAGTCCCAAACCGAATATTCATCAAAAAAAGCTATGGTCTATTTGGTGGTCCAGCACTGGTGTTATCCACTATAGCTTCATGAAACCTGGTCAATCAATTACAGCCGATCTCTACTGCAATCAGTTAGAGGAAATGATGATGATACTTGTGATTAAGCAGCCAAGATTGGTGAATAGAGACAGGCCAATCCTCTTTCAAGACAATGCTTGGCCACATGTTGCACAAACAATGCTGCTCAAGCTACAGCAGCTGGACTTGGAAACTCTGTTATCCACTGTATTCACTAGACTTTGCACGAACTGACTACCACTTCTTCCAGGGTTTGGGCCACTTCTTGCAAGGGAAAATGTTCAATTCTCAACAAGCTGTGGAAAACGCCTTTCAAGATTTCATCGCCATTTGCTCTCCAGTCTTCTTTGTTGCTGGCACAAACAAGCTATTGTTAAGATGGCAAAACTGTGTCAATAGTTTAGGTACATACATTGATTAATTGTACTGTTTTTCTTTCTTTTTTTTTTTTGAGACAGAGTCTTGCTTTGTTGCCTGGGCTAGAGTGCCGTGGCATTAGCCTAGTTCACAGCAACCTCAAACTCCTGGGCTCAAGCGATCCTCCTGCCTCAGCCTCCTGAGTAGCTGGGACCATGCCTGGCTAATTTTTTTTTTTTTTTGTATTTTTAGTTTCCCAGCTAATTTCTTTCTATTTTTAGTAGAGACAGGACCTCGCTCTTACTGAGGCTGGTCTCGAACTCCTGATCTGAAGTGATCCTCCTGCCTTGGCCTCCCAGAGTGTTAGGATTACAGGCGTGAGCCACCACGTCTGGCCAGTACTGCTTCTTGTATGAGATATAATAAACTAAACTTTTGATTTGAAATTGGACATTGCATATTTAATGACCTAACAGATCATCTGACTCCCATTCTAGTTATCTTACCTGCTAGATTGTCCTGCTGTCTCTCTTTTGATGCATTGTACCAATGAATTTAATTAATTGCTTAAGAAATGCCTATCTCAAACTAGCACATCCGTAGTTGGCCTTGTTGGAAAAGTTTTATATTATTAAATGAAATTGTTTACAGCCATATAGATCAGTATAAGAAGGTATACCATTGGAGCATAGGAGGAACATTATTCTAAGGTAATGCAGCGATTCCCAACTTTTTTGGCACCAGGGACCAGTTTCACAGAAGACAATTTTTCCACGAGTGGCGGGTGGGGGGGCACAGAGGTGAAGCTCAGGCAGTGATGCAAGGATGGGGAGCACTGTAAATACAGATGAAGCTTCTATGAATGAAGCTTCGCTCACCTCCTGCTGTGGAACCCCACCACCCAAGTTTCATGGAAGACAACTTCTCCATGGCCAGGGTGGGGTGGGGTGGTGGTTGTAGTGTTGAGGGGGGTTTGGGGGGGGGGGGGGGGATGCCGGAGCTCTTGGCCTGGTCCCTAGTACTGGTCCATGGCCCCAGGGGTTGGGGACTGCAGTTGTAATGAACTTACTTGGACAAGTTCAGGACTTTCATGATTCATTTAAAAAGATTAAGAAATGATTAAAACCGCTGATATAGAAAGGCATACGCCTAACTTTGCCCCTTTGCCAATATGGGAAATATTTGTTTTGTAATATTGTTATATCCTATTTATTTTGTAAAAATTAAAATCTTTGCTATTCTATTGGTAGTTACTGACAGTGTATGGTTCCTATAAATGAAGATCAGTTGCCTTGCAATGATTGACTGGTTTGCCTTTCTTCCTGCCGAGTTTACCTAAACCAGGAAGAAAGTGAAGTTGTATATGAGGCTTTTTTTTATTGGCCTGAAATTTAGCAACTGTTTGTCAAAGAGCACCTTTTGCTCTTCCTCCACTACGCACACTTCTGTTTTCACATAGTTTCCCCCTTACTGAATACTGTTTTCAGTAGTAGAAAGGGTGTTTTTTAAAAATATAGATATACTGCTTTATCACTACAGGTGATTTGATTCACCTGTATTAGTATGCAGTTTTGAAAAGAGAAAGGCAGATTCTTAGAGATTATCCATAAGAATCAAAGAATTGAACAAAAGAACAATTTATTAAGTTGCCAAGGTAAGTTTGATGTGTTTAGAAGTTTATAATGAGGACAAGATAGATTGAGAACAAGTTTTCTTTTAAAATTGTGGTAAAATATCCATAACATAAAAATCTACCATTTTAACCATTTTTTTGCTTTTGTTTTTAAATTGTGATAGACTATATATAACATAAAATTTACTGTTTTAACCACTTTTAAGTGTACAGTTTAGTGGCATTAAGTGCATTCACATTTTTGTGCAACCATCACCACCAGCCATCTCCAGAACTTTTTCATCTTCCTAAACTGAAACTCTGTACCCATTAATTCCCTCATTCTCCATTTCCCCAGCTCCTAACAACTACCATTCTACTTTCTATGATTTCGACACTCTAATTGGTATCATGCAGTATTTGTCCTTCTTTACTGGCTTTATTCACTTAGTATAGTGTCTTCAAGGTTCATCCAGTTGCAGTGCGTGTCAGAATTTCATTCCTTTTAAGCAAAAAAAAAAAAAAAATTCCATTGTGTATATACATACACCATATTTTCTTTATCTGTTCATCTCTTGATGGACACTTGAATTGCTTATACCTTTGGGCTATTGTGAATAATGCTGTTATGAACATAGGTGTACAAATTTCTCTTTGAGACCTACATTCAATTCTTTTGGGTATAAACCCAGAAGTGGAGTTGCAGGATCAAATGGTAATTCTATTTTTAATTTTTTGAGGAACTGCCATACTGTTTTCTGTAGCATCTATACCATTTTACATTGCTACCAGCAACACAAGTGTTCCAGTTTCTCCACATTCTAGCCAAAGGTGATTTTCTGATTTTTTTGTTTGTGTGTTTTTTGATAAAAACCATTCTAATGGTTATAAAGTGCTATCTCGTTGTGGTTTTGATTTGCATTTTTCTAATGATTAGTGTTGTTAAGCCTCTTTTCATGTGCTTATTGACCATTTGCATATGTTCTTTGGAGAAATGTCTATTAAAATCCTTTGCACATTTAAAAATTGTATTCGCTGTTCAGTTGTAGGAATTGTTTATATATTCTGGTATTAATCCCCTTGCAGATACATAATTTGCAAATATTTGCTCCCATTCTGTGGGTTGTCTTTTCTCAATGTTGATAGTACCCTTTCATGTGTAAAAGTTTTTAATTTAGTGAAACCCAATTTATCTATTTTTTTGTTTGTTGTTGATGATTGTGGTGTCATATCCAAGAAATTGTTGCCAAATCCAGTGTCATGAAAAATTTCTCCTATGTTTTCTTCTAAGAATTTTATAGTTTAAGCTTTTAAATTTATGCCTTTGATCCATTTTGAGTTAATTTTTATATAGTATAAGATAGGGATCCAATTTCATGCTTTCCCATGTGGATACTGAGTTTTTCCAGCATCATTTGTTGAAGGCCATTATTTTCCCATTGAATGGTCTTGGCACCTTTTTCAAAAATCAGTTGACCATATATAAGAGGGTTTATTTCTGGGTTCTCTGATCCATTCCATGAGTCTGTATGTCTGCCCTTATGCCAGTACTATACTAATTTTTTGTTTTGTTTTGTTTTTTAAGAGATAGTCTCCCTCTTTTGTCCCAGCTAGAGCCCAGTGGCGGTCATCCTAGCTCATTGCAACCTCCAACTCCTGTCCTCGAGCAATCCTCCCACCTCAGCCTCTTTAATAGCTGGGACTATAAAAGCATGACACCACGCCCGGCTAATTTTTCTATTTTTTGTAGAGATGGGGTTTCACACTTGCTCAGGCTGGTCTTGAACTCCTGAGCTAAAATGATCCTCCTGCCTCAGCCTCCCAGAGTGCTAGGGTTACAGGCATGAGTCAGCACACCCAGCCCCATCGTGTTTTGATTACAGTAGCTTTGTTGTAAGTTTGGAAATTAGAAAGTGTTGGTCCTTCAACTTTGTTTTTCTTTTTCAATATTGTTTTGATTATTCAGGGATTCAGGGTCTCTTGGGATTTGATATGAATTTTAGGTGGGTCTTTTAATTTCTGCAAAAAATGCCATTGGGATTTGATAGGGATTGCATTGAATCTGTAGATTGGTTTCGGTGAAAAGAAGTGTTAATACAAATCCTATGTAGTTGTTTCATCACAGTAGACATTAGCAAATGAATCTTGACAGAATGTTAAAAAGCATCTATAATGGAAGAGACTGCCAGAGCATTCATTGATGTTCTCCCTGAAGCTTTTGAACCCAAATAACATGGAATGTTTACTTTGAGTAGGTGTTTTTGGAATATAATCCTTTTCTTTTTTCTAATTTGTCCTCATATTGTGATTGATCAGGATGCTTTATATATATATTGATTAGATGGTAGGAAGAATACTTTTTATCCTTTATACGATTAGAGAGGTCTTCAGTTTTGGAAAAACTCTCTCAATATGGTATTAAACCTAGATAAATGAACCTGTGGTGTTTTCTTTAAGGATACAGAATTGAGAAAGTTTTGACATAGGCATTTTACAAAATCCCACATCAGTTGATACCTTGAGTGTTACGCTCTGAAAGGACTTTTAGCTCTATATCAGCCTTAATTTTTTTTTTTTTGGTGTGTTTTCTTATTCTGTCAAATCTCTACATTTTTATTTTTGCCTTAAAAATTGCACACTTGCTAAATTGAATAACATATGTGAAACAAACCATCATTACCAAAGAGCAAATTCCAAAAGGGACAATAGTGCAATTATATTGGATGCATTTTCTTTTTTTTTTTTTGTTACTTTTAGTTTTGATATAATTTCAAACTTTCTGGAAAGTTGCGAGACTAGTACAAGGAATGTCTCCCATATATTCTTTATTTATTTATTTATTTTTGACACAGAGTCTCACTCTGTTGCCCTGGCTAGAGTGCGATGGCGTCAGCCTAGCTCACAGCAATCTCAAACTCCTGGGGTCAAGCGATCCTCCTGCCTCAGCCTCCTGAGTAGCTGGGACTACAGGCATGTGCCACCATGCCTGGCTAATTTTTTCTATATATTTTTAGTTGGCCAATTAATTTGTTTCTATTTTTAGTAGAGACGAGGGTCTCACTCTTGCTCAGGCTGGTTTCGAACTCCTGACCTTGAGCTATCCACCCGCCTCAGCCTCCCAGAGTGCTAGGATTACAGACGTGAGGCACCGCGCCCGGCCTGTCTCCCATATATTTTTTACCCAGATTCACCAGTTGTGTTTGTTTTGTCCCATTCTCTCTCTCTTTTCATAAATAAATTATTTTATGAACCATTTGAAAATGGGTTGTAGACATCATGTCTCTTTACCTCTCAATACTTCAGTGTATAGTCCCTAAAAACAAAGATATTCTTTTATATAACCACAGTACATTTATCAAAATGTGAAATTTAACAAATTTCTGAAATGTATTTCAAATTCTTAGAGTTTTTTTTTTTTTTTT
>VBSM01003190.1:6065326-6094513 GCA_008086735.1 Cheirogaleus medius
AAAAAAAAATCTTTCAAACCATAGCTGTATTGCTGTATTATTTCTGAATGAGGTGTCCTTGTATCCTTGTTCAACTAGACACATACTGATTTCAAGGTAATCAGAGTACATTGTAGAAAAAAAGTCTGAGTTAACAATCTGTATAAATGGATTAACAATTGGAATATTTAATACATTTATTTTAATGATTCTCCTAAATGTTTTTTTTAACCTGAGAAACCATATGAACTAAATTACTATTTGATTATAGAGTATATCAAGAATTTGTTTTAAAGAAACTACTTTTGCTGGGCATGGTGGCTCATACCTGTAATCCCAGCATTTTGGGAAGCACAGATAGGAGAATTGCTTGAGCCCAGGAGTTCAAGACCAGATGAGGCAACATAGCGAGATTCCGTCTCTCCAAAAATAATTTTAAAATTAGCCAGGTAGGCCGGGTGTGATGGCTCACGCCTGTAATCCTATCACTCTGAGAGGCCAAGGCGGGAGGATCATTTAAGGTCAGGAGCTCGAAACCAGCCTGAGCAAGAGTGAGACCCCGTCTCTACTAAAAATAGAAAGAAATTAATTGGCCAACTACAAATATATAGAAAAAAATAAGCCGGGCATGGTGGCACATGCCTGTAGTCCCAGCTACTTGGGAGACTGAGGCAGTAGGATCACTTGAGCCCAGGAGTTTGAGGTTGCTGTGAGCTAGGCTGACGCCACGGCACTATAGCCCGGGCAACAAACTGAGACTCTGTCTCAAAAAAAAAAATTAGCCAGGTGTAGTTGCATGCACCTGTAGTTCTAGCTACTTGGGAGGCTGAGGCAGAAGGATAACTTGAGCCCAGGAGGTGGAGGCTGCAGTGAGCTATGATCATGCCACTGCATTCCAGCCTGGGTAATAGAGCAGGATGCCATCTCTTAAAAAAACAAAACAAAACACTATTTTCTCACACTCCTATAAATGATGGATAAAATATAATACTTTTAAATTGGATATCATTTACATACAATAAACTGCCAAATCTTAAGTGTATTGCGTGATATGTATATATATTCCCATGAAACAACCAGATCAAGATATAGCACCCCAGAAGGCTCACTCATATCCCCACCCAGTATTAAGGAATAACTGTGATTCTAACTTACGTTGCCATAAATTAGTTTTCCTGTTTTTGAGCTTCATATAAATACGATAATATAGTAAGTATTCTTTTTTTCTTTTTATTTTTTTTGTTTGAGATAGGGTCTTGCTCTGTCTCTCTGGTTAGGGTGCAGTGGTGTCACCGTAGCTCACTGCAACCTGAAACTCCTGGGCTTGAGCGGTCCTCCTGCCTCAGCCTCCCAAGTAGCTGGGACTATAGGCATGTGCCATCACACTTGGCTAATTTTTCTAGTTATGTAGAGACACGATCTCTCTCTTGCTCAGGCTGGTCTTAAACTCCTGGCCTTAACTGATCTTCCTGCCTCAGCCTCCCAAAGTGCTAGGATTATAGGCGTGAGCCATTGTGCCCGGCCTGATACTACAATAAGTATTCTTTTGTGTCTGAATTCTTTCATTCAACGTTATGCATGTGAGGTTATCCATGTTGCTCCACTTTATTGTGGTTTGCTTTTTTTCATTTATGTGTAGTATTCCATTGCTTAAATACACCACTATTTCTTTATTCAGTCTGCTATGGTGGATTTTTATGTTGACTGTTAAGAATAGAGCTTCTTTGGACATTCTTATGCAGTTTGGTTGGCACAAGTGATTGTTTCTTTTGGGTAGGAGTAAAATTGCTATTTTTAGTTTCTAAAAGTTTGAATATTTACCCGTTACCTTTCTGTTAATGATTCCTAGTTTGATTCTCTTGTGATCAAAGAACACACTTTGTATGATTTCAGGTTTTTTTGATTTCTGAAATTTGTTTTATGGCCAGGATGTGCATTTATATTCTGTGGGCACATGAAAAGTTTGTATATTTAGCTGTTATTGGATGGAGTATTCTCTAAATGTCAGATAGATCATGTGGATAGATATATTCTTCTGATTTTCTGTCTAGTTTTGTTCTAGTGATTGTTGAGAGAGAGGTGTTAAAATCTCCAGCTATAATTGTGTATTTGTCCATTACTTCACTTGTTTCACAGATTTCTTTACATTTTGGGACTTTGTTGTTTGGCGCATATACAATTTTAGAAGTGCGGTGTGTTTTTGGCTGATTAACCTTTTTATTATTATATAAAGTCTCTTTCTGTCTCTGGTAATTTTTTTTGCTCTGAGATCTCCCTTATTTGATACTAAGGTAGCTACTCCTACTTTCTTTTGACTAATGTTTGCCCAATACATATTTATGTCCTTTTCTTTCAGCTTGCCTATAGCATTATATTGAAGTGTGAGTTTCTTACAAATAGCATACATTTGGGTCATGTTTACAACCCACTCCATCAGTCTCTTTTATTTGGTTTGCTTAGACCTACATTTACAATTAATATAATTATTGGTATGGTGTTTTTATATTCTAATTCTATGTTGAAGTTTATTTTTTCATTCATTTTTTTTCCTTTTATTTTCTTTAACATATCATTAATAGTTAGAGATCCTTTTCTGCTAACTACTATATTTGAATCAATCTTGGGATTGGTTTTATTGATTATTTTATATTTTAATTATAAGTCACTTTTTCCCTGTCTCTTATGTCTATTAATTTTTTTATTATAAGCCATACATTGTGGATGATACCCTTTTAGGGGTTCTTTATTATGCTGTCCTCCTTTTAAGCCTGTTCAATTTTGTTCTAGCAAGCAGTTGAATTACCAGTAGATCACTTTGGTCCTGGTGAGGCTTGATTTCAGCTTTGCCCTTACTCCTACGGTGTACTCCTTAGTCCTTATGGATGGCCTAATGCCATCTCAGCTGAAATCCTGGGATATTCCTCAAGGTCTGTCCATTTTGGCTGAACTAGAACTCCCAAGATCTTCAGCCTTTCCTGGAGTCTCATCCTTGGCATGCTCAACTCAGGAGTTGCCCAGGTAACTGAAGAGAATTTCGTAGATGTTTTGGGATGCCTTTTCTATGTTTTCTTTTTCTCTGGTACCCTACCCCTACTCCCTAAGACCTAACTGTCTTGGCTGCCTCATATTCTGATCTTTGTTTCCTTTGCCCAATGAATTGTTCACTCTCCGTTTAGGATTTATTTCCCATGACTTAGGGAACGGAAATAGGTTTGGAAGATGTCCACAGGGAGAAAGCTGGAGTAAATGTAGGGTTCATCTCATGTACTACTTTTTTCAGTGATCATAGCCCTAGCTTGGTTGCTGTCCAGTGCCTCCAAACAGCTTCCCCTATCCCCCCCCCACCGGCTTTTATACTCGTACCTAGTACAATTCCTCTGTTAATGTATGTATTTAAGATATGTTAGCAGAAGCTATAAAGAATCTTAAATTCAAGTAAAACAATTTATTGAGAGTCAGGAGGGACTAGGCACAATAGCAGTTCCATAAAATCCTTATTTTTTTTTCAATTAGAAATTTATTTCAAATACCAGATAACTCAATACAGTAATTTGCTTAAAATATCTTTTATTTTACATATATTTGAAATATTAGTAAAACTATTATGTGAAGTCATCTGTTTTTGGCATTGTATCAAAAGTGATTAAAGCTCAGCTAGTCATTTAGTTAATCATAATGAAACTCTTGATGGATACTGAAATTTAACAATTAAGGTTTGTATAATTATTTTTTAAAACTTTAGAAAATTTTTAATTATGGGTACATAATAGTTGTATATATTTATAGGGTGCGTATCATGTTTTGATATAGGCATACAATGTGTGTTAATCAAATCAGGATAATTGGACTGTCACTTCAGGCAGTTATTGTTTCTTTGTATTAGTAATTTTTTAGTTCCACTTTTATTTTAAAGTATACCGTAACTTATTGTCGATTATAGTCACTTTGTTGTGCTATCAAATATTCATTCTATCTAACTATATTTTTGCACCCATTAACCATCCCCACTTTATCCTCCCTCCCTGCTATGTTTCCTTTCTGCTGCTAACCATCATTCTACTCTCTGTCTCCATGAGATAATTTGTTTTTAATATTTAGCTCCCACATATGAATAAGAACATGTTAGATTTGTCTTTCTGTGCTTGGCTTATTTTACTTGACATAATGTTCTCCATTTCCATTCATGTTGTTGCAAATGGCAGGATTTCATTCTTTTTATGATTGAATAATATTCCATTGTGTATATGTACCACAATTTCTTTATCCATTCGTCTGTTGATGGACACTTAGGTTGATTCTAAATCTTGGCTTTTGTGAATAGTGCTGCAATAATGGAGTACAGATAGCTTTTTTATATACTGAATTCCCTTCTTTTGGATACATACCTTGCAATGGGATTGCTGACTCATATGGTAGTTCTATTTTTAGTTTTTTGAGGAAACTCCATACTATTCTCCATAGTGGTTATACTAATTTCCATTCCTACCAACTGTGTATGAGGGTTTCCCTTTCTACACATCCTCTCTGACAATTTGTTAAGTGCCTATGTTTTTGATAAAAGCCATTTTAACTAGGGTGAGATGATAATTCATTGTAATTTTGATTTGCATTTCTCTAATCACTAATGATATTGAGCTTTTTGTTATATACTTGTTGGCCATTTGTTATGTCTTCCTTTGAGAAATGTCTATTCAGATGCTTTGCCCATTTTTAATTGGATTATTTGATTTTTTTCCTATTGAGTTGTTAGAGCTCCTTATATATTCTAGTTTATTAATCTCTTGTCAGATGGGTAGTTTGCAGATATTTTCTCCCATTCTGTGAGTTGTCTCTTCACTTTGTTGATTGTTTCCTTTGCTGTGCAGAAGCTTTTTAACTTGATGTGATCCCATTTGTCCAATTTGCTTTGGTTGTCTGTGCTTTGGTATTACTCAAGAGGTCCTTGCCCAGACCAACGTCCTGAAGTGGTTCCCCAGTGCTTAATTTCATAGTTTTAGTTCTTATATTTAAGTATTTAATCCATTTTGATTTGATTTTTGTATGTGGCGAGAGATATGGGTCCAATCTTCTGCATATAGATACTGTTTTCCCAGCACCATTTATTAAAGGGACTGTCCTTTCCCCGGTGTATGTTCTTGGCATCTTTGTCAAAGATAAGTGTAGATTTATTTCTGGATTTTCTATTCTGCTCCTCTAGTTTATGTGTCTGTTTTATGCCAATACCATGTTGTTTTGGTTCCTACAGCTCTGTAGTATAATTTGAAGTCAGGTAATGTGATTCCTCCAGGATTGTTCTTATTTCTCAGGATGGCTTTGGCTATTCTGGGTCTTCTGTAGTTCCATATAATTTTAAGATTATTTTTTTCTATTTCTGTAAAGAATGTCATTGGTATTTTGATAGGGATTTTATTAAATCTGTAGATTGCTTTAGGTAGTATGGACATTTTAACAATATTGATTCTTCCAATCCATAAACATGGAATATCTTTCAATTTTTTCATGTCCTCTTCAATTTCTTTCATCAGTGTTTTATAGTTTTCATTATAGAGTGCTTTCACTTCTTTGGTTAAGTTTATTCCTGGGTATTTTATTTTATTTGTAGCTATTGTAAATGGGATTACTTTCTTGTTTCCTTTTTCAGATTATTTACTATTGGCATATATAAATGCTACTGATTTTTGTATGTTTATTTTGTATCCTGCAACTTTACTGAATTTGTTTAACAGTGTTTTTTTGTTTTGTTTTATAAATCTGAAGGGGCTGTGTTTATCAGTTTTAGTAGCTTTTGGTGGAGTCTTTAGGTTTCTCTAGATATAAGATCATATCGTCTGCAAACAAGGATGATTTGACTTCTTCCTTTCCAATTTGGATGCCCCTTATTTCTTTCTCTTGTCTGATTGCTGTAGCTAGAACTTCCAGTGGTGAAAGTGGGCTTTAATTGATTCTTTAATAAAAGAATCATCTAACCTTATAAAACCTTATTTTTGTACTCTGTAGATTCTTCATTAGCAATATTTTGGTCTTTTTTTTTTTTTTTTTGAGACGGAGTCTTGCTCTTTTGCCTGGGCTAGAGCACCATGGCGTCAGCCTAGCTCACAGCAACTTCAAACTCCTGGCCTCAAGCAGTCCTTTTGCCTCAGCCTCCCGAGTAGCTAGGAGTACAGGCGTATACCACCACATCCTGCTAATTTTTTCTACTTTTAGTGGAGATGGGGTCTTGTTCTTGCTCAGGCTGGTCTCGAACTCCTGACCTCAAGGCCTCCCAGAGTGCTAGGATTATAGGCATGAACCATTGTGCCCGGCCTTGGTCATTTTTGAAATATAGAACAACATAGCATCTGACTTTATATGCCACAACAGGCATTATTGAGGTCTATATAAATTTTGAAGTAAAAAATTTGAAATTAAGGAATGGTATTTATGATGATAGAGGGATAGAATGGATACCTTCCACGAGAATGTTTTATTGTTAATTGCCTTACTATCTATGCAGATGCACCCATGGTAAAATCATTTACAAATGAAC
Source organism: Cheirogaleus medius (assembly GCA_008086735.1). NCBI lineage: Eukaryota > Metazoa > Chordata > Mammalia > Primates > Cheirogaleidae > Cheirogaleus > Cheirogaleus medius. Next base: position 6,071,832 of record VBSM01003190.1, read on the forward strand.
ATGATACTTATTTTTAAATCTTTGTAAAATTTTTTTCCTCATTGCAACAAGCTGTTGTAATGAGGAAAAATATAGGGTAGTATCAATCCACAGAGGTTTATCTTGGTGACATAATCCCAAGTGGTTATGACTTCACAGAATTTGTTGTGTTATTTTTTGCCAAGTCTTTGTTTTTAAAATAGATCTGATATAGTTTCTACACTTGAACATGACACCTGAGTTTGAGGGTATGGCTATATTTGACCTGGCATGAGTATAAACTAATTATTTTGATATACTGTTGTCTGTGGATCTAATAGTTTTTTGAACTTGAAAAAATGTGGAAATTCAAAATTATTTGGAATTGTGACTGTATATCACCAAGTACAATTCTTTTGGAGAATTTTGGGCATGTTCAAAAGTAAGGTAAAATAATTTTAAAATTATTTAAAAATAATATTAATGAACTTTGGATAAGGCTCAGATGAGCATGATAAGCTAAATCTTCTAATCTTCCTTTCTTTTTTCTTCCTTTCTTTCTTTTTCCCATCTCTTTTCTTGTTCTTAAAAAAATCTCAAAACAAAAAAATTTCTCTCCTTTTGCTTTACTTCTGAAAATCTGCATGCAGGATGGACATGTAGAGGTGGCACGTTTGCTTTTGGATAGTGGTGCTCAAGTGAATATGCCTGCAGATTCATTTGAATCTCCATTGACACTAGCTGCCTGTGGAGGACATGTTGAATTGGCAGCTCTGCTTATTGAAAGGGGGGCAAATCTTGAAGAAGTTAATGATGAAGGATATACTCCCTTAATGGAAGCTGCTCGGGAAGGACATGAAGAGATGGTGGCACTACTGTTAGCACAAGGTAAAACAGTTTTACTTCTCTTAAAAAAATCAGTTTCCTTTGGATGTTTTTGTCAGTATCAGTGAAATTTACTATACCTAGCATATATATTTCTTTTTGCATTGATGATAAAACAAGTTGTTTACACCCTGGAAAGAACCACAGAAGCAGAGAAGATAGAGATGATTATCACAATTCAGAAAAATAGTATCTTTAGTATAAGTCTCTTGCAACTAGTTTAATATATTTTTATGTTTTCCTAGGAGCAAATATAAATGCCCAGACAGAAGAAACCCAAGAAACTGCTCTTACCTTGGCTTGCTGTGGAGGATTTTCTGAAGTTGCAGATTTCTTGATTAAGGCAGGGGCTGATATAGAACTTGGCTGCTCCACGCCTCTGATGGAGGCTTCTCAGGAAGGACACTTGGAATTGGTTAAATATTTGTTGGCTGCTGGTATGTGGCTTTAAAAATGCCTTATAGCTCAGAAAGATAAATGCAAATAATAGTTTACTTATATGTGGAATCTAAAGACATTGAACTCATAGTAATAGAGAGGACAGTGGTGGTTATCAGAGTGTAGGGAAGTGGGAGGAAGGTGGATTGAGGGAAACGGGAGATGTTGGTCAAAGGATACAAAATTTCATTTAGACAGGAGGAACACATTTTAGTGATCTATTACACAGCATGGTGACTATAGTTAACAATAATGTATATATCAAATGTGTTAAAACAGTGTATTTTAAATGTTCTCACCACAAAGAAATAAATACATGAGGTGATGGATATGTTAATTAGCTCGATTTAATCATTCCATGACATATTCATATAACATCTCATTATACCCCATAAATATATATATTATTTGTTAATTAAAAATAAAGAAAAATTAAATTAAAAAATTAAAAATGCCTTTTAAAAAAAAGCTTATGTCCAGGCGTGGTGACTCACGCCTGTAAATCCTAGCACTGGGAGGCCGAGGTGGGAGGATTGCTTAAGCTCAGGAGTTAGAGACCAGACTCAGCAAGAGAGAGACACTGTCTCTACTAAAAATAGAAAAAGTAGCTGTGCATTGTGGCATGAGCCTATAGTCACAGCTATTCTCGAGGCTGAGACAGGAGGATCACTTGGGCCTAACAGTTTGAGGTTGCAGTGAGTTATGATGACATCACTGCACTCTACCCAGGATGATGTTTTTCAAAGAAGGAATAAATATTTATCAAGAAATTATTGAAAAACAGAGCCGGGTGCTATGTCTCATACCTGTAATACCAGCACTTGGGAGGCTGAAGCAGGAGGATTGCTTGAGGCCAGGAGTTTGAGGCTGCAGTATGATTGTGCCACTGCACTCCAGCCTGGACAACAAAGCTAGACCCTCTCTCTAAAGAAACAGGAACAAGGCCGAGCATGGTGGCTTACGCCTGTAATCCTAGCACTCTGGAAGCCGAGGATCCTCAAGGTCAGGAGTTCAAGACCAGCCTGAGCAAGAGTGAGACTCCGTCTCTACTAAAAATAGAAAGAAATTAATTGGCCAACTAAAAATATATAGAAAAAATTAGCCAGGCATGGTGGCACATGCCTGTAGTCCCAGCTAAGACTTGGGAGGCTGAGGCAGAGGGATCGCTTGAGCCTAGGAGTTTGAGGTTGCTGTGAGCTAGGCTGACGCCACAGCACTCTAGCCAGGGCAACAGAGTGAGACTCTGTCTAAAGAAAAAAAAAAAGAAACATGAACAAACAAAAAAGAAATTATTGAATAAGAAGCATTCTGCTGAGCTCTTGTGTTATCTCTATTAATTGCTGCCAGTTCCTTTGTAGTAAGAAATGTTATAGATAATGGAAACTGATGCATAATGATGCTACTAATAGTGACAAAGCCAACATTAAACCTTAGAACTCCTGACATTGTTTTTTCTACAGCATCACCATTAATTCTAATATTTAGCTCCTTTTGCTGATTTGAAGTATGTAGTTCCCAGAACTATCTCAGTGTTTGAGAATCACTTTTTTTATGATCACTACGTAAAAATTTTTTCCCCTAGGTTTAGGTGTGATTTATTTACATGAAGTCCTTCTTACAGTGTTGTACTAAAGAAAACTCCAGTAGGGCCTATACAATTAAAAACCATTAAACAACCTTTTTGTTATGACATTTTTTCCACACACATAGAGAATATAGTACATTGAACTCTAAGAACCCATCGCCCAGTTAAAACACGAATGTCTAATTCATGGCCAATCTTATTTCATCTGTACTCCCATATCCCACTTATTTTTAAAAATTATTTTTATTTAAAATAAACATTTTTAACTTTTAATTTTTAAATTTGAAAATAAAACATTTTTGTAAAATTATCATTTCAGTATATATCTGTAAAATATAATTTATAAAAATAACCACAATACCATTTTCCTGCCTGAGACTTTTTAATAATAGTTCCTTAGCAAATATCCAAGCAGTTTTCATATTTCTCTGATAGTTTTATAAATGTATATGTGTGTCTTTCATGACTTGTTTGAATCAGGATTGAAATAATATTTGTATAATCACTGTTGATTAATATATGTCTCTTTAAGTCTCTCTTTTTTTTTTTTTTTTTTGACAGAGTCTCACTCTGTTGCCCGGGCTAGAGTGCCCTGGTGTTAGCCTAGCTCATAGCAACCTCAAACTCCTGGACTCAAGCGATCCTCCTGTCTCAGCCTCCCAAGTAGCTGGGACTACAGGCATGCGCCACCATGCCCGGCTAATTTTTTCTATATATTTTTAGTTGGCCAATTAATTCTTTCTATTTTTTAGTAGAGACGGGGTCTTGCTCTTGCTCAGGCTGGTTTCCAACTCCTGACCTTGAGCGATCCTCCCGCCTTGGCCTCTCAGAGTGCTAGGATTACAGGCGTGAGCCACCACACCCGGCCCTGTATTTTTCTTATAGATAAAATACATCATGAATTCATGTCAGTATTTCCAATTCAGAACCACAGGGTTTTTACTTAAGCTCAATAATCTTATATCTGTGTTTTCTCTTAATCATGCTAAAAATTTCTGCTCTCACCAAATGATTATTCATTTGACTTATACTACAATATCCATAGAAGTGCCTCAGAATACAAACCAACACTACTATCAGTATGATTTCTGAAAACTACTTAATATTTTTTTGTTTTTGCGGCTGTTTTACTCCTTAGGGTATATCTTACTAGTGTAGTGATGTATAGGCAGATTATGTTGTCTTTTAAAATCATATGGTTTAGTTATTTTCTATGTGGGTAAAAGTATTTTTATAAAACATATTTAAAGGGAAGTTAGGATGCTTAAATTGCATTTTATATTTTCACATTTTTAATTTTTCACTTTCACCAGATTGCATAATTGGACTAGCTAATATAATTTTACAGTTCTCAAAGTAAATGTATGATTTGTTTTGTTTGCTAGGCGCTAATGTGCATGCTACAACAGCAACAGGAGACACAGCCTTAACCTATGCTTGTGAAAATGGACATACGGATGTTGCAGATGTTTTACTTCAAGCAGGGGCTGATTTAGTAAGATATTTTTAATTTCACATATTTTCTCCTGAATGTTAATATTCATTCATACTTAATGTTTAGAAAATACTAGTAAAAATCATTAATTTGCATACTTTGTATATAATAACTTAAAAAGCTTGGGTATTTGCTTAGTTGTTGCATGTATTAATACTTAATGTATTTGAAAATACTTGGTGTTGAATAGGGCATATTTTTTCTCTTTCTAGGTAATTATTAGTTTGTTTCTTCCTTTCATTCCACCCCTTTTGATATTTCTATACTTTTTAAACTGCCCTTTATTAGACATATTGTAAAGTCAATGATGTGTTCATAGAATAGAATAATATGTCTGATCACTTTGAGTGATTTTAGTATTATTTTAATTGACACATAATACTTATACATATTTATGGGGCACAAAATGTTATCTTGATACATGTATACAGTATGTGTTGATCAAATTAGGGTGATTAGTATATCTACCATCACTTTGAGTGATTTCTGTTGTTTCTCTGATTAGACATAAAAACAAAGCTACTATTTTTAATCATCTTTCTAACAACATTATTACAAATTCTATTCTTTTTCTGTTCTTTTAGTCTTTTCTGTTTTGGCTTTTCATAATTTCAAATTAGATGGTAGGTTCATATTTACAGTAATCCTTACAACTATGGTTCCACTTAAAGGGTAATGCTTCTTGCTTCTTGCTGAATTGTGTGCTTTGGACTAGTTTTTATTTTGTGAGGGTGCTTTAACCAGTTTTCTAGAGTTCTCCCAGAATTGTCCTATATATTTCTTTAAAAACTATATTAGACATATACTCAGTTATAAATGTAGAAAATTAGCTTTATTAGTTTTAGTTTTTTGGAAAAACTATGTAAGTATTGCTTTTTAAATTCTTTCCAATAACAGACTTTCCCAATATTCCAATCCTGAGACCATTGTTGAAAAATAAATATTGACTAAAATAAATGCATAGTTTGATTATGCCATGTATTATCATTTCTACTAATAATAGTAGAAATAATATCATTTCTACTAATGATTTAATGCTAAATATTGTAATGATGACATTACCATTTTTACTAATCAAGATCTTCTCTGTCAGTTAAAGTTTCTGATAGCTGTACTTTTTTTTGGTCTGAGAATTATGACAGGCAGATCTCAATCTTTTGATTTATTTCTGTATCATTTTTCCTTTTTGAGAGTTGCTTTGGATCATCTACAAAAATTAGAAATTGAAGTATTTCATTATTTGAAATAAAACAGAAAAGAGCATAAAAGCTTAGATATTATAAGCAAAGTGTAATACTCTTATCCCTTGAATTTTTATCTGGAGCCTCTCTTTCTTCTTTCATTTTCTACAGCAAAGTCACTATCTTAACCTGTTGAGAGTTCTGAGAAAGTTAAATTGGAAAAAGAGGAATATTTGTTAAATGTACCCTAATGTACAGAAAAATCATACTGATTTTGACTGAGTTAAAAATCTGTTATTAAATATTTTTATAGTGTTCTAGTCTTCTGGAATTGGGTAAATAGATTATTAATGATTTAGTTCCTTAGAAGAATTGCATTGAATGAACAGATAGAACTATTTGGATTTAGCATAATTATATACATTCAAAATGTAAGGTTAAAAATGGCTCAGATAAATTCGTATCTTAATTCTCTTATACAAAGGTAATGCTATTATTCTAACAATTATTTACTTTTCTATTTTGCAATCTATTTTTGCATTCATATTTACATATAATTATAGTCATAGTGTATAATACAGTTGTTTTCTATTTTTTCCATTGTGTATTCTATCATTATCTTTTCTATATTGCTACATAGTCTCTCTTTATGATCCTTGCACCATATTTCATCAAGTTGATAAACCATAATCGTTCACTTAATTATTGAACTTTTGACTTATTTTTCAATTTTCACTATCATAAATACTGTTAGATTTAATAATTTCATGTTCATAGCTTTTTCCTTCTTTTGAATTATTTTATATATTGATTTTAACTTTTAAAAGTATATTGCTGATTGGCTTAGAGAGCAATTTAAAAAAAATATTGCCTATGCCATGCATGCTTTGGCTATGTGTGGAAAGATATCTAAATTTTAATATTATTTCTTTTCCTGATTATAAAAGGCCATACTGTTCTTCATAGAAAATGTGGAAATGCTGGGGATGGCCTGTCGTCCCAGCTACTGGGGAGGCTGAGGTGGGAGGATCGCTTGAGCCCAGTTCAAAGCTGCATTGTGAATAGCCACTATACTCCAGCCTAAGCAAGATAGTGAGACCCCTCTCCTAAAAAAATTTAAAATAAAAGAAAATATAGAAAGTAGGTGAAAGTATAATAATTTTGATATTTAAAAGCTATGATTAAATTTTATAATTTCAGGCTTTATTATAGGCCAGAGGAAAGAAAAAGTCCTAGTCAGAAATAGGAAGCATCAGAGAGTAAAGCAGGCAGATTGGTCCCAAGTCTTTAGAAAAAGTGACTGATAATTTTTACTAGCTTTACCTTATAAGGCAGTACCATCTTACTTGTTCTCCATTCTTTGCTGCCACCTCCTAGTATCTGTTTTGGGCTATAGTAATTTCCTCCAGTGGTTTGCTGATGGAAGACTCAACTCTCATTACATGTAGTGGAGATGTATTTCCTGGCATCCTATAGATCTGTTCTTGATGTTTAGGTTTGCTAATTCTTTAAGTTAAAAAGATTTTTTTTTTTTTTTATGAACCTGTGAAGCCAAAGGTTTTTGGGAACTATTTTTACCCTCAGTTTTAAATAAGTATATGCAAGTCAATCTTTGGAACACAATCTGGACCAGCCTCTATGCTTTGTTAGATTTTAGAGCTTAACTTTTGCCAGATATTGAAGGTTTTGATATTCTATTTTTCTTTTTGAAGGAAATTAAAAACTGTTTCCCATTCTTTAAAATATTCTGGACTATAAGCAGTTAGGTTATTAATTATGGTTTAAAATATTTTAATGCAACAATTTGGTTTTCTGCTATTGTTTCCTGAGATGAAACAGATGTTTTAGGACTTTTCATTCGAAATGTGTAGTAGGCATAATTTAGAACTTAGTTTTTAAAGGAAATCTAGAAATTTTATTTGTTGCTTTTAAAAAATTCATAGCCAGAACAGAGAACATACTTGAACATTTTCAGGTAAATCTTCAAAATATGTGCATGTTCTAAATTGTATTTTTGAAACAGTTATTTTGAAACTTCATTTTCTCTAGTTTTAAAAACATTTTGAATTAAAAATACAGATATTGGCCGGGCGCGGTGGCTCACGCCTGTAATCCTAGCACTCTGGGAGGCCGAGGCGGGTGGATCACTCAAGGTCAGGAGTTCGAAACCAGCCTGAGCTAGAGTGAGACCCCATCTCTACTAAAAATAGAAAGAAATTAATTGGACAACTAATATATATAGAAAAAATTAGCCGGGCATGATGGCACATGCCTGTAGTTGCAGCTACTCGGGAGGCTGAGGCAGTAGGATTGCTTGAGCCCAGGAGTTTGAGGTTGCTGTGAGCTATAGGCTAACGCCAGGGCACTCACTCTAGCCTGGGCAACAAAGTGAAACTCTGTCTCCAAAAAAAAAAAAATACAGATATTTTTCATTAGAAACACATTGAATATCCATTATATTTAGAGAATATGAATTATATTTTTATTCATTCTTATATAGCTTGTCTAACTTCTTAATAATTGCCTAAATTTAAATAATATCCTATTATTTAAAATTTTTAGACTAGTATTAAATCTGCCACTTAAAATGTTCGTTTTGAAAATAAAAAAATTAAGTGAACTAAAATGTCCATTAATTCCAAAATTTTTTGAAAGTTCATCCTCTTTAATATGCAGAATCATTTTAACTACTCTATAAACATAGAACTTACGCTATAAGCAGAGAGCCTTGAACAAATGAATCTATATCTTTCTGCTATGTGTATCTCTTATTAACTACTATAATGGGAATGATTGTATACTGAAATAAAGACTATTTCTTATCTATCCTTTCTCTGCATAGCATCTTTGTTTATTGGGCCCAGGTTTGTTTTTGGTATTTGGTGTGACTATCGGTATAATATGGTGTAAACTCTTATAAGAAAGTTTTTGTTAAAACACATTAGCGTTCTGTAGTACTAGGATCTAAAAGAAATATTTTCTAAAAAGCCCTTGAAAACTACTGTTGTTTCTCTCAAAAGGATTTTTATATTGTCAGTGTCCTTACAAAATTGTTACTTAACTACTTTACCAGAAATAGGCAGTAAACACGATTTAAAAACTTAGTTGACCAGCTCCAGTAGTCTTTGAGCCACGACTCTGGTGTCCTATATTACTCCAGGATGTTTTCCCCAATTATTGGTCTTTAGATCAGAATACAATTTTAATATTTCATATTTGTTTTCCTCTCTATAGTTTACTTCAGCCAGAGCACATATGGCTTGACCACATTCCTCCAGCCCCCCTTCACTATTAATTCATCGGGGGGAACTTGCATAGTTAACTGTTCAACAGTATAATTTGGATTATAAAACTCTTTCTTTCTCTTGCTTGCTTTCAATTTTGACCTACTTTGATGTCCATATTTTCCTGGCATCCATGCCCAACCATTTCATTGTTATAGACATGTTTCTTGTCAATGAAAGACGAGTGTTATCAAGTCAGAGCTTCCAAAGGCCCTAAGCATAGTGCTGCTACACTTATGTTTATTTAGGGGGCAACACGGTGATGGCTAACACGTTACAGATTTTGATTTGGTGAGTGTTTCTGTTTTTTAAACCATTTGTGAAGATGGTAGACTATCTTCATCATGGCATGTTAATTTCAGCATTAAAAACTTTAATGTGTTTGTTAAATTAGAAAGAATATTTGTCATCTGTGGAATTTTCTTCACATGTGTATGCCAACAAAACTAAAGTTGGAATGAGAGAAAGAGCAATATATAAATCAGGTAAATAAGTATTCCTTACTTGTCTTCAGCTCCTTGGCCTTTCATTTCTGGAAGAGGTATACCATAGTATAATTGATCAGTAGGTTCTGAACTCAGTAAGTATTTCCCATAATGGGTTGGGTGCTGTGGCTCATGCCTGTGATCCCAGCACTTTGGGAGGCTGAGGCTGGAGGATCACTTGAGGCCAGGAATTCAAGACCAGCCTGGGTAACATAGCAAGCAAAATCCTGTCTCTACAGAAAATTTTAAAAATTAGCAGTGTGTATTGGTGCATGCCTGTGGTACTAGCTACTTGGGAAGCTGAAGCGGGAGGATCGCTTGAGCCCAAATGTTCGAGGTTATAATGAGCTGTGATTGCGCCACTGCACTTTAGCCTGGCTGACAGAGTGAGACCCAGTCTCTAAAAAGAAAATTTTTTTTAAATAAAAAAGAAATATTTCCAATAACAAACAACTAACTTAAATATTAGAGAAAGCAAATGCATTCTAGTTATGTTCATATAACGAAATTTTGTGATCCAACTTAGCATTTTATTGGCCTGTATTGCTATTCAAAAGTAAATCTACTAAAAGGAATAAATGCCTGTGGAAGACATCCTATAACCCTATATCTGAATTGGAGGTCTAATGAGTGACAAAGTCTACACTTAGCTGTTTAGAAAGCACTGATGCCACTGAACATTAGAAAAGGCACCTAAATTTTTATCATGGCTATTACATTACTGATTTATAAGCAAATACTTGTCACACTGTTCTCATCTGTAAAATGAAATTTAATAGTATCTTCTGGACTATTTTATGAAGGTCATGTAAATATTGGTAATTTAGGATTTGGAAGGAAGCAATACAGTATAGTAGAAAGTGCCTTTTCCTGTGCTGGGAGATATGAAACTTGGATTCTTACTTAGGCTCTGCTGAGTATCCTTGGGCAAATTATTTAAATTCCCTAGGCTTCTTTTGTTGTTGTTGTTCTTCCTTTTCCTCCTCCTCTTCTTCCTTTTCCAATTTTTATGAGGGTTTTGGACCAGGTGATCTTTAATGACCTGGCTGCAGAAATCTAATTTCATGATTTTTAAAGAAAAAATTAATCCAACTATATGTCTGGAGGTATTAGATGGATTTGATGATCTTGAGTGCTTTGTTAGCCCAAGGATGTATAAAGTGCTATGAGATCCTCAAAGAAATGAATTTTTAAGATATCAGTCACCATTACTTATAATGGTGACATGTTTTATACATTATTTTCTCTCTTAAAATCTTTGTATATCCTAGATGCATCATAAATGACTCCAAACATACTATTTTTTGGGTTATTTTCAATGAAAAATGAGTAGATTTAGCTTATTAGCTATTATAAAGTACTTTATAGGTTATTTTAATATATAAAAGTTTTCAATCCCTAAAATATACAGTTGCCTAAAGCTATCCCAATAAAGAATAATCTGGCATTATAATGCTAAATCATTATCTCTTCTGTCCTAAGTCTTTTTTCTCTCAGTATTTTATCCTACAAGAAGTAGGAAGATTTTCTTTGATTAAGTAAACAATTTCCTCTTCTCTTATGGAATAATAAGGTTAGTTAACAATATAGTTTTTCCAGTTATTTTGGGGATTATTCAATTATAAATTTATTCTTTTTTTTCCCTGCAGTTAAAGTTTATTACAAGGAGCAGAATAAACTTGTGTTTATATCCTGTTCTCATTATACATACCTTCAAACTTTTCAAAATTTCCTTTGTTTAGGACTCCTTTTTCAGTTTTGGTTTTCAAGCAGTGTTCAGTGAGAAACAAGGAATTTAGAATGCCATTTTACTTTAAGATGTTTACCACCTAGGGTAGTAGAGGCATTAAGATACTCAAGGCCATGAGATAGAACTTGGTTTCTTTCTTTATGTTCATAATGAATCTGCTTTAGATGAAGTGGATCAGAGATATGGAATCAACCTGAAGAAGTACGGTAGGGACCATACCTACCATACAGTGTTGCTAATTGTGGAGTCTTTGCCATATTGAGAAATAGTCCTGTGCCAATCTATTTTCCTCATTATTGTGGTTAAATTTTTATCTAAAATAACAAAAGTTCATAATTAATTGACACAAATATTTTTTTCTTATTTTTAAATAGGTCATACCTTTACATGGTTCAAAATTCACAAAGTATAAAAGTATCTCCTAGGCACCCAGTTTCCCTCCCCATGGACAATCAGTATTGTTTGTTTCTTATATCTTTCCAGAGATACGGTATTTTATGTGTGTGTGATGAAAGTCACATATATTGAAAGAAACATTCTTATCAGTGTTTAATTTTTTATATCATTCCTTACTGAAACAGAGTTTTTGTTTTTACTATATTGGTTTTCTCTATGGTGTTGACCATGGCTTTTAAAGGTTTATTATTTTTAACTTTTTAATAAAAATTGAAGCTCTTTTGCACTGATGAAGAAATTGGTTCTTTTAAACATGTAATAGTTTGTCTATAACTGACTTTCATCACTAACCATAAAGTAAGCTTTCTGACCTTTGTTGTTTTCCTTGAACATTATTCTGCTGACTGAATGAACTATATTGGGCATTTTCCTAGAATACTGAGCAGTTGGAAACTAGGTGCTTGGGACATGGATACATTAGCACTCTCTGGTTCTTATTCCTGGAATTTATTTCCTTTTAAATGAGATTTGATATGGACTTCCTTTAAGATAAAGAAAAATATTTTATCGATCAGGTTATTTTCTATATTAAATCTTAAAAAATAGAAAATGTACACCAGGCCTGCTTTTATAAGATTTTTTTAAAAATTTAAGTAATATGTTGTATATCTTTCTGGACATTTCTATACATTCAAACACACACAAATATATTACATATGCATATTATATATGTAATATAACATCCTTCTATGTCAGTTCCAATAGATTTCTCATTCTTTTTCACAGGTAGACAGTGTTCTATATAATTTATTAACCATTTACCCACTCAAAAATGTCTGAGTAGGTAACAGTTTTTAAGTATTAAATGATATCGCAGTAAATATTGTTAAGCAAATTTATATATCTTTGCTACCTTTGTGAATATATCTATAGGGATAAATTCCTGGAAGTGAAATTGCTGGTTATCAGGGGTTCTGTGTTTGAAATTTTGATAACTATTGCCAAACTGTTCAAAAATGTTGAACCAGTCTACACCGTTTTAACAGTTGAGACCTTCTGATATCCCACATTCTCACAAACATGAATAGATTTCTTCTTTCTCTCTTTTCTTCCTTCCTTCCTGCTGTTTTTTGGGGGTTGGCGAAACGATTTAATTTTCTAATCTCTGATCGTAGTCCCAATGTTTGCATTATGTAAAAAAAAAGTTCTCATTGTGTTTCAAGTAGCCCTATTTTGTTGCTCCCAAAGCTTTAGTGAACTATGTAAAACACAGGAATAAAGTTACTTTCTGGAAGAATGTTGAGGCATCATTTACAAATGCAAATTTTGAAATATTTTCAAATTTCTTTAAAAATCAAATTGATTTTAAAAAATTGAATATTCAGACAGTATTGACCACATTCTGAAAGACAAAGAGATTAATGTATCTTCTACCATAGAATTTTTATGAGTTATTTTAATATTCTCATTTACATTTAACATTTACATTCTGTTTTATTACCCTATTTCTCACAGGTTTTTAACCTTAAATATATATATCCACATTATATTTAAGTGGATTCAGTGTTTACCTTACTATTTGTTCACATTATATAGCTTCTTAACTCCTTAACTTGAGTTCCTTAACTTGACCCATCTTTTGGCTGGTTAGTACTGGTATTTTGATTTGAATTTTTTCTCCTCAAAAAAGGAGTTCACAATCATGTGCATTTTTGAGAATACTGTATGTTGTATTTATAAATAAATGTAGCCATTTATAAAATTATTGAATGACTTGTTTTTTTCCCCTCAAAAGTCTAAACCCTTTATACTGCTATCTTCTGGAACTGAATATTACCAAAGCCTGCTAGACTATTCTCTATTATATGTGACTCTTTTCTGCCTGAATTATCATAATATTTTTTCATGAAACTTACACATCTGTGATTTTACCAGGATGTGTCTTATGTTGGTTATATCAGTTTTTTCTGAAGAGCAGTGAATGCTTTCTATGTGAAGATTTTAGGCCTCATCTGTTTCTCCTAACCCCCACCCCAAGGAAAGTTTCCATCTGTTGTATCTTTGAATACTTCTTTTTCTATTCCATTATCTTCCTTTGGGGTATTTATTATTCATATGTATCGTGTTTGTATTATCTTTGTCTAATACCTTTCTTTTCTTTGTCCTTTTCCCCTGCAGTTTCTTTCTTAAACTTATCATCCAGGTCACTATTTTTTTCTGTATACTTGTTGCTGTTTCCAGTGTGGTTTTTCATGGTTTCATTATTACAGGTTGAGTATCCCTTATCTGCAATGCTTGAGACCAGGAGTGTTTTGGATTTTGGAATATTTGCAGAATATATACCGGTTGAACATCCCTAATCTGAAAATCCAAAACTGAAATGCTTCAGTAAACATTTCCTGTGAGCATCATGTTGGCACTCAAAAAGTTTTAGATTTTGGAGTATTTCAGATTTTCGGATTAGGTATGCTCAACCTGTTTCTTCTACTCTTCCAACTAACTTTTAAATCTCTTATTGTATCACTTTGTTTAGCTATTTATTTAAAGAGTTCATATTCTCTTTAATTTATTTGAAAGAAAAATTTTATTCTGTTACTGTTTTGGTAGGAGCTTCTTGATAGGTTCCATGTATTGTGCTTATTATTCATATTTAAATGGGGTTTGCTGTTTGTTGAAAATAATATGGGTGAGTGGGTGGCAGGGAAAGGAAGTGAGTCTTAATAGTCAGCTTCTTCAAATCATGTAGTTGTCTCTGGATACTTTCTTGCTGAATCTATACCATAGGAGCATGTATCCCCTTGGGGTAAGCATATCACTTAGGTAGGAAATTGGAGACTTAGAGTGAAGCCTTCTTTAGGTCAGATTACTTTTATCTGGAGACTTAGTTGACTCTGGTCAATGACTGGAAAGCTCATCACTGTTTCCTCGATTGTATCCATGTCTCACCATCAGATAGTTTCTTTCTGTCAAGTCTAGATCTAGAGAAAATCCAGATATTCCATCTCTCAGGTTGTTTTAAGGTTCTTGTTTTAGTTGTAAATCATGAGAGCACTAAGTACATTTATAATGGGGGGGAAAACTACATAACTATTTATCTTATAGTATTTTCCTCCCCCCCCAACTTCTGATATTCCCAAATCTCTTGATTTCATTATTTTCCTTGGCTAGATATTTTTAAATGTTGCTCATGTTTTTATGGCTTTAATTTTATTTTGAAACAAAGGCATGAGTTCAAATAATTCAGCAGAATTATTTCTGCATATACTAAGGTTTATATTGAAGATTTATTGGTAGAAAATCACATTATCACACCCTAAAAAATTATTCATACTCTGCTCATGAGATTATGGTCTCAAAAGATGAGACTCTTTTTAGTTGAAGATCCTGAGTTAACAAAGCCCAGCATCTGAAGTACCATTCACAAGGTCTTCATGGCCGAGTGTGATTTTCGTTTTTGGAATAAGATCCGTGAGTTCTTCTTTTTCCTTTCGCAGGACAAGCAGGAGGACATGAAGACTATTTTGGAGGGCATAGATCCGGCCAAGCATCAGGTGAGGGTGGCCTTTGATGCTTGTAAGCTACTACATAAAGAATAGATGTTGTAGGTAACCAGAACTTTGGATATCTGAATTCTAGCCAACATGTTCCAGGACCCTGCTGGGTGACAAAGGAAATACTCTTCAATTGAAAAAGATTAAGAAGTCCTAATAAAAAGAGATTTGCATTACAAGTAGTTTGTTTCCTTAGTGAACTTTCTAAATGGTATTCCTAAAAAAGTCTCTCAGGTGAAAATAGATTTTCTTAGTCACATAGTTCTTTTGCATTTTCCTTTATTGGGAGAGTTAGGATACCCTATGGAGAAAGTCTCAATTATAAAGTCCTTTGCATTCAACTTTGTTCATCAAAAATCTGAAACTCATATTTAGGATGATATATTGAACTGTTTTTATATAATCCTCAAATAAACAACAAAAAAATAGTGAAATACTTATTTTCTTTATGTCCTAATTTCTATAAACTAAAAGTTTAAAATTTTCTTCTTAAAATTGTCTCAAATTATCTCATTCTGAAATTGTTTTTTTTGTTTTGTTTTGTTTTTTGAGAGAGTCTCACTCTGTTGCCCCAGGTAGAGTGCAGTGGCGTCATCATAACTCACTGCAACCTCAAACTCCTGGGCCCAAGTGATCCTCCTGCCTCAGCCTCCTGAGTAGGTGGGACTACAGGTGCGCACCATCACAACCACCTAATTTTTTCTGTTTTTGGTAGAGATGAGGTCTCGCTCTTGCTCAGGCTGCTCTTAAACTCCTGACCTCAAGCGATCCTACCACTTCAGCCTCCCAGAGTGCCAGGATTACAGACATGAGCTACCCTTCCTGGCCTGAAATTGATTTTTAAGAAGGTGAATATTCTGTTTAGAGGAAACATTTCTTTTTGGAAAAAAATGTATGAAATTGTGCCTGATAGTTTTAAAAGTCAAACAGATGTAATATAGATTGTAATCCAGAGAAATTTGTTTAAACTCAGGAGCAGTTCTTAATTTTTAAATTAGAGATAAATTGTGATTGGATCACAAATAACTTAGGCCATCTAAAATACATTTCTCAATACCAAGCCATTCTTAATCATGATGCTTATTAAGTATCTTCATTCTTGGCTTACTGAATGAGAAGCTGTTGTATTCATTCTATTTTGAACTAAGTATATAAATTTATTTCATAAAATATTATGTGAAAATGTAAGATTTTACTCAGTTTGTATATTCGTAGGCTCCTATCAAGAATGTAAAGCTGAGTGTTATTTCAGATAAAGTACTTCTTCCTGGATTTGTTAGAGGAAATGTGATTGTAAATCTGTCTCTCTAGCTGCAAGTCTCAAAATTTGGATTTTCTAAAATAATGAGGTTTGTGGCCCTACTTTTAGAGGTTCTGATTTAGTAGATCTGAAATGGGGAGTCTGCATTTTAACTGATATCCCAGGAGATTCTGAGGACAAGTTCTCCCTACTTCACACTTTGAGACATTGCTAGAATCTGTACAGATTATTCTGCATTGTTGTTGAGTTGTATTCATTTTCCATCTTTGCTTTATAATTCATCATTCTTCTTCCATCCAAACTGAATAATATGGCTTTTCTCTCAGTTACTTGTGGTTTTTAGAAAATGTGCTAGCCACAAGCCCTAGGATAATGCCTCTTAATCTTTTTGCTATCTCAGTTCTCCTGAGAGATATGAATCTGATCAGTAATAATAGATCAATAAGGTAATTGAAACACAGTGGTGGGTTGGAAGAACATACTCCCCATTGAGAAAGTATCAGAATCCTCTAGTACATACTGTATAAAATAGTCTCCTTCCCTTTCCCCATGATTTGTCATTCTCCCTAGAGAATGTCCTCCCTCCAACTCCAAGAGACACTGTCTCTGTGATATAGTGATAATTCTTAAATGTATTTCTTGGGTACTCTGTGGCTGTGATTTTAAGGGAAATCAACTTATTTTAAAGAAAATTAATTTCATTTAAAATTAAGTTTTGTGATCTAAAGCCAAACAGAAAAAATAGTTCCACCTTTTTTTCTCATAGTGCTCATTCATTGGAACCAGAATTTTGCAGTGTATTTTTCATAAACAAGTCGTTAGAGAGCTTATGAGCTTTAATTATCTATAAGATCATTAAATATGAAATGTCCGATTTCAAATCAAAAGTGTAGTTTATTATATCTCAAACAAGAAGCAGTACAATTGATCAAAGTAGGCACCTAAACTGTCAACACAGTTTTGCCATCTTAACAGTAGCTTGTTTATGCCAGCAGCAAAGAAATCCTGTAGAGCGAGTGGTGATGAAATCACGAAAGGTGTTTTCCACAGCTTGTTGAGAATTGAATACTTTCCTTGCAGGAAGTAGTCCAAAGCCTGGAAGAAGTGATAGTCTGTTAGTGCAAAGTCTGGTGAATATGGTGGATGACAGAGTTTTTAAGTCCAGCCTCTGTAGTTTTTGAGCAGCTGTTGTTTGTGGTTGAGCATTATTTTGCAAGAGGATTGGCCTCTCTCTGTTGACCAAGCTTGGCTGCTTAATCATAAGCATCCTCATCATTTTGTCCAGTTGATTACGGTAGACATCCACTGTAATTGATTGAACAGGTTTCATGAAGCCGTAGTGGATAAAACCAGCACTGGAGCACCCAACAGATACCATTAGCTTTTTTTTGATGAATAGTCAGTTTGGGACTGTGTTTTGGCACTTCATCTTTATCCAACTATTGTGCCGAATAATTGAGATTGTCAAAAAGAATCCATTTTTAATTACATGTAACAATATGGTGTAGAATGGTTCACTTTTATGTTGTGACAGCAAAGAAAGGCAAACTTGGAGACACTCGTAATTCATGTGGTACCTATCTATCCAGCTTCTTTACCGTGCTGATTTGTTTGAAATAGCCCAGTATAGTTGGAATAGTAATGTCAAACCTTGCAGCTAATTCATGCATAGGTTGAGATGGATTTGCTTCCACTACAGCTTTCAGCTCATCATTATCTACCTTGGTCTCAGGTCGCCCATGTGGCTTACCAGAACTGAACTTCTCAAATCATTGATATACTGTGTGTTCATTAGCCACATCCTTCCCAAACACTTTGTTGATATTTTGAACTCTCTGCACAGCATTGGTTCCACGACAGAACTTATGTTTGAAAATAACACGAATTTTTGACTTATCCATGGTTTTGCAGAAATTGCTCTAAAAAAAATAGATTGAAAGATAACTACAAGCCAAACTGTGTATTTGAAAGAATGAGGACATGCCTTCACAATAAAAATAAAACAAGAAGCGTCAAAGTGAAATGCCAGAGAGATCAATTGTCAAACTTAGTACTTAAGGAAATCGGACATTTCATACTTAATAAGCTAGTACTTATCAATATATTTCACCTGTTAGTGATTAGCTTACCTTAATAAACTTTAAATATGGGGGCCAGGCATGGTGGCTCATGCCTGTAATCCTAGTACTCTGGGAGGAGGCCAAGGTGGGAGGATTGTATGAGGCCAGGAGTTCGAGACTAACCTGAGCAAGAGCGAGATTCTGTCTCTGCAAAAAATAGAAAAATCAGTCAGACGTGGTAGCTCGCATCTGTAGTCGCAGCTTCTCTAGAAGCTGAAGCAGGTGGATCACTTGAGCCCAGGAATTTGAGGTTGCAGTGAGCTATGATCATGCCACTGTACTCTAGCCTGGGCAACAAAGCAAGACCCTGTCTCATTTTAAATAAACCACCAACTTTAAATGTGACCTCTCAACTTTTTTTGTTTTTTGGAGTCAGGGTCTCTCTTTGTCTCCTGGGATAGAGTGCAGTGGCGTCATCATAGCTCACTGCAGCTTCCAACTCTAGGGCTCAAGTGATCCTCCTGCCTCAGCCTCCCAAGTAGCTAGGACTACAGACATGTGCCACCATGCCTGGCTAATTTTTTTATTTTTTAGTAGAAAAAGGGTCTCAGTTTTGCTCAGGCTGGTCTTGAACTCATGAGCTAAAGTGATTCTCCTGCCTCAGCCTCCCAAAGTACTAGGATTACACATGTGAGCCACTGTGCCTGGCTGACCTCTCACTTTTTAATGTTACGTTTTTATTAAGGAATAGCATACATTCATATTTTTAAATTTTGCCAGTTAAAACTGGGAAACTTGTGACTTTTTTTGTCCAAAACTACCTGTAAAATACACAAAACTCCTAATAATAAATTTTTTTTTTTTTTTAGAAAAAGGCCAAGTTCTTTCTTTCTAGGTTATTGTGTATTGAATGAGTTCTTTTCAGATATCTCAAGGTTGTTTAAATATAAGTACAAATGACTTCTAGTCAAGAAGGTAAAGTCACTTTTAGTGTATTTGGAAACCTCTCTGACATACCATTTCAAGTATATAGAAATTATAAATAAAATATGGGAGAAAAATGAATCTAAAAATATGTAGTTGTGCATGTCAGAAACAAGATTAAAGATCTCTTTGGACTAGAAATCAAGCTGAAGATATAGTCCCAAGGAGAATTAAGGCTAAAAAAATGGGCAGTAGGGGCTGGGATTTCAAATTGTGTAGAAGAATCAGACTGAATGCATCTCACATAGAGCAGGCCAGTAGATTTAGTCTACTTGAATAAAGCAAGGAACCAGGATAATATTGTCCTACTTGTGAACTAAGATGGGAAAAAACTGGAGCAACTGTCCAGAGTTACAGTTAGAAATTAGCAAATTGATGTAGAAAGCAGGAACAGTAATGTAACTAAAAACTTGTAGGATACCATTCTTTGATACGGGAACAGGACTGAAATATCTCTATGGGACAAGAACCTTAAATTGCCAACGAAAGACCTACTTCTGAAACAGACTCTAAGAGCCAGACCAAGGTGACTTCTAAACCATCTTTTAAGTGATACATCTGTAGATAAACAAAACAAAACAAAATACTTCCTATGCAAAATGAGCTTTCTCAATTATAAAAATTATAATGCTCAAAAGCAAATCTTTGTCAAGAGAGAGAGTCAAAATGTAAGAACACAAAAAGCAGCAAAACAGGAGAATACATACCCAAGGAAATTGAAATAAAATACATTAATCCTGAGAATTCTAAACATATTTATTTTAAACTATGACCAAGAGCCATAAAACAATGTAAGATAATAAAACAAAAGCTGATAATTATAAAGAATAGGTAGGTACTGCTTCTTGGCCTTCTGGCTAAGACTGAGTGAAGAACAGGGTATAAAATAAGGTTTAAGGGGAAAAACTCAATATTTAGGGTAAAACAGTATATTAGACACAGTTGAATAAGTTAGTGAATGAATTAACGAGTGAGGCAATAAAACAAGAAATAATACAATATAGTGTAAAATAAAGAGATAGAAAATATGAAAGAGAAATTGAGAAAAAGAAGCTAGATTAAGAAGCTCCACCATGCATCTATTGGAAATTCCTGAAGGAGAGGATAGAAATGGAAGGGAGAGGAAATGTTTGAAGAGATAATAATGGATAATTTTCTAGAATTGAAACCAGACATAAACCCTTTACTGAAAACTCGTATCAATCACTAAACAGAACAAATGAAATGTAGAATTTTAAGGGTAAAGAAAAATATCTCAAAAGCTACCAGAGGGGGAAAATACATTACCTACAAATGAGTAACCATCAAATTTTTGATAGTCTCATCAATAATAAATCACAGAAGAAAATGAGAAGTAATGTTCTCAAAATCCCAAGATAAAATCACACAGTAGTTGTGATAAAATTGTGATAAAATTCAACTGTAGTTGAATTCTTTACTCAACTACCATTCCTGAGAAGGAAAAATAAGTATATTTTCAAATCTGCAAAGAATGAAAGAGCTTACCACCGTTAGACCCTTGCCAAAAGAACTACTAGAAGATACATACATCAATAAGAAGAAAATTGAGGAAAGTATGAGATATGAGAAGCTACAGTAAGCAAACCCTAAATTTTAGGGTTTTTAATGTTTAAAACTAAAATTTTAGTAGTACTAAAATTCTAGACAATAGCATAAAATTCAAAAAGATATATTAGGGGGTTAAAAAAGCTATTCTAGAATCCTTTTGTTGTTCAGAAGGAAGAAGAGAAAGTAGTGAATAACTTTTAAAAGATTAATTTTAGGAAAATATATCAGTAATCAGAACAAATACAAAGCTATTAAAAAACTTGTTAAAGGACATAGACTTTTGAAATTAGATTCACAATCAGAATCTAGTAAATGCTGTTTGCAGTAGACAAACCTAAAGCAAAATGACAGGAAAAGGTTGACAGAGTGATGGACAACGTTATGTAAGACAATATTAATCAGACAAAATGGAATTTTAAGCCAAAAGCATTTTTAGAAGTATTCTTCCAACTGATATAATAATCAGTTACTAATCAGTAACTAATAATTTATCTTCCAAATAAAATAGAAAACTGCAAAATTACAAGGAAAATGGCCAGATCTGCATTTGTAGTGGTGGAATTTTTTCACACACTTCTCTATGACACTGATATATCAAATAGATAAAACAATCATTAAAAATAGAAAAATTAAGTTGTCTCTTACAGAGAGCTAGCATTCTGCTTCCAATAAATATGCTATATATTCTTTTCTAATACATAGAATGTTTATAAAAATTGTCCATGTTTTAGGCCTCAAAAAAGTCCTGAGAAACTCCTAAACTCCTTATCATATGGGCTGCATTCTCTAATCTCTGTTGCCTTAAAATTACAAATCAGCAATAAAATAGTTTTTTAATCTCTTACATTTGGAAATTGGAGAAAAATACACATGCATAATTCAGGAGGTTAGAGGCATCCAGTACAAATTACAAAGTAGAAACTCAATTACTAGAAAAACACTACACTCCCAAACTTGGTGGAGGGGTGAGGAGAATACAGCTAAAGTGGTTTTTAGAAGGAAAATTACAGCTTTATACATAAATATATTAAAAATGAAAAAAATTAAAGCTAATAAGAGGACAACAGCACAAAGGAAGGAGGAAATAATAAAGATAAAAGCAAAAGTTAATACAATAAATAAATGTCATTTGATTAAACTAAAAAGCTTCTGCACACCTAAGGAAACAATCAACAGATCAAATAGACAACCAACAGAATGGGAGAAAATACTCATATCATAAGCTACGCATCCAATAAAAGGCTAATAACCAGAATTTACAAAGAACTCAAGCAAATCTGCAAGAAGAAGCCAAACAACCCTATTAAAAATTGGGCAAAAGACGTGAACAGAAGCCTCTCAAAAGAAGAAAGACAAATGGCCAATAAACATATGAAAAAATGCCCGTTGTCATTAATCATCAGGGAAATGCAAATTAAAACCGCAATGAGATATCACCTTACCCCAGTCACAATGGCTTTTATTAAAAAGTCCAAAAACAATAGATGCTGGCATGGATGCAGAGAGAAAGGAATGCTTATACACTGTTGGTGGGACTGCAAATTAGTACAACTTTTATGGAGAACAGTATGGAGATTCCTCAAAGAACTAAAAGTAGACCTACCATTTGATCCAGCTATCCCACTATTGGATATTTTCCCAAAGCTAAAGAAGACTTTTCATCAAAAAGACACCTGCACTCAAATGTTTATTGTAGCACAATTCACAATTGTGAAGATGTGGAATCAACCCAAGTGCCCATCAGTTTGAGTGGATTAATAAAATATGGTATATGTATACCATGGAGTACTACTCAGCCAT
>VBSM01003190.1:6103683-6120356 GCA_008086735.1 Cheirogaleus medius
AAAAAAATTGCTCATCCCTATCAATTAAAAAAAAAAAAAAAAGATTTTCTTATTTTTAATCTTAACAATTAAAAAGCAAATTAAACACGTACTTGTTAAGGAATCTGAGCATCATAACCAGCTGGCAGCCTTTAGTAAAATATTTAAAGCTGAATGCCTCTATTTTTGTTATTTTTGGCTTTTGTTTGGCTAACCCCTATAGAGGACTATATTAAATTTGGCTTGGGAAATTCAGTACTAAATAAGAATACTTTTAAAAATATATTAACATAAAGCCACAAAATAACCAAGAAACAAGCTAGACAGAATATGTGCAGAGAGGAAATAAAACATTTTTGATTTAGATTTAATATGTATAATCTGAAATATTTGCATAGTAAATTAAGTTGATGCTCAAGTGTGAGTAATCATAATTTTGCTTACTGAAATATACTATCTACTTATTTTCTTCATGTTGATATTTTATTACCTACTGAATAGTATAAAAATAAACTAACATTATAAGGAATCTTTAATTTTACTAAATTATTAGGGGAGTAAGAAAATGAATGCTTGTATCTAAACACTTGAGCACTTGCTGTTGATATCAACCAGTGGCATTTCCAGCCTAACAGTTATTTATGCAGGATCAAACTGTGATAATGCATTGTGTTAAAGTGTCATGTTAGTATAAACCATGTACATCATAATATTCTTGTTACTCTGAGTTAGGAAAAATCAATTGATGATGTAAAAGTACACATTGCATTACTGGGATAGATAGAAAAACCTATCTTAAATAATTAAAGATATATTATTAATTTTTCTTCTTAAGGCTTCTCTTTTATGTTTCTAAAAAATCTCCCTTGAGTGAAGAAATGGCTTTTTGACCCTTTTGTTTTTGCTTTGTCTACATCCATATATTATTTCTCTGTAGTGTATATGATTAGGGATGGACAAAGGATTCTTACTTTCTAGGACTTTTCCTTTTCTAACATCATCATTTCAAGTTCTTATAACTTTTAGCTCCTATTTTCAATAAATCTTTTTATTATTCATATCTCTATTATTTTTAAATGTTTTCATGCCCTTAATCTTACCCAGGTGTTAGATATGTGTCCTACTCAGAGATTCTTCTCTTTTATTCCCATGTGTACTGTACCGTTTTGTACAGGCTTATCCATCTTGATGCATATCCTCCTGATTGAGGCAACTAATCTCACTTATCTGTTGTCGGTTTTCAAGGATTTGAGATTCTAGGTGGCATCTAATAGAGGCCTCACAATCACCTCTATAAGCAAAATATGAAACTAAGTGAGCATGATATGCTTAGTGTTCTAGCACTATTTAACTTTATTACCTGTAGTTATAAATATTCAAGTGGGAAAGGATGCATAAATAATGTAATCCCTTTGCCTTTCCAAACTCAATTTTGTAAAGAAATTTCCTGATTGCGGCCACGTTCTGTATCTAGCTTACATGTAATAACTGGTTCTGCAGAGATTCTAGAAGAGAAGACTCATTTTGATCTTCTACAATTGCATAATTTAGAACCAATCTGCTGCAAAACATTTAAAATGATGTTGGTAAACAAAGTACATCTTTTGTGTATACCTCAAGCCGTCTTGAGGAGTAATTTCTTTTCTCTGAACGTCTACAGTGCTTTATTGGATCTTCCTTCTGGCTCTTGTCACTCCTGCTTGCTCCCCTTCCCTTTGGAGCTTAAATGACAGGGTTGGATTAATCATAATCATTTTCTGGTGTTTTGTCCTCATGGCTTCTCTCGTTTTATTTATTCCTTTTTATTCCTCTTCCTATTCCTCTACTTCCCCCATAGGTAATCATTCTACTGTTTGGTGTGTATATACCTTTGTTCTTAAAGTTCTTGTAAATTATTATTTTGTGTATATTTTCAATTCACATAAATGGTATTGTGCTACAGAACAATCTCATTTTATTTTTTGCTTTTATTACTCATCACTGTTTTTAAGATCTATCCATGTTTCTACCTCTAGATTGTTTATACCTGCAGTGTAGTGCTTCACCGTGTATATCCTCCATGCTTTAGTTGTCCTTTCTCCGAGTGATGGATATCCAGATTTCCTCTATTTTGCCACCACCACAGACAATGCTGTGATGAAAATCCTAGTACTGGCCCCTTTATGGATCTATGTAAGAATTGCTTTGGGATATTATCTCCCCTCTTAGACTGTAAGCTCCTCAAGGGCAGAGTTTATGTTGTTTATCTTTGTATAGTCCACCATGCCTTGCTTGTACTTGATGTTCAAGTATTTGTTGAATAAATAAATGAATTCCAGGCTAAGAATATAGGTTATCCTGAAAGCAGAAGAAAATTAAGAATTTTTGAGAAGAAAGATACTGCGATTAAAGAGGATGTTTAAAAAAATAAAGAAGTAGCATTCTAGAATGGTGGGAAAGAGATTGAAAACAGAAGTATACATATAAAGTAAGAATTAAATTAACATGCTGCTTTATGTCTTAGAGTTGTGTTTTGGAGTAGGTAACATGAAAAGTTCACACATTTTTATATCAAATCATGAAAATTATATAGAAAAATTATATATACAGTGAATGATAATGGACTCTGGAAATTTTACTGCTAATATTCTTTAGTCAATTTTCATTATGTAATGCTTATGTGGATTTACATATGCCCAAATTTAATAATGTCTTTTAAAATATACGTGGTTATAGTAAAACGAGGAAGGCTGAGTTAATATGTTAGCATGTAACACAGATGCTCTATCTTTGAACATTCTTGGTTAAGAGACTGCTGTGTTAAAGATGTATAATGTGCCCTGTTCGGGAAATTTTGAGACACACATTTAGACATAGTGGAAAAATGAACCAATTCTAGGCCAGTGGCTTTTATTTTTTATTGTGACCACAATAAGAAGTATTCTTGAAACTCAGGACACAACAGGCATCTATTTTTCAAATCACAAATTCTTTTAGATAATAAATACTCTACCACATTTGGTGTACTGTGTTATTTTCAGTTCTACTTAATCAACTTTATTTTCTATTTAAGACCCAGTGGGAATGCTGTTTAAAAATCATTCTGGTAGAGTGCTATCTGATGATGTAAGAAAGTAAGAGAATTGCAGAACAAGGACTAAATTTGATTAGATAAAACCAAGTAAGGAAATATGAAACCTAATCTAAATCCATCTTTATATCATCTATTTTTTTCCATTGGCCATTTTTCTATTGCACAGTGTACTAATTATTTTAGATACAAAAATAACTAATAGAATTAAGTTCATTTCAGTAGTAAACTAAATACTTGGCAAGTATATATCTACGTCATTCCCTCACTGCCCATAAAAAAATAAAGGCCATGTTTAACCTGTCTCTGTTGTCATGGCTTCTACTACAAACTTTATCTAGCTTTGTTAATGGAGGAAAAGTAAGAGGCAGAGGAGGTAGGATAGAAACCAAACCAAAAAGATAAGATGGTAACTTTACCTATATTTCTAAATAGTACTTTATGGTGCCACTCAGTGATAACCAATGAATAGATTTATTTGTTTGTATCTGACAATGGGCGATGTTTGAAGGAGATAGAACCTTTATTTTCTGGTTATTACACCAGAAACACTGCCTATTGAAAATTTTGTTGCTAGAAGAATACTTGTCACAATTTCTTTATTCCAAAATTAAAGATGTTCCTTCAGTTTATAGCAATAATTAGATAATAATTATTAGATAATTAGATGACATTATTTGTTTTCCACCAACCTGATTTATTCTTGATTTTATAGCTTGTGTTAGAGCTTTGATGTGTATCTAGGCAATCTTACTAATTCCATAGTTACAGACACTCAGCCATTGGCGATTTGGGGAAGAACTGCTTTTTGTGCATTACCTTCATTGTCTTCCGTTTTTAATGCTATACGTTCTGAACTTACAGTCTCTCTATTGATTTAAATAAGTTACTCTTAGTAATCTTCTGTTCCAAGCTTCTTGCATATTATTTGTTAACTAGATAGGGCCCTTCCTATCTGTTTCTGTCCTCAAAATTCTAGTCTTAATTTGGATTATTTTACTGTTGATAAAGATTTAAAATCTGTGAATGTCCAACATGGTCACAACTTAATGACCAACCGGTCTTGTTAGTGTGGAACTCTTACCTGGTTTTCCTTAATCTTAAATATAAATTACATTGTAGCTATATAAGGGTGTTTTGAAATTAACAAGTGTTTAAAGGAGCATTCAGTTTTTGCAGAACTTCTAAATTTACTCTTCTGATGTCATTGAATTTATTACAGGACCGAATGTTTCGTTGCTGTGTTGTGGATTTATACATCGCTATTAGTGACTGTTTACCTTCCTCTTAACTGTTTGTTGATTGCCTTTGGGCACTTTAGACAAATACTCTAAATCAAAATGTGGACTCCTATGCGATCTTATGGAAGTAGTAATAAACCATAGCTTACAAATCTGTTTTTTTGCTCTGAACGAATAAAGTCTTTCTCTACCTTTACTCAGAAAGAAATATATAATTGAATATAGACAATATACTTTGCTGAAGTTTACTTTTAAGGAATGATTAAACCTCTGAAAATGATTGCAGTGATATTGGAACTGTGGTCTTTTTACCTTGTTAAAGAGAGTATCTAGGGGAAAACCATAGATTTTTTTCAGTAATAATTCATGTTGCATATGTTTGAGCTACCTGCAGTTTTGAGATCTATTTTAGCAAAAAGGCAGATGAATCTCAATCTCAATCTCTCTCTCTCTCTCTCTCCCTCCCTCCCTCCCTCCCTCCTTCCTTCCTTCCTTCCTTCCGTCCGTCCGTGGTTTTGTCATCTTATTGCAATTCAGAGCATTTTAATTCTGAGTTAAAATCTGAGTCACTTTTTTCCCTTTGGACTTGAGAACCATTTCTGTCCCAGGCAGGGTGGCTTACGCCTGTAATTCTAGCACTTTAGGAGGCTGAGGCGGGAGGATTGCTTGAGGTCAGGAGTTCAAGACCAGCCTGACAAGAACAAGATCCCATCTCTACTAAAAATAGAAAAATTAGCCAGGAATGGTGGTGTGTGCCTGTAATCCCAGCTACTCTGGAGGCTGAGGCAGGAGGATCACTTGAGCCCAGGAGTTTGGGGTTGCTGTGAGCTAGACTGACAGCATGGCACTCTAGCCCGGGCAATGGAGCAAGACTTTGTCTTAAAAAAAAAAGAAGAAGAATTTTTAATACATTAGATGATTTTATTTTAAAAATTCCCAAATTGCCTATGTTATTTATATATGTTGACTGCAGTCCAAAATAAAAATAACCATTTTTTACCCAGTTATTTCTTTTTTAAAAATAGCTTTATTGTTGTTTAATTTATATACTATAAGGTTGACTCATTTTAACTGTACAATGCAGTGAATTTTAGTATATTTACTGAGTTGTGTAACCACCACCACCACCATCCAGTTTTAAAACATTTCCGTTACCCCAAAAGATCTCTCATGCCTGTTGTGATTGATCCTCATTCTCACTGTTAGAAGCCCTAGAAACCACTACTTCCCTTTCTGCCTCTGTAGTTTGCCTTTTCTCTACTGATTTGATATACATAGAATTGCATAATATGTGGTCTTTTGTGTCTGGTTTCTTTGACTTAGTATAATGTTTTTGAGATTCATTCATGTTGTATAGCATGTATCAGTAGTTTGTTCCTTCTTGTTAATGAATAGTCCTTGTTCTTCTTAAATAAGATTAAACCTTGAATTTGTCTCAGAGTAGTTATTGTACGTACATAAAAAAATTTATTTCTTCCATTTCACATCCAGATGTTAGGATTGTTTATATTATTGATAATTATTTTCAGCTGACTTGTTATGAGGGGAGTAACTTAAGTGCAATTTAAAACCTTAAAATAATATGCACTTCCTTTATTTTTAGCATACACTGTCAATATGAGTAACCCTATATGCCAAGTATGATTTTTCTCCTAGAATCATTCATTGTTTCTCTTATAGATAGATTTTACTTGAAGGGTTTATTTAAACTCAGGATAATTGTCCTTTGTGGTAGAAGTTTAATATAGTGTTCTGGTACAGAAGTTTTAAAGACTTATTTAATGGAGAATTTTAGAAAGATAATGTCTTGAAAAAACTGATTTCACATATTTTAATATAAGATGAAAAATATTTTGACAACTTGAAAAGTACTTTTCCCTACTTTGATCTATAAGTTTTGGTCTCTTGTCATAACCTTTACTTAACACAGTTAATATTGCTAAAAGAACAATTGTTCTAAATAGCTGTTAAGCTAGCATTAATGGTATCCTCAACACTATTTTGGTACTGCTTTAGATTCAATATTCTTTAAAGAGTCCAATCTAATCAGCAGAATTTTGAGATTCTTTCCTCTTTGTTTTTCTTTTCTCCCTACCCTCTTAATTTCCAAAATCTTCCTATCCTAAAGTGTAGATTTTTAAAAATTCTCATTTTTTGAATTGGCAACATTCCAGTTTGTGCTGTGTGAAATAGATGAGTATAGGCTTTATTTTTATTTTTTTAATTTTTAAAATTTTTTCTCTTTCCTTTTCTCAGACTCTGCTTTCTGGAGAGTATAGGCTTTAATCTACCTAATACTGGTGTGACTCTTTGAACATTCATTCAACAGAATTTGTTATGAGGGTTTTGGGAGGGAGGTCTGTGTTTGTGGGAGGGGAGGCTGATTTTTTTTTTTTTTTTAGCATGGCACTTTTTCAAACATTTTTCATGTGCTTAGGTACATCCAAGCAGAAGTCCAGTTCCCTGCAGGTAGCAGATCAGGACCTACTGCCACCTTTTCACCCATACCAGCCTTTGGAGTGCATAGTAGAGGAGACTGAAGGCAAGCTGAATGAACTGGGACAAAGAATTAGTGCTATTGAAAAAGCACAGCTTAAGTCATTGGAGTTAATTCAAGGTGAACCTCTGAACAAGGATAAGATAGAAGAACTTAAAAAGAACAGAGAAGAGCAAGTCCAGAAGAAGAAGAAAATACTGAAAGAACTCCAGAAAGTGGAAAGGCAGTTGCAGATGAAAACACAGCAGCAATTTACCAAAGAATACTTGGAAACCAAAGGTCAGAAAGACACAGTGTCTCTACACCAGCAGTGCTCTCATAGAGGAGTCTTCCCAGAAGGGGAAAGAGATGGTCGTCTCCCAGAGGATCACTTTTCAGAGTTATCTCAGGTTGACACAATCTTATTTAAAGATAATGATGTTGATGAAGAACAACAGTCTCCACCATCGGCAGAACAAATTGATTTTGTCCCAGTCCAGCCTTTATCATCTCCACAGTGTAACTTTTCCAGTGACTTAGGTTCTAATGGGACAAATTCTCTTGAACTTCAAAAAGTATCAGGTAATCAGCAGATTGTAGGACAGCCTCAGATTGCTGTTACTGGACATGATCAGGGGCTCTTAGTTCAAGAACCAGATGGACTAATGGTTGCAACTCCAGCCCAGACGCTTACCGACACTCTTGATGACCTGATAGCAGGTGGGTTAAGAAATATATCTGTAATAATTTCTCTTTAATCTGTGTGCTCCACTTCTTTACACACCTCGCCCAAAACACAGACTTTGTATTTTTCATTTTAGAACTATCTTTATAAAATTACTTGTTTCTTGAGGTATTTTGGAAGTGAATTTAACTAAGGTCAATAGCACTAACGCACAAAAGTGTGTTTCCCCCCTTCTTTTTTGTCACATTGTAAAGGCAAAGAAAGAAAGTTGCCCTGATCCTTTATTTTAGACCTGTGGTATCAAAACCACCCTGTGTTGTGTCTTGGATAGGCAATCTCAAAGTGGAATTTCTTTGTAGGCTTTGTAGATATTTTCATAAGATCATACATTAAATTTTCCTGCTGGTGATTTTCATGCTTGGAAATCATAATTTTAAGTCACATTACTTTTTCTTTATAACTTCATTAGATCAATTTAAATGTTTCTAATTAAATGGATCATTCAGAGAAAACTAAGCATTCCATATTATTAGATTTGTGGTTATTATCATTTGATGATTTGAAGATTGGGATTTTTGTATTGACTCTTGATGAAAGCATCCAGACTCACCAAACACATACCCACACATGAAAAGAAAAAAAGAAAGGCCTGATAACCTTAAAAGTATATGTTTTTGTTTGTTGTTGTGTGGAAAATTACATCTAGATATGAACTGAGGTGCACAAGTTTACTTTCCCTTTCATTGTCCTTGCAGCAGTGGGAAAACAGTGCAATTAATCATTTACCTTCCTAAAGATGGCTGGTGAATGTATCACCTCCATGAGAGCCCAGTTCAGAAATGCAGCCAGAATGGCTGTTGACAGTGGATGAAGACCAAGAACTAAGATGTAGCTGGAGTGATATTCAAAGGCAGGCCAGTCCTCTGTCTCTTGATTGCAACATTTTTTTCCTTACTGTTGTCTGTTTCCTCTTGTCATATTCTCCTCCCCTGCTCCCATCCCAATTATGCTATCTCAGTTTCCTTTCTTCTTTGTGAGACTTTAGTCTTCCTAATCTTTACTGAACCCTTTAAAATGTGGAATAAGATTACTTAAATCAGGAATTTTGTTGAGCATGTGTATGACTTCAATGGTTATAGAATTGTGCTATTGCCTTTGAGGCTCCTCTGATATATAATAGGTATCATTGTGCAGAGGAGGAATATCCTAGTTTTCTTAAAACAAATTAAAATGCTGGGAAATGTTTTAAGGAGTTAGGCTCCTTATTCTTTAATTTGGGTTATTATATCTTCAGCCAGTAGCCACTTAAATTAATTATGTGTCATTAGCATTGAAAGTTGTTATAAATTATGAATAAACTCTTATAGTTGATTTATACTTCTAATTTCTAATCAGGGTAAAAATAGATTTTGGAGTGTGAAGTATGATTATGAATAATGGTGAAACTGGTAAACTAGGAATAACATTTTTAAGACTTGGGGTTCTGTAACTAGCATTATAATGTTCCTAATTAAGTATGTAGTTTGCAGAAACTCCTATTACTGATCTATTCAGTTATGTTATAACTCAGAAGTTTTTTTTTAAGGAATGTAAAAAGAGCTCTAAAGGGAACTCGAAGGTGTTAACTTTATGGTAGTATTTACAGATGGTTCTTATATGGAAAGTGAAATTTTATTTATATCACTGAAGTTATTTGTTAAGTTAGTCTTTTATAAATTTCACATGAAACTTAAAAAAATTGGCTTAGAAAATATTTTAATTATATATAATATTAATATAAACAAAATTTAATGTGTGTTAGACATTAATGCCTACCACATTGTAAAATATTCTTTTATTAATAAGTTTTTAACTTTTAAATCAGCCATAAGTACAAAAATTATCTTCATATAAAAATGTTCATTTTTATGGAGGTTATCTATCTGTTTTTAAATACATGGCAGTAATTGTATTTTCTTCATCAGGTCATGATGGATGACCTGTCTTACTTAAAATTTAAAAATAGTTTTTTCTAAGTCCAAATTTTTCTTAACTTTCTTAATTGAAGGTAGAAAAAATTAGGGTGAATTAGGTTACTACCTAATTCTACAATTGTAAAATATATTAATATATTTTGGTAAGATTATAGAGCAGACCAAAGATATAATTAATTTTACCTAAATTAAATCTAGTTCTCACCCCTCATATTTATTAATAAAGGAGAGAATACCATACACTTTAAAATTTTACTTTAGAGAATATGTATATGTAATAGTGAATTTCACTCTTTAAATATAAGAGTATTTTTTTCTTTATAGCTGTTCTCAAAATATTGTTGTGATAATGAGTTGGTTATATACAAAATTTATTAACGTTGTGGCTTGACTAGCTAACTAACTTTGCATTTTGCTATGTAATCTTATGTGTGTCATACTTGGTATAGTCCCAGACAGAATATATATAAACTCTTGATTAGGGGCATGGTTCCTCAAGTCCTTTTCCTCTGAAAGTGAGTGTTGGGCTTATAACAGTTAATACTATAATAGCAAGTGATTTTCAACGTTTGAATGTAGAAACTTCAAGCAATTTAAAGAAATTCAAATAGCTTTCACCATTGAACAGTTCTAGAAACATTTAATAAAACTTTCATTTCTAATGTAAAAAGAACATTGGTTACAAATTAACTAATATCAATCTATTTACATTTATTAAGCACTTACCATGCACCAAACTCTGTGCTAAGTGCTGTATATATATTATCTCATGGATTATTTATAATAATCCTATAGAATAGGTCCATTTCCCTCCTCTGTTTTTCTGTTGAAAAACTAATGCTTAAGGAAATTAAATTGTTAGTAAGTGCCAAGATTCAAACTGATTCAACTAAGATTAAGAACCTTAGATGTAATAAGAATGCATCTGTTTCAGTTTAAAGTTCTGATTTAGCTTAAAGATAGTGTTATTTGCTCAGACTTCTAAATTTTATTAAATAATAGTTTCCCTTATTTTTATATTAAGATTTGATATACATGTAAGTTTTAATATAGTTTAGTGACTTTTTAGTGCATTATTAAAATTGTTGGTACCTTAATAGGCTGTCTTAAAACAAATTGCAATTTTAAAATATCTTGCTTTAAGTAACTGTGGTAGTCAATGTAGGTTTAAGAATAAATAAATAATTAGGAAATCCTCTTATTTTGAGGGGACTTACAATAAAATGTCTTTAAATAATCATTTTCTCTAATGTTAATATTTTATGTACAAGTTTTTATTTACATGAAACTATTTAATGAAGTTACTATTACAAAAAACAAATTATAGCCATTAAATTTATTAAAACCTCACAATATATTTTATGTACATGTAGTATCAGGGAAATCTTTTATAGTAAGATTTATTTTCTTCCATATTGCCCACAAAACTATCTTCAGTTTCATGAAGAATCAAGTAGAATATTACACCTAGTTCTTCTGTTACCCCATTTTAGGATAGTGTATAAATTTAATTTGAATTACATATTGACCTTTGTGGTAGCAGTCTGTGTTAGTCATTTTTAGAGATGTTTCATTCAGATGTAGGAAATGTTTTAGAATTTGTGAAAATGTTAAAATCCTGGTATAATTTTCTCTTAATACAACCTTTATTTCACATGTACCTTTTAAGTCACTTGCTACTTTCTAGTTTTATTTTTGTAACTTTTAATTTGTAATTAATCCTATTAAAGTCACTTTCTGTGGGATGTTTCTGATTGTCATTATTACAGGAAGAAAGCTTCTAGGAAAATGTAATACAAAAATGTGCAGTAATTGATAATAACACATTTTTAGTAACAGCTGCTAAATGCACAAAAGTATTTTTTAAAAGCCAGCTCTGCAAAGACGTCTCTTACAGCATCATATTCTGGCATAACACTCTATTCAACTATTTCAAGTTTTAAAAATATCTGTTTTTTGTAATAAAAAAGATAACATGAATAAACAAAATAATGATAGAAAAGTAATTCTTTACTAAGTTATATGTTAATAATTATGGGACCACTCTTAAAGCCTTACTATTAGAAAGGTTCTACAATATATCAATCTTTAGTATCTTATTTTTTTTTAGCTGTTTTTTAAACATATCAGCTACATGGAGGAGGTATAACAAAATACTATATGCTTTTAATTTATTGAATGACATTTTTAAGCTTTGATTCCATTTTGTATATTCTTATAGGTGAAACAGACATATATAATAACCATTCCTTTTTGTAACTGAATAGTAAATTATGTTATTTGTGTGACTACAGAAATTTTTATTGTCAAAATGTTTATACATATTGGTGAGGAGGAGGGTGGGGATATATCATGTAGAAACATATACAGGCATCTTTAACTTTGCTAAATTATTTAAACTATAATATATTAAACTGAGTCATTCATACTTGTGAACAGTATCTTTGAATGGGATCTAGTGATATCAAAATTCTACAGAGAAAACATTTTCCAACACTTAAAATGCTTGTATTTTCCTGTAAATCTTATATATTTTTGATTGACTTTTAGTCTTGGTGTAAATATAACGTTAGTGCCATCACTGAAGCTTTGTTAACTTTCTCCATGTTATTAATGATTATATGTTTTTTCTGAGTTTTTTTCTTTGTTGAGTGAATAGTAATGTTTTTATTTTTTAATACAGTGAATAATAGTACTTAAAGTGCTAGAAAATATCTGTTAGTAACATTTATTGAGTACTATCTATGTGCCAAACACTGTGTTAAGTGCTATATATACAGTATTTACTGGACTACTCCCACTATCCCTTTGAGATAAGTCCTATTTCCCCCTCTGTAAGTCAAACTTCATCTCTTATGAAACATAAGAAATATTTAAAGACTTGCCAGGCATGGCAGCTCATGCCTATAATCTCAGGTACTCGAGAGGCTGAAGCGGGAGGATCACTTGAGCCTAGGAGTGCAAGCCTGTAATGAGCTATGATTGCACCACTGCAAGCTCAGCCTGGGTGATAAAGTGAGACTGTGTCTCTGAAAAGAAAGAAAGAAAGAAATAGTTAGAGATATAAAATATGAGATTTCAATTAACTCAAGACACCAAATTTTGAGATCCCAAGTATAGCTTGATGTTCATGTTAAATATTTGGACTTTCACACATTGATTTATTTTAGCAAATTTTCAAAATAAAGATTGAATTTTAAAAACACATACTCCCTGCTGTTTATGTGAGAAATATTTTAACTTGTTCCCCTTCCTGTTTTTCTCCTCCCTTTTTTTTTTTTGCTTTGTCCACAGAATATTTTAATTGGCTTTTACAAACTAAGATATAAAACTCCTTTTATTTTTTTGTTAGAAACTCTTTTCTGCCTGTTGACAATGTTAAAAGCCACCTGTTTATTGTATGTGCACTAAGTATCAGCCACTGTGTTAAGTATTTTACCTGCATTATATCAAGTGATCTTTCCAACAACTTTCCAAGGCAGGTGACTATTATTATCCCCATTCTACATATAAGTAAAATTGAGGCCCAGGGAGTTACTTGCCCAAGATCAGAAAATTAGTGTTGAAAATAATATTCAATTGTAGGTCTATTTAATTCCAAAGCTTATGATTTAACTACTGTTATATAGTACTGCTATGGAAATTTCTGTTTTCTGTGTTTTTCTATGTACAAATGACCTTACTGTTTTAAGTGGAATTTAGCAATATGAATATTGTTTTTCAGCTGTGAGTAGCAGAGTGCCCACTGGTACAAACAGTTCCTCTCAGACCACAGAGTGTCTTACACCTGAACCCTGTACACAGACTCCAGGCAATGTGGCTTCCCAATCTGTGCCCCCCGTGTATCCTTCAGTTGACATTGATGCACATGTGAGTAGGTTGCTTTATTCAAACTTATTTTGGACCTTCTGATTTCCTTTGGAAAGGAAAATTATCATTGTGAAAAGAAATATTATTTGCTCTTCAATTGATAACCCTTTTGTTAAAAGAAAATCTAACTTATTTTTTTCTTCTACTAGACTGAGAGCAATCATGACACAGCATTAACACTAGCTTGTGCAGGTGGTCATGAAGAACTTGTATCCGTACTCATTGCACGGGATGCTAAAATTGAGCACAGAGACAAAAAAGGTAAGAAATGTTGGTCAGGAATGAAATCTGAATGTAGTTCAATCAGAAAACAATTGTAGGTTTTTTACCACCAATAAGTAGTTCTTAGACCATCTCAGTGATAAGAAAGATAAGCATATTTCAATTAGGAATATCAAGATTCATTAATCTACAGAGCCAAATAATTCTCCCAAAATTCAAAAAATAGACTATAGATTATTAGTGAAGTAGAACACGTTGTGGTTGCCCTTCTTAAATCAAAGGTAGTTTGTTCAGAGGCATCAAAGTTCATTATAAATATAATAGTTTTTATTGACTTAGTGTTTCTTTTTTATCAGGTTATTTATGTTTTTGTCACTAACAACTTGGGGTTTAGAGCAGTTTTATGTTAAATATTAATCAGTATCTGCCCTGAAGTTTTGGGGTTTTTTTTAAGTAAAATAATAGAGAATTGAAAACAATGGCTTTAAAATAAATACAAAACAAATTTGTCTGAGATTTTTGTTTTCTGATTTAGGTTTCACACCACTGATCCTGGCAGCAACAGCAGGACATGTTGGAGTTGTTGAAATCCTTTTGGATAAAGGTGGAGATATAGAGGCACAGTCTGAACGAACTAAGGATACTCCACTTTCACTGGCATGTTCTGGTGGCCGTCAGGAGGTTTGTTAATTTAATTTTCATTTTGTAAATGTTTTGCTTGTATTTTAAAATATATACATAATTAATATTTTAGCTGCCTGTGTAAAATTTGCATGTTTTGACATGTTCCATATACTTAATGGGGAATGGGATACTTTTGTTAAGTTTAATTGGAATATAAATGCCCTTTTAAGGAATCTGTTTCTTGTCCTTATGGCCAAATTAAAATTCTCTTTATCCTAACATTTAGTGGAGTTGAAGGAACCACAGTTCTAACGCATATGAAATGCAAATTCATTGCCCACTAATTGACCTATAGAAAGGGTAACATCTTGTTATTTCAATATAATTGGGATTTCAAAGTTCTGAATTTCTTGATATTAAATTGAATCCATTTCTCTAGTGCTGATATTTTAATATTTAGGGACTGATGAAATGTAATTAAAAAGTCAGATATTTAGACAAGGAAGTTGTATGTCTTATTTCTTTATACTTCCTTTATAAGCTGAACCCTTGGTGTAAACTCTTTCTCTGTTCATATTTTATATTGTAGGTGGTAGACTTGCTGCTGGCTCGAGGTGCAAATAAGGAACATAGGAACGTATCTGATTATACACCACTGAGTCTAGCAGCATCTGGAGGATATGTTAATATCATTAAGATTCTGCTAAATGCTGGGGCAGAAATTAATTCAAGGTATCACCTGTTCATTTTATTACTCATGATTATTAAGTTACTACCTTACAGTTAAGTTTCTACCCTTTAAATGTTTGAACAGATACCATTTTAAATTCAGATAGTACTAAAGTTACAAAGCCAACAATTATTCCTATAATGTGCTTATAAGTAATACCAGCTTATTTTAGTAATGTGGCTGCTTTTAAAGAGGTCTCATTTCAAAAAGTACTCTGTTATGTATAGTTGGAAATGTTATATTAATATATAGTTGGAAATCTCTAAATAGGGATTATGTCTTAAATTTTGAGATTTAAAATATAAACAATATTTAAAGAGATTTAAAATAATAAAGAATAGGAATTCTTTATTATTGGTCTAAACAAAATCTATTCATTGGTGTTACAAACCGTTTGTTTTAGTAAAATGTTTTCATCTTTAATGCTTTTTAAAAATAATAGGCAACATATTATTTTAATTTTCTAAGCACATTTCCCCCCTTAGGACTGGGAGTAAACTAGGTATTTCTCCCCTGATGTTGGCTGCAATGAATGGACATGTTCCTGCAGTGAAACTGCTGCTTGACATGGGTTCAGATATTAATGCCCAGATAGAGACCAATCGGAACACAGCTCTCACCCTGGCCTGTTTCCAGGGCCGAGCAGAAGTAGTGAGTTTGCTTCTGGACCGAAAAGCCAATGTTGAACATAGGGCAAAGGTAAGCATTTTATAACTTTGTCAACTATTTCAGATATATTTCTAATTGAAAGAACATGGCATTTCAACTCAAACTGAATGTAATATTTTAAATTGTCATAAGTTAAAACTGATAACCTTAAGGCAGAACTGGGGAATTACGCTGTATAGTGATCAGTGACATTCTATCACCAGTCATTGCAGTTTGCAACTTTTGAATGTAGTAAGATTATTTCGTATTAGTCTTTATAATATAGATTTTTCAAGAACTTCTTTAATGAGGCATATGCTTACTATTGGTAAAAACCCCAAGCCAAAAATTAGTTCATAGATTATAAAATTAGGACAGCTAAAATCCAATCTGACCATGACAGATTCTGACAGTTTCATGACTATTTGGCATTTAGAAAATAGGAGTTAGTATGTCAGTGATTTGAATGTTTTTGCTTAGAACTGTTAGATATTTAGAAGCCTAGAAAAATGTAGCTTAGGTGGAATATAATCAGCCAGCAGCCAATTTGGTAGTCATTTCAGATTGGAAAGGTTTGAATGGGAATTTTCTCCTTGAATTTCCTTAGTTGTATTTCTTAAAGTTTAATGCAACATTTATGTTCTTTTAATCTTAGAATAGAGGTGATATAATATTCCCTTGGACTCTTTATCACCCAAAGAGAAATGAGTCTTTCTTGCCATGTCTGTTTCTATTACAGGGATTTACTGTGGCACACTATCCATTAAAAGTCCTAGAGAAATCTATATTATTTTGGGAATGGTATCAGGGAATGTTCTTTGACAAAAATGTTGGAAGCTAATATATAAAAGGCACATATGCAGAAAATATATGAAGTGATCTTTTAATCTATTTTTAATATCTCTTCATTGTATGAAGAAGTTATTCTCTGAGTACATTTATAAAAGTATTGAAGTTATGAAATTGTTTCTTTTTCTTTTAGCATGAGGTGGTATGTTATAAGTGAGTTAATTCTAGCATATCTAACTGAATCTAATAATTTTTACTTGCTATTTAGTATAATTGAAGACTGAATATTGCTTAGCTCTGTTTGTCTTTTTGGTTGTTTTTTTTTGAGACAGAGTCTCACTGTGTTGCCCAGGCTAGAGTGCCGTG
>VBSM01003190.1:6127543-6169242 GCA_008086735.1 Cheirogaleus medius
GTTTCCCGGGCTAGAGTGCCGTGGCATCAGCCTAGCTCACAGCAACCTCAAACTGCTTGGCTCAAGGGATCCTCCTGCCTCAGCCTCCCAAGTAGCTGGGACTGCAGGCATGTGCCACCAAGCCAGGCTAATTAATTTTTTTTTTCCTACTTTTAGTTGCCCAACAAATTATTTTTATTTTTAGTAGAGACGGGTTCTACCTCTTGCTCAGGCTGGTCTTGAATTCCTGACCTCAAGCAATCCTCCCACCACAGCCTCTGAGAGTTCTAGGATTACAGGCGTGAGCCAATATTTACAGGCCTGATCAAATAATACTTTTGATAAACTATTTTGAGATTTCCTTCCTACTGTGGGTCATAATTACAGTATCAAAAGCTAAGGTTTATTACTAAACCGTTAGCTTGATTAGGTTTTCTAAGAACATGCAGTGTTTTTAGGAAATGGTACCTTATTTTGATGAAAGATTGATTCATGACTGGACTCAAAGGATAGCTTAATTTTGT
Organism: Cheirogaleus medius; assembly: GCA_008086735.1. Classification (NCBI taxonomy): domain Eukaryota; kingdom Metazoa; phylum Chordata; class Mammalia; order Primates; family Cheirogaleidae; genus Cheirogaleus; species Cheirogaleus medius. The sequence goes on from VBSM01003190.1 coordinate 6,128,047, forward strand.
TTAGTGAATTTTCAGTTGTTTCAGCTTTAATCCCTGCACTTTAGTGTGCTCATCAGCTCAAATTTTATTTGGCCTCTTTATATTATGTATTTCTATATTTACATAATTCCATTTTCTTCTATAGGAACTGTTGAAAAAATGTCACCAATGTGTTGAGACGATTGTGAAGGCTAAAGACCAGCAGGCTGCAGAAGCAAATAAGAATGCAAGTATTCTTTTAAAGGAACTTGATCTGGAAAAGGTGAGTGAGAAAATAATTTTCCTTTTTAGAAATTGTTCAAAATCTATTACAATAAATTTGTCACCTTTATGACCAATAATGTTAACATAATATGATTCAAAGGAAATGGTTAATAGATTCTCATCAATTTTTAGATTCTGGTCTATAGTTCATAAAAAATATTTTGAGCCCATATAAGTGAGAGACTAGATTTTGAGCACGATCCCAACTTCCCAAATGACATTACTGCCTAAGTGGTTTTAATATTAGTCTGAGAAGAAATTTAGGAAAGCATTTAAAATCATTTGTTTATTATAAGATCTGGCGTATAAGTGGTTTATTTGATCCCCAGTTAAAGAGCAAGTATCTAGTACCCTAGGATGTGTGGTATAAGGGAAAAAATTAAAAAATAAAACATTACCTTCCTGAAACTCAGGTAAGCACTGGAAAATGAGAATGTTGATATTGAATCTAGAAATTATATAAAAAGAATATCATAATTGAGTTGAGTTATTCTAGGAATGTAAGAGATAGCTTAACATAAAGATATTTTGTTGATGATTAAAGGAAGAAAAAAAGTACGATCATTTTGAGAAATGCTAAAATTTTGATACCATTTTTTGGTTTAAAAAATCTTACTAGGCTAAAAACAAGAAGAAAGTTTGCTTACAAATCAATAAGAAAAAAAGATAACTTATCCAGAATAAAAAATGATCACATGAATAGGCAATCCACAGAAAAAGAAATAGAAATATCCAATAAATAGATGGAGAATGCTCAACTTTCATTAATAAACAAAGAACTGCACAGAAAAGAGTAGTTTAAATTTGTTTGACCAGACTGACAAAGCTTAAAATTTAAAGATTTGTATATCTATTGATTAGAAGGGTGTAAAGAAGTTAGCAGTCCAATATGATTTTTGATGTATGATATAAATTGATATAACTATTAGTGGAGCTAATTTATTGACAAATGAGTCAATAAAAAAGGGTGAACACCCTCACTCTAGCTATTCCATTTTTAGAAATTTAACCTAAGGTAAATAATTAGATAAATTCTCAAAGATGTGACTATAAGGACATTTGTTGTCATATTTCTTAGAATAGGGGAAACTTGTAAACCTTAAAATCTTATCATTAGAAATTAAATAAATTTTAGTACTTGCATGGTAAACTTGGTTACAGTTAAAATCAGAAAGAGAAAAAGTTATACTCATTTTAAAATTAAGTGGAGTTTGAAGTTAGATGACTATTAAGATCCCTTCCTGGCTGGGCACTGTGGCTCATGCCTGTAATCCTAGCACTCTGGGAGGCCAAGGCAGGTGGATCACTCAAGGTCAGGAGTTCGAAACCAGCCTGAGCAAGAGTGAGACCCCTGTCTCTACTATAAATAGAAAGAAATTAATTGGCCAACTAAAAATATATATAGAAAAAAAATTAGCCAGGCATGGTGGCACATGCCTGTAGTCCCAGCTACTTGGGAGGCTGAGGCACAGGGATTTCTTGAGCCTAGGAGTTTGAGGTTGCTGTGAGCTAGGCTGACGCCATGGCACTTCTCTAGCCCAGGCAACAGAGCGAGACTCTGTCTCCAAAAAAAAAAAAAAAGAACAAGAAGGTATAAGTGATAAAAATTGTATATATTTAAGGTATGTGACTTGATGTTTTCATAGTCTATTTTGTAATCAGGTTATCTTTTCCTTAGTGAGTTGTAAGATGTCTTTATGTATTCTAGATACAAGTCCCTTACCAGATATATGATTTGCAAAAATTTTCCTATTTTGTGAGTTGTCTTTTTACTTTCTTGGCGGTTCCTCTGAAGCACAAAAGTTTTTAATTTTGATTATGTCTAGTTTATTTTTTCTTTGTTGCTTTTTAAATGTGTTTTGAGACTAACATCCATGGGAAGCCCCATGTATCAAACAAAAATATCATTTCATTCTTTATTTTAAATTGCATTATTGGTAAAATGGTATATCTACTTTATTTGTAGTCAAGAGAAGAGAGCAGAAAGCAGGCTCTTGCAGCTAAAAGAGAGAAAAGAAAAGAAAAGAGAAAAAAGAAAAAAGAGGAGCAGAAAAGGAAACAGGAAGAAGATGAGGAAAACAAACCTAAAGAGAATTCAGAACTACCAGAGGATGAAGATGAAGAGGAGAATGATGAAGATGGTGAGAAATGAACCATGTGAATTACTGATAAAATTCTCCTTTTTTAATAAACTTGAGTGCTTTTTGCTCTAGTTAACTCCAGTTAAATATTTGATTACTTTAATCTGAAATTGACAATTGACTTTTACAGTAAATATTTCTAAATATTTTACATTATAAATGATATTAATACAAGAAAACAGAAGGGTAAAAGCAAGCACATAATTTGAAGAAGTTCATTTGTAATTTAAGTCACCATGTAAAACGTCACATATATACTAAAAGTGATACATTAAGAAGTTGCCAGCTTTTCTTCGATTCTTTTCTACCCCTTCCTCCCTTGATTAGAAACTAGGAAGAGGTACAGTTTCTTAATAAATTCTTAGGTTCAGGCTCGACTATATAGAGGGGTGAAATGTCAGTAAAGACTTGGATTCATTACTCTCAAAGAGTTGTTTATTGTGCCTTCTGGCAGTGCTTTGTAGTAAGCAAATAATTTTGGTCTACTTAAATTCTAATTCTAAAATATTATTTAAAAATTTCCTAAATTAAAACTATATTGTGGTGTTGGTTAGTTTATGAGACTAGCATTTCTTAAGATCTTAAGAATGTTAATGGTATGCATATTCTAATACCAACTTAGACATCAAAATATAATATTGTATATTTGTTCTAACAATAGTAAAGTTTTATTTATTTATTAGTGACTACTGGTGAAAGGAAAATATGACCTAAAGGACTGCATTATTATGAGTTTTTAGGTATATTCTGTCAGAATTTGTTTTGAGATCTGTGCTCTCAGTGTGATTTTTATCCTTTTTGATAATTTCAGTGGAGCAAGAAGTTCCCATAGAACCTCCTAGTGCAACCACCACCACCACAATTGGAATCTCTGCAACATCTGCAACATTCACAAATGTGTTTGGGAAAAAAAGGGCCAACGTGGTGACAACTCCCAGCACCAATCGGAAAAATAAGAAGAACAAAACAAAGGAAACCCCTCCCACCGCACATTTAATTTTGCCAGAACAACATATATCTTTAGCACAGCAAAAGGCAGATAAAAATAAAATAAATGGAGAATCTAGAGGTGGTGGTGCAGGTGGGAATAGTGATTCAGATAACTTGGACAGCACAGACTGCAACAGTGAGAGTAGTAGTGGTGGTAAAAGCCAAGAGTTAAATTTCACTATGGATGTGAATTGCTCTAGTGATAGGAGATACCCCTCACTACTCCTCCATTCCCAAGAAGAAAAGATGAGTACCGCCACTTCCAAAACTCAAACACGGTAAATTTTTCTGATTTGTTAACTTTACATTCACCTTTCCTTCTTCATGCCTGGCACAAGAATTTGAAGTACATTATCCAAGAACAAGTTGTGTTGAACAATTTAAGTCTACCATATTATCTGTCTTCAATATTCAAAACTGAAATTTACCCATGTTATGTTCATCATGTGCTACTTAGGAAGTGAGATTATTAGAAATTTTTATAAGATTCATAGTCTGAAGTTGAAAATATTAGCATGCCTTGATTTTTATCTAACTATGTCATTTTTATTGATTATGGTCTAATTTTTGGCCTCAGAATTCATTTTAATGCTAAAGTACTATGGACTTTTTGCTCTATTTCTATTTATCTGACTTGTTCATTAGTTGATATGCCAAATTTTAATTGAAATATTTCAGCATAACTTTGTTCATAAAGGAATACTCTTTTGAGTTTCTATCTTAAAATTTATCTTTTATTGGACTCAATATTTTTCTATTCTCAGAGTTGAAGGTGAAGTGAATCCTAATTCCTTGTCAACAAACTACAAGTCAGTGTCATTGCCATTAAGCTCTCCAAACATAAAGCTGAATCTCACTAGCCCTAAAAGGGGCCAAAAAAGAGAAGAAGGGTGGAAAGAAGTTGTACGGAGGTAGGTAGAATTAGTCTCATCTTTTTTAACTTTCATAAACTTTCTGCTTCTCTTGTGAAATAGTTACCTAGTTAATTAATGAATAATATGGATGTGTTATTACTTTAAACTGCAGTGCTGTAGTATGAGCTGTTGATATTGGTTTAAAATTAATATGCTAGCATATATTATTCTATATGGATTTCAATAATATATGGTATTCATTATTATAATTTAGAAAAAGTTAACACATATGGCCATTGCAGCTTAGTTGATATGTGATATTTTGGGCAGATTTGAATGCTTAGATTATGAGTGATTTAAATATAATTTTTGTTTGAAATGGCAATGGAATTTTTAACTTTATTAAATTAAATTCAATGTGGTAAAAGAGGTCAGTTTCTGAAAAAGGGCCAACGTGATGACCACTCCCAGCACCAATCAGAAAAATAAGAACAACAAAAAAAAAAACCAAGCCCATTTAATTTTAAAAATTTCCTCTTTAAGATTTGAATAATATTCTATAGATGCTCATGAACATACTTACTGATATGTCTTTTTTAATAAAGACATTTACTATTCATAGAAATTTAATTTCTTAAGCTCATATGTAAGTTTTCATTTTATAGGTCAAAGAAATTATCTGTTCCAGCCTCAGTGGTGTCCAGAATAATGGGAAGAGGAGGATGCAACATTACTGCAATACAAGATGTTACTGGTGCCCACATTGATGTGGATAAACAAAAAGATAAAAATGGAGAGAGAATGATCACAATAAGGTAATTGTGAAATATGTATGTTGCTAGTTCTGAGTAAAAATTATATTTTATAAGAAGCATACTTTGGTTAGATATGGTACAGTTAAGAATTTTATTTGATGATAATATTATCTGGATTTTTTGTTTTTATTTTTTCCCCAGGGGCGGTACAGAATCAACAAGATATGCAGTTCAACTCATCAATGCACTTATTCAAGATCCTGCTAAGGAACTGGAAGACTTGATTCCTAAAAATCATATCAGAACACCTGCCAGCACCAAATCCATTCATGCTAACTTCTCATCTGGAGTAGGTACCACAGCAGCTTCCAGTAAAAATGCATTTCCCTTGGGTGCTCCAACTCTTGTAACTTCACAGGCAACAACGTTATCTACGTTCCAGCCCACTAATAAACTTAATAAGAATGTTCCAACAAATGTACGTTCTTCTTTCCCAGTTTCTCTACCTTTAGCTTATCCCCATCCTCATTTTGCCCTACTGGCTGCTCAAACTATGCAACAGATTCGGCATCCTCGCTTACCCATGGCCCAGTTTGGAGGAACCTTCTCACCTTCCCCCAACACGTGGGGACCATTCCCAGTAAGACCTGTGAATCCTGGAAACACAAATAGCTCTCCAAAGCATAATAATACAAGCCGTCTACCTAACCAGAACGGGACTGTTTTACCCTCAGACTCTGCTGGACTAGCTACTGCCAGTTGTCCTATCACTGTCTCTTCTGTAGTTGCTGCAAGTCAGCAAATGTGTGTAACTAATACCCGGACTCCTTCATCAGTCAGAAAGCAGTTGTTTGCCTGTGTGCCTAAGACAAGTCCTCCAGCAACAGTGATTTCTTCTGTGACAAGCACTTGTAGTTCCCTGCCTTCTGTCTCCTCGGCACCTATCACTAGTGGGCAAGTTCCTACCACATTTTTACCTGCAAGTACTCCTCAAGCACAGCTTTCTTCACAAAAGATGGAGTCTTTCTCTGCCGTGCCACCCACCAAAGAGAAAGTGTCCACACAGGACCAGCCCATGGCAAACCTATGTATCCCATCTTCAACTGCAAATAGTTGCAATAGCTCTGCCAGCAACACCTCAGGAGCTCCAGAAACTCACCCATCCAGTAGTCCCACTCCTCCCTCCAGTAACACGCAGGAGGAGGCACAGCCATCAAATGTGTCTGATTTAAGTCCTATGTCAATGCCTTTTGCATCTAACTCAGAGCCTGCTCCATTGACTTTGGCATCACCCAGATTGGTTGCTACTGATAATCAGGACACCAATAATTTACCTCAATTAGCTGTACCAGCACCTCGAGTTTCTCATCGAATGCAGCCCAGAGGTTCTTTTTACTCAGTGGTACCAAATGCAACTATACACCAGGATCCCCAGTCTATTTTTGTTACAAATCCAGTTCCTTTAACAGCACCTCAAGGCCCACCAGCTGCAGTGCAGCTTTCTTCAGCCATGAACATTATGAATGGTTCTCAGATGCACATAAACCCAGCAAATAAATCTTTGCCACCTACATTTGGCCCAGCCACACTTTTCAATCACTTCAGCAGTCTTTTTGATAGCAGTCAGGTGCCAGCAAACCAGGGTTGGGGAGATGGTCCACTGTCTTCACGAGTTGCTGCAGATGCCTCTTTCACTGTTCAGTCAGCGTTCCTGGGTAACTCTGTACTTGGACACTTGGAAAATGTGCACCCTGACAATTCGAAGGCACCTGGCTTCAGACCACCTTCCCAGCGAGTTTCTACTAGTCCAGTTGGTAAGTTATTTATTAACTATTGCTGTAGCTCAGTTTGGGGCTCTCACAGCCTAATTTAATCTTCCAAGAAAATAATAAAACATTTGTTTTGTACCTAATACATGATTTTAAAGAAATGAGGCCAGAAGTGGTGGTTCATGTCTGTAATCCCAGCAGTTTGGGAGGTTGAGGCAGGAGGATTGCTTGATCAAGGCCATGAGTTTGAGAAGCCTGGGCAACATAGTGAGAACTACAGAAAATAAGAAAAAAAATTAGCTGAGCATGGTGGCATGGGCCTGTAGACCTGACTACTCAGGAGGCTGAAACAGAAGGAACACTTGAGCCCAGGAGTTCAAAGCTACAGTGAGCTATGATCATACCACTGGACTCCAGCCTGGGCAACAGAGTGAGACCTTGTCCATTATTTACCTTGCTTCATAATACTCTATATTATTAATATTAGATATAGCTATTTGAAGAGATCCAGTCATTTATAGGTTCTTATTTTAAAAAGACCAACTTAGATTCAGCTATTGGTTCCTAAAAATTAGAAATTAGTTGCTGAAGCATCATAAGAAATATATAGATAGCTATGAGGCCAGTTTTGACTTAGCGATATCTGAAGAACCAGAATGTATTTTCCAGAGTTTAAGAGCCAAATTGTCATCCAATCTGCACTATTCTGAAAAACAAATTAGAAATGTGGCTGACCCATAAAGGGGGTAAGAAGCACACTATTGCTGGCTGGGCACAGTGGCTCATACCTGAAATCCTAGCACTCTGGGAGACCGAGGTGGGTGGATCACTTGAGATCAGGAGTTCAAGCCCAGCCTGAGCAAGAGTGAGACCCCATCTCTACCAAAAAGTTAGCTAGGCATGGTGGCATGTGCCTGTAATCCCAGCTACTCGGGAGGCCGAAGCAGGAGGATCACTTGAGCCTAGGAGTTTGAGGTTGCTGTGAGCTAGGCTGATGCCATGGCACTCTAGCCCAGGTGACAGAGCAAGACTCTGTCTCAAAAAAAAAAAAAGAAGCCTTATTGCCACTTAGCATTTCTGTTCCAGTTGGAAAACTGCACCATAGCCCATGCTACCTTTTTTGCTAATTATAAACTGATCTGTGTTGTTTAAAATTATTTGTGAGTTATAGATATGATATAGCCTTAGCTTTCATTTCAGATATATTTCCATTTATTTTTCAGGAAAACATAGCTGTTATATCATATTTCAAATAGAAATATAAACCTGCATAGGACTATCTATGGTCCAAAATATTCTGTAGAATTTGTTTCCTTCTTTTCTATAAATAGGCACTTATTATTATAACTTTTCATTTTGGGAAACTGGAACAGATTTTGAGAAGCTCCAGGGTGAAGTGCCTAGGCTGTAATAGAAAGCATTCATCCTTGACCTTCTTTCTAGGGCCCAGGATTAATAAGCTTGGCCCTGTTCCTATATTGCCTCTCTGGTTTCTTTTGTTAATGCTCTTCTTTCATGGAAATAGTTTACTCTTCTAGTTTTCAGGTAAGAAGAAAATACTTAAGAAGATGGGGAAGAGTCTGGCGAAATTGGAACCGTTATACACTCTTGGTAGAAGTGTAAAGTGGTACAGCCCCTTTGGAAAAACAGTTTCACAGTTCCTCAAAAAGCTAAACATAGAGTTGCCATGTGATCTAGTAATTTCACTCCTAAGTTTATGCAAAAGACCTATTCTGTACAAAATGTTCATGGCATTATTTTTAACTGCCAAAAATGAGAAATAACCCAGTGTCCATCAGCTGATAAGAAAATAAACAAAATGTAGTATATCTAGAGAACAGAATATTTTTGTATTTGGCAATAAAAAGAAATGAAGTACTAATTCATGCTATAACATGGATGAACTTAGAAATGATTTTGCTAAGTGAAAGAACTCAGTCACAAAAGACCAAATATTGTATGATGCCATTTATATGAAATATCTAGAATTAGCAAATCTATAGAGACAAAAAGTAGATTAGTGTTACCTAAGATGGGGGGATTGCAGGGAGAGAGAAAGAGAGGGTGATGACTAAGGGGTACAGGGTTTCTTTTTAGGATAATGAAAATGTTCAAAAATTGATTGTGGTGATGAATAAAGAATTCTGTAAATATACTAAAGCCACTGAGCTATATAACTTTAAATGGGTGAATCGTATGGTTTGTAAATTAAATCTCAGTAAAGCTATTAAGCATCTGTAGCATCTGTTTATTTGCCTAAAACGCAGCTATTATAATCTTTACAAAAGACTGACAAATTTCACAGTAATAATATTAACAAGAGGCTATTATAGGAATGATTATTTTCCTACTTTATAGAATTTTTAAAGCCACATTCAGAATTCTCACTACCCTAGCTAACATCTACTTTTATTAGCATTAGAAAATATAAATTTTTTTTTTTTTTTTTTTTTTCAGAAAAGGACACAGGGTAATAGTTGCCTAGCACCATAATGAAAGTCTGCAATAAGAAGAAAACACATCAAGTTATCCCAACGTCCAGAATAGGCAAATCTGTAGAGACAAAAAGTAGATTAGCAGTTGCTTAGAAGCGGAAATATGGGAGTGAGAAGGACAGTGAATGACAGTTTCTTTTAAGGGAGACAAAAATAGTCTAAAATTGATTGTCATGATGGTTGCACAATCCTGTCAATATACTAAAATCCCAATATTAAATGGGTGAATTATATCGTATATGAATTACATCTCAAAATTGTTTTATAAAAATGATGGGGAAATAAAACTGTTTGAAAATAAGATCTGCTTGAGATAAGTTTTGACAATTTTGATGCTGATGTTAACTATTTTTTCCTGAAATAAGCACCTATAATCCTTTTCTAGGCCCTTGTCCCCTTTCCTAATATATTCTCCAGAGAAATAAATGGAATTTGAGAAGATGGCTAAGTTCAGGTTTATAGAAACTAGATAGAAGTTTTGATATGGTTTGTAATTGTTGATTTTTTTTTATCAGATAGAATACTGAAATTATCCGTAGTTTCATAGTATGCTTTTCCTCTTTGTCAGAAAGGAAATGTTGGTAGATTTTGTTACTTATCTTCCATTGGAAATGACTGTCGTTATATAGATGAAAAGTTGTACTTTGAGATTTACCACAAAAGAAGTTATTGATGAGTACCACTTTATTTTACAACATGTTCTCATTTCATGTCTCCTTCAATTAAAAGCTTTGAGATTTGTCCAAAATATTACTACAGGTTCATTTTTTTATATCTAGTGCTGTTTGGTAATACTCTTCTGGATTGTAAGGAACAAAAAGGGTTTGGCCAATACAGTATCACATAAATGGATTATTTTTGCTGCGATCCACAAAAACGAGCCACATGCAGTCTTCCTTTTCAAAAGGGAATAAGTAAACCTCAAACTTTTAATTTTAAAGCCTTGGCTAATTGGATGTCTTGGACATGTTTTATTTCAGGGTTACCATCCATTGACCCATCAGGCAGCTCCCCATCTTCCACTTCTGCTCCTCTGACAAGTTTTTCCGGCATACCAGGAACAAGGGTTTTCCTGCAAGGGCCAGCTCCTGTTGGGACTCCTAGTTTCAACAGACAACATTTTTCTCCCCATCCTTGGACAAGCGCCTCAAACTCATGTAGGAATCCTGGAGGAACTCTTCCCAAAGAGTTTTGAATAAGTTACTAAACCATTTATTTCAGGGAACACTATGTTTTAAACATTAGTAAACTAAACGGTAGGCAGATACTCAAGGTTTGTATTGCAGTCATTTCAAAAAATTGTCAATCATTTGTAGGATAGAAAACTTGAGAGAAAGGGTCAAGCTATTCCAAGCCAGAAATGTTTGCATTGGGACTTGGATCAAGAAAGGAGGTACTACAAGTAGTTTTACAAAAGGACCCTTTGGGGGCAGTGCTGTGACATTATTTCTCAAATATGAGAAGTTGAATTTATGTATATGGTTAATTTGGTATGATTTCTCATTTTATGGAACTATATAATTGCCATTTATAAGTAAAAGTATTCCTTTGTTCTGACTTATTTATTTCAGTATTTAGAATAGCTTAAGTATGTTGAATTGAACAGGATTTGATTTTTTTTTTTTTTTAATGAGCATCAAGAGGTAGTCAGTGTACTGGATGTTTTGACAAAGAGAGCTACCCAGATTAGCTAAGAGTACCATTAAAAAACAAAGGTTTGAATTAAGCCTACAATCCTTTGCTAACATTTAATGTTTCTTCTTTATGGAAAGAAAAAGGCTGTAGAAAAAAAGGGAAAGAACTAATAAGTATAGAGGGCTACCAGCTGTTTTACATACAATATGTTTGGTACTATGTGAACATTGCCACATTTTAGTTAATTTAAAATGTGACATGTTTTGAGAAGATTATTTAGAGCTAGAGTAAAAGTAAACATGGCCTGTATCCTTTCTAGCCTTGTTCAGTTCAATCAGGAAAAAATGTTTTAGACTTTGTTTTATGCTTAATATAGGCAGAAGTAGTCTAGGCTAATGTTTACAGAATTACATATTTTCATTTGAATGCTCTTATAAAATGAAATATTTCTCTACAGAACCTATGTTGTGGAATAGATCTTTCCAGCAAGGCTTCTCATATTCTTAAGTTTTTGTATATAATAAAACAATAGAGAAATATTTTGCCACCAGGTGACTCTCCTATTCCATCTGTTTCTTCGGGATCATCTTCACCTCTTTCAGCCACTTCTGCCCCACCAACATTGGGCCAACCAAAAGGAGGCAGTGCCAGTCAGGATCGAAAAATACCTCCTCCAATTGGAACAGAGAGACTGGCCCGGATTCGGCAAGGAGGGTCTGTTGCACAAGCCCCTGTGGGGACCAGTTTTGTTGCTCCTGTTGGACACAGTGGAATCTGGTCATTTGGTGTCAACGCTGTGTCAGGTACAATTACTTTGCCCTCTCTCTAGAAGGATATCTCAAATAAGTTATGAGTTTGCCATTAAAACTTATTTTTTTAGAAACAAACAAACAAAACTTAGTTCCTATGCTTAACACTCAGGGAAGGGTATTTATACTTATGAGAAGTTCAATCCAATCTCAGGGTCTGGAATGTTAGTTGGGATGATATATAGAGTTGATCAGAAATAAAAGATTCAAAGTGAGCATCCTTTCCCTCTTAAACAATCATTTGAGTTCTTTCAGAGAGCACTTAATCTTTTGAAAGACAAGGTAGAGTGAGGTATTCAAGGACTTCACCCAGTTTTCCAGGAACTTATTTTTTTTGGCTTGTAAGATTGTGATGAATGTGCCTGAGCTCTTCAGAGAAAAGATTTTGATCACATTTAGTATGAAAAAGGAGTAGAGTGGTAATGTTTTATTGTTTTATCTAAATAAATATCAAACACTGTTTTCAATTCTTCTTTCTAGAAGGCTTATCAGGTTGGTCGCAGTCTGTGATAGGGAACCATCCAATGCATCAACAATTATCAGACCCAAGCACATTCTCCCAGCATCAACCAATGGAGAGAGATGATTCTGGAATGGTAGCCCCCTCTAACATTTTTCATCAGCCTATGGCAAGCGGTTTTGTGGATTTTTCTAAAGTGAGTTGACAAACAACATTGTAACTTGTTTGACATTTTGCCAGCCAATGTAGTCACATGTTAAGGAATAGTTTGTATTGAAATAATTCTCCCTTTTGTTTCTGCGATTTTGCCAGATCTTTTGCTCAGTTTCAAGAGTAGGTAGTATTGTTGACAGTTTGTTTGTCCTCAAGCCATCCTGAAGATGTCCCTATCCACCTAAAACATGTGAAGGATTTGTGTTCTGCTGCCACAGCTTTGAAGGAGGCCTCTGCCTCTCTAAACAGTTGGCCATGAGCTCTCTGATGCCTTCTTTGTTCTGACAGCTTTCTGGCTACCATAAAGCCAGATTATGGCTGGAAGTAATCATGTAGAGTTCCCTTTTTTCTTCTTAGCACATGCTTTATTAGTGAAACTAAAATATGGGAGAGTTGAGGATATTAAATGTTTTTGTTTTTGCTTTTTGAGACAGAGTCTCTCTCTGTCACCTGGACTAGAGTGCCGTGGCATCAGCCTAGCTCACAGCAACCTCAAACTCGTGGGCTCAAGCAATCCTTCTGCCTCAGCCTCCCGAGTAGCAGGGACTACAGGCATGTGCCACCATGCCCAGCTAATTTTTTCTATATATTTTTAGTTGGTCAATTAATTTCTTTCTATTTTTAGTAGAGATGGGGTCTCGCTCTTGCTCAGGCTGGTCTCAAACTCCTGACCTCAAGCGATCCTCCTGCCTCGGCCTCCCAGAGTGCTAGGATTACAGGCATGAGCCACTGCACCCAGCCAAATGTTTTCATCAAATACAGAATATGGGAAATTTCTTGATGACTTGATATTGAATTTAGTTTTTTTCTTCTTCTTCCTTGTTGAAAAATGTTGTGGATACAGATAAAGACTTTTGCTTTCTCAACACTGCCATGCTATACTACAGGATCCTCTGGAGTTCTTTGTTTATTTTAGAGACAGGGTCTTGATCTGTTGCCCAGGCTAGAGTACAGTGGCATCATCATAGCTCACTGCAATCTCAAACTCCTGGGCTCAAGCAATCCACCCGCTTCAGTGGACTATAGGCATGTGCCACCACACCTGGCTAGTTTTAAAACTTTTTTTAGAGATGGAGTCTTGCCATGTTGCCCAGGCCAGTCTCAAACTCCTGGTCTCAGTGATCCTCCTGTGTGAGTCAGCATGCCTAGCCCTGGAGTTCTTTGAATGAGGGAAATTGGAGAGGTTTAAGCTGGTATTGTGGGATAATTCATAAAAATTTTATTATTAAACCTTTTTTTCCTGTTTTAGGGACTGCCAATTTCCATGTATGGAGGAACCATAATACCCTCTCATCCTCAGCTTGCTGATGTTCCAGGAGGCCCTCTATTTAATGGACTTCACAATCCAGATCCTGCTTGGAATCCTATGATAAAAGTTATCCAAAATTCTACTGAATGCACTGATGCCCAACAGGTAAAATGGGCTTAATGCTCTTTTACTTTTCAGATTTGTCATGTCCTTCTTTTAATTCTGTGGGTAGTGCAAATTCTGAATGTCAAAAGTCATGAACCAACCATGTTAATCTGAATTAAGTTTTTAAATATCAAGATGATGCTACTAAACATTTTATTTCATGTATGTGTATTTTTCATAGGCAGAAACAGTGAATTACCATTGCATTTATATATTCATTTTGTAAATGTCTAAAGATTCCTAATTAGAAATTCCAATTTTTCCTCCCCCTTTTCAGATTTGGCCTGGCACGTGGGCACCTCATATTGGAAACATGCATCTCAAATATGTCAACTAAGTTAGACGGTCTTAATTCTTTAGCCTTGTTTGAGAAACCTATGACTTTGGAAGAACCCTGGGGATTTTTTTTTTTAATGTGCCTAACTAAGAAATTTTCTCTGAGCAATGGAAATTTGATTGTCCATTGTATAAGAACAAACTGATTCCTATCCACCTGATTATGTTCTCTGGTTAGTTTAGCCATTTTGAACTTAAGATCAGATGAACTTAGTGCTTTTGGCTAAACATACTGAATGCTACTTGTATGCAGATGAGAATTAGTTGATTACATATTTCAACCTTGTAGGGTGGTAAATACATGTATAATTGTTTACATACTTAAAAGGAAAAAGTTGAGTAAATTTCTTGTCATATAGTGGCTCTACTTAATGTAGCCTGTATTAATGTGAAATATTTACCAGAATATTCAATAAAAAGATGAACAGTGTTTAGAAGTGGGGCGTGATCCTTTCAGTGGTAATGCAGGTACCACCCTATCCACATCATAATGAACCAGATCATTAATACTGTATTTGTAACAGGCTTGTCACATTTTACACTTCAGAGTCCATTCTTAGACTGCCTTGAAAAAGCACTTTTAAGACTAGTTATTTATTTATTCTGTGTTAAACATTCCTTGTTCCCTTGTTGTCTTCCATATCATTTTATGTGTGAGAAGTTTCAAGCCCTGGCAATGTGTCTTACCTAACTTAGCAGATAGGCCACTGATAGGTTTTGCTCTTTATAAATCATGAGATTGTCAATAAGAATAATTGGATTTATATCAGATGACACTAAACAAACTGAGGAACAACCAAATCATCAACTTCAGCTTCCTTTGGTGCTTCCTGACTTTTTTTGTTTATCTAAAAGATTTATTTGGTTATAGGTGTTTTAAGTTTTATTTGAGTTAAGACATAAGAGGGGGGTGACTCCTGTCATTCTGTTGTATTGTTGAATCAGCTGAATAATGTTTATAAATATGTGACTTATTCTGGGCTTAGTTCCATGGCCCCAAATATGAAGAGCCAGTATGTTTAACATGCTAAACACAGGAACACTGGGATGGGTTGTTTTGGACAAACCATAGACTATGCCAAGAATCTGATGGAATAAAGAAGGAAAAGTTATCCTACTGAAAATTATAGTCATCAACTTATTTGTATTTTAATATAGCTGAATTTCCTGGTCTTATCTATAGGCAATATGAAAAAGAAAAGAAAATGTTTGAGGCTGATAGAAAAGCCAAAACTTATCAAGGCAAAGGAGGGTGCACAGAAAAAGAGTAGTAACTAGAGGCAGCAGCATACTAGCAGCGCTTTTCTATTCTTATGCCAACAGAAATTCTTAGTCTTCTCTGCCCAGCTCCTAAAGCCAGAGTCAGATCAGACAAACCATGTTTGTTTTGTTTTTAAGACAGAGTCTCACTCTGTTGCCCAGGCTAGAGTGCCGTGGCGTCAGCTCACAGCAACCTCAAACTCCTGGGCTCAAGCGATCCTCCTGCTTCAGCCTCCTGAGTAGCTGGGAATACAGGCATGCGCCACCATACCCAGCTAATTTTTTATATATGTATATATTTTTTTTAGTTGTCCAGCTAATTTCTTTCTATTTTTTTAGTAGAGACAGGGTCTCACTCTTGCTCAGGCTGGTCTCCAACTCCTGAGCTCAAACGATCCACCCGCCTCGGCCTCCCAGAATGCTGGGGTTACAGACTTGAGCTACCACACCTGGCCACCATGTTTGTTTTATGTTAGACATAACCTGGTTCTTTTGTCTTTCATATCATCTTACATATAGGAAAACTTCCTTAAGCTCATTTCTTATTTTATATTTTGAATGGATTTGGAAAATGTCACTGGTGTTGAAGCTACTGCCTTTGTAGTGATCAATAACCACATCAAGTATTCTCAAGAGGCCCCCTGACCTTTGCAAGAGGGACAAAAGACCCCCTCGGATCACCTACATATATTGTTGTTTCCACTTATCACTAACAACCAAATAATTACCTAAAATTAGTGAAATGAATGAAACTACTCTTGATGAAATAAACACTAATGAGAGATAATATTTAGTAAATTATTCAGTGAGACAAAAAAGTGAGTTTTATTCTATCTTAACTATCTACAGTATATATTTTAATTGTCTGGAGGAGCCTTTAAACTCATACTCTGCACCTTGAAGACAACAGAATGAGAAATTTTATCTCAGGTCAGGAACAAAAATCCATGAAGGGAAAGGAGGCAATCATGAGGAACTTTTAGGAGAATGGGGAAGAAACAGCAGTTGTGCAGTTGGGAATAGTTGTTTGGGATGCTATCCTCCCTTCCCTCTTACGAGCACTTCCTTCCTTTCTTTCTGACTATTTGGATCCCAGTAGCTAACTCCCAAACTCATTTCTCCTGCTATAATCTCTTCTTCCTCTGCCTGCCTCTTCCTGGCATTACTTTACTACTATTTTACCAACTTCAACATTGGATAAAACCTAGCTCAGGTAAGAACTCAATTACTTTCAAAATATACAAGGGATATGGGGGGAGGAAGCATGGATACAATGAAACAACAGTAGTCAGAAGCCTAAATTCTATTTTCATTTCTGCCACTGAAGCTTTATGACCCTACACAAGTCATTTCACGTTTCTGAGCTTGGTTTACCTCATCTCAAAATGAAATTGAACTTAAATGAACTCAAAAGAGTCTTCTAGTTCTAACACAGGTTTTCTTGTTTTTCTTATGAATGAGAATATAATGTATGGGAATACTGGAAGCCATTAGAATGTTTACAGTGCTGTGGTTTGAGAGCCCCTAGTATTGGTTCTTATAAGGAATCAAAAGCTTGCTGTTGTGGAAGCCCGTATTGATTCTGAGATTTTAGTGGAGGCAGAAGAAAACCTTGCATATCCATAGTGAGCCCTCAAGTCATTAAGAAACCTCTTGCTAAGGCATAGATCAAACCCCATGAGAATAATAGCTCTTTCAAAGAATAAAACTATATTATCAAGGTTTCTGGACCCACTTATTTCAAATAGTGTTCCATGTAATAAAATTCTACCACACAATAAAATTATTGATGTTTTAAGACCCTTTAAACCTATTGTGGCTACAGTGTGCTGACTTGCCCTTTTATAGGCCAGTCTGCTTCCTTCAGTCCCTGCTCTCAAAGGGGAAATCCCATCACCTCAACTAACCAGACCGAAGAAGAGAGTTGGACAGCCAATGGTGGCCTCTCCTAATCAGAGGTAAGAAATCTCAGGACTTGAAACTACAGTTTCATCTGTTCATGTAGATTCTGGCCAAATCCTGTTCTAAACCTCAATACTAGTGCAAGAGGAGACCATCCTTGGTTTGAATTAGCTTATAGAAGGGGAAAGGCTGGTCACATTATAGTTTCAAGCCAAACAAAAAGGAGTACTTAGTATAGGTGGTTCTATCCAACTGTTTTAAGACCTTTGGACCATGTTGTAAACCCAGGAAGAGGCAAACAAGCCTGTAGGAAAACAGCTGCTGAACATCTTGTTCTCTGACTAGCAAGAAGCACTTCTACCCAAAAGTGTGGCTGGTTGTGATATCCTCCCAATGGACCCTGTCCTGAGATGAGGGGTTCTGATAATGCTGCGTTTTCTATTCATCCTCAGTGATTTGTCATTAGCCAATAAGCAGGTTCCTTCACCTTCACTCTCTCTCCTGTAGGCAATGGGTGAGACAAAGGTGGTTTTAAGTATCAAAAACTTAAGTGTGTTAAGACCACCTCTCATAAAGGCCATAAGCCTGGGCTTCAAGAACTAATTTGGAAAACAACGTCATAAATCAGATGATCTGATTGCAAACCTATTTTGTAATTACTTTTCACATTCTTGGTATTTTTTTCTTGTTTTTTTTTTGAGGCAGAGTCTTACTTTGTTGCCCGGGCTAGAGTGCCGTGGCGTCAGCTTAGCTCACAGCAACCGCAAACTCCTGGGCTCAAGCAATCCTACTGCCTCAGCCTCCCTAGTAGCTGGGACTACAGGCATGCGCCACCATGCCTGGCTAATTTTTTCTATATATTTTTAGTTGGCCAATTAATTTCTTTCTATTTTTTTAGTAGAGACGGGGTCTCGCTCTTGCTGAGGCTGGTTTTGAACTTCTGACCTCGAGTAATCTGCCTGCCTCAGCCTCCCAGAGTGCTAGGATTACAGGCATGAGCCACCCTGCCTGGCCCACATTCTTGTTTTATCTTAATAGTATTGGTGTGAGTCCAGAGCAATTTGCCTGGTAGCAGAGACCTGGTATTTCCATATAGGTTTAATCATATCTCTGGGGGTAGGGCCTAGGCATAGGTATTTTGTATTTAAAGCTTCCATGTTCTAATGGGGAAATAGTATTGGCCCTCTGATTTAAGCTCTTGTTCCTTCATCCAAGTTGCATGGATAATGAATCTGGCTTTCTCTCTAAAGCCAAATACCTAGCCCCCAGCCCTTATAGCACACAGTGTCTCCAGAAAAGTTAGCTGCAAGCAGTAGTCATTACAGTAGCAATTGCTGCTGCTGTTTTGTAGTAGAGATTAGTGGAAGGAAGACCTCACTTCCACACTGATCCTTTTTGAAAACCTTTGACATTTCTCTCCTACTCCTCCTTTTTTAAACTGGTCTTTCTCAGTCTCTTTTGGTGAATCCTGTTTCTTTACTACCCCTTAAATAAACGTTGATGTGCCCAGGCCTCCTCTTACACTGTATCTTTTCCCCAGTGATCTCATCCCACTCTCTTGGATTTCACTACGCCCAAATTGAAGTCACTAACCCAGGGTTCTCCCCCTGCACTTGCAAAGCAATAATATGCCCATCTTCTTATTTTACCTATTGTATTAGTTGAGACTACTTAGCCACCAAGACTCTTAAGCCAAAAGATTGAGAATTATCCAAACTCACTCCCACCCATAATCATCTTATTCTTCCTCCTCTTTGTATCTGAAATCTCATCCACTTCTTTCCATCCCTATAGCCATTGCCCTTTTGCCCACCTGGTTTTATTGGGTTGGACTCCCCACCTTCAATCTCACCATCCTCTACCCCATGCCCCCCATCAGACTACTTTATCACCTTGTGTAAAAGCTGAGTTATCCAAAAAAAAAAAAAAAAAGCTGAGTTATCTTAAATGGCTCTACACAATCTGCTTGCAAGCCTTACCCTCCAGCACTGCTAAAAACACTTCATTTAGGCATGTACCATTTTGTAAGAGATTCAAAAACCTTTTTTGGGAATAGAAAATATACATACCCTTGCTACCCAAAATGTGATTCTGAGGACTTGAAGCATCTGCATTACCTGGGATTGTAGTAAAAATCCAGAATCTCCCCCACAGACCTACTGTATCAGAATTCTCATTAACATGATCTGCACGTGATTTATATGCACATTAAAGTTTGAGAAGCACTGATTTATAAAATACAATTTTTTTAAAATGAGTAAAGAAATCAGAGCTAAGGGAAAATATGAAGTCAGAGCTGAGGACATACTGGTAAATGCATGCAAATAGTCCACTTAGTTTTGGGGGGGTGGGAATGAGGCAGTACTGATTTTGAGGAAGCCAAACAGAGGACAACTGGATAAAGTCAAGATTTTTAGTGTGTATAGGTACTAGACGTAGTTAGTACTTAACTCTTCCACCGTGTCTCCGGCCTATCATTTTGTGTCTACGTCAAAAAATCTTATCTTCAAGGCTAAACTCTCTCCGACTTTACTTTTCCTTTTCTGAAAGCTAAAGACCAAGGCCTCATCACCGCTGGCCCCCTTCCCCCGTCCCCTTCCTTAGTTAACTGTAGTCCAGAGATCAATGGACAAGCTTCCCCACTGGTGATGCCTCATGTAACTTCCCCTATCCCCCAGCTTTTACTTATCTTTTAATTAAATTAGTACATGTATCACTTCTTAAGAAAGCCGGCCAGCCCTCCCTGACCTTCCCCTTTCTGCTGTGCTCCAGGCCATTCTAGGTGCCTTTCACCCTATGCTATTATTGCTTATGGAAGACAGTACACAACTGTGCTAAAAGGGCACAGGCTCTGGAATCAGATGCACTCAGGTTTGAATCCCAGCTTCCTCTCCTGGAGGATGCATTACTTTGGCTACTAACCGTGCTTTGCTGTCCAAACTGCTGCAAGGAATGGATGAGTAAATACTGGACCGCAACACTTGCCCTCCCTCACCTGCCTCCAATCCCCAGTTGTAAACAGTAAATAGCTGAGCTGTTGCAGCACTCAGAGGCAGGTTGTTCAAGGCTTGGTCCCTAGCGGGTAGGGCGGGGCCACCGGGTTGAATGACGGCACGTGGCCCGCCCCGGGCGTGACGTCGTCCTAGTGTTGTTGCCCGCGGCTGCACGTGGTCGGCTGAGTCCGCCTCAGACTGAGCAGTACTCCGCGACCTCAGCACCAGCTGGTTACCTTCCTGCTTCTCCTGCTCACTATGTCCACGTCCACAAGCTGCCCGATTCCCGGGGGTCGGGACCGGCTGCCCGACTGCTACAGCACCACGCCGGGGGGCACGCTATACGCCACTACCCCGGGAGGTTAGCTGGCTGGGCCGGGGTCTGCAGGCTGTGGGCAAACCAGCGCGTGCGTGCTATCGTGGGGTTGGGGTGTGGATTTGCGGGCCTTGGACGCGTGCGCAGGCCCCTCTGCTGCGTGTAGCTTTGGGGGAGGATCTTTGGAGCCAAAACTCAGTTCCCAAAAACCTTGAAGTGATGCAGTAAGGCCTTAAGCCTAGCTTCCTGGTATGTGGCTGTAATCCTCAGAGGTCTGGGTTCTGGGCACCTTGGGCATGCTCTCACCCCTAGAGATTTTGCCTCCTGGGTGTAGGAGCCGAGGCCCCTAACTGAGCGTGGCCTCAGCAGGAAGCACCGGGTGTTGCAAAGCTAGAGCAGTTGGGGGTGGGTGCTCCGTTTACGTGCAGCTGGCTGGAGGCTGTTTGGTTGGGCCAGCAGCCTGGGATCACGAGCTACTGGGCTCCCGACCCAGAGATTCCTGCCACTTGGAAGGGGAGGAGAGAGAACAGGGTGGGGCCTTTTGAGGACACCTCACAGGCCAAGTTCCTCTGGGCTAGGCTGAGCCTTATAGGACTTGGGAGGGGTCAAGATAAGAACAGCATGTCCCTGTGTTTCACTGGGAACACAGCTACTCCCTGCAAGAGATAATAGCCTAGGTGGTACCACTGGATGAAATCCTTCACAACTGCTGTTTGGCTTCTTGATCCAAGCGAGGCTGGAAGGCTAGGCCCCATCTTGTGAACCAAAGCAAGGAAGTTCCAAAGCAGTAGCCTGAAGTACCTGAGCTCCAAGTTTGGTGCTCTTCTAAGAGCCAAAATCTGATGCTCCTCCAAACCTAAAGCCCCTGCCTGAACCAGCTGTGATGCCCCACTTGCTTTCTGGTTTTTAGCCACATCTTAGGCCTGGAAGAATTTTAATTGCTTGTCAGTTAAGATCCTAGCAGGACTGCAGAGCAGATGCCCTTTGATACAGGGAAATGTGACACCACCACCCACAACCCCCAGTTCCCAGAAGTCCTGTGTCTGGGGCTCCACTCACCTCTGTACCCAAACTCCTGACTCTTACCTTAGCCCCTACCCTTTGACAGGCACCAGGATCATCTACGACCGAAAGTTCCTGCTGGAGTGCAAGAACTCACCCATTGCCCGGACACCCCCCTGCTGCCTCCCTCAGATTCCCGGGGTCACAACTCCCCCAACAGTCCCACCCTCCAAGCTGGAGGAACTGAAGGAGCAGAAGGAGACAGAGGAAGAGATACCCGGTAAGGAAAGCAGGAATTAAGAATTGCCCCAACCTTTCAGTTCAAATGCTCCTGTGAAGTAGAGTGGGGGTTCATTTCCAAGAGGGGTTTCTGCACTGATGCTGTGAGCCTGCAGACTCTCAGACCAGCAACCAGTCTTCCTGCCTTTTCTCTCTCCAGATGATGCACAATTTGAAATGGACATCTAATCCAGTGCAGATGACCCTGTGTGTGTGAAATTATAGAGGGATCCCTCAGCCACTGCTGCCACCACCTCTTCTGGGGTATCCAAAGGCTAGCTGGCCTCATCTAATCTGGAAGGGAGTGATTTGTTGGTTCTGAGCCTCCTTTAGTTCTGAGGCAGCTAGACCAGGGATAGGAGTGGGCAACTTGCCAAGCCCTTGGCTCTGCTTTCTCTTTGGTCTGTAGGGACTCCTCTCAACCCCAAGCCCTCTATGCTTAGGGGCTGGGACTGTGAGGGATGGAGTATGTCACCTTCTGGCTGCTTAGTAAACATTCAGAGAAATGCCTTGGCTCCAGTGTTCTCCTCAATGCTGATCTCCCCATTTCAGCCATATAGCTGAGGGCCCCAGGTCCATTCATTCCCAGCTTCCACTGGGCCCACTTTTAGCAGCAATGAGGCAGGCTACTGAAGCTGCCAAACCATAAACAGCAATAGCCTGGCCCTTGCCAAAGGCTGTTCCAGTCTTTCCAGGAAGCAGCATTCCTGGAACTGAGCCTCCCCAGCAGCTCCTCCCTTATCCAAAGCAGGACTTTTGGAAAAGAGGTGCTGTCCCTGCCTATAGTCATCTCCAGTCTTTCCCCCATGCCTTTTCTGCTTCTCACTAGTCCCCCTATTCCAACACTGAAAGCATTGTAACCTCCCTTCTCACAAGATGATATCCACCAAGGACTTCTCTGTCCCTTTCCACTCTGCTGCTGTTCTCCAAGGGTTAGAATAGACTTTAGGGCCCACGTTGAAGCCCAATATGAGGCAGATGCTTGTGTGGTAAGTCAGATAAAGTTATGATCCCAAATCTCAGTAATCTGGTCTTTTTATCCTTCAGTTTACACAGCAAAAACCCCAATGTGGTTCTAAGCTCTGTGGCACCTATATATATATATATACACCTCAGGGATGATATAGTGCAAACAGGACAGTCTTTACTTTTTGTTGAGGGAAAAGTCTCCTTGTGCTGTTTGAGCCTGTTCTCAGGCTGAAATGAAATCATCCAAAGACAGGGCTGCTCTGCCCAATGAGGGATGTCCTTTTCAGTCTTAATTTTGGGGAAAGCGGTAGTCAGCAATCTGGTCGTGCCCAGCAAGGCCCTTCATGATGAATGGAGGAAGAACAGAGGTTTGCAGGGTGCACAGGGAGCAGGGAAGTTGAGGACACCAGAGGGGACTAGTTTGGCATAGGAAGGGCTTCTCTCTCCTACCTACCCAAAGCCCACCACTGAGATGTTTTTATTTAATTGCATGTGTTAATGGGTAACAAATGACCTCCCTCTGGCCCAGGTGGAACCTCTTCCCACAGAGATAAGTCAGGCTGAATAAGACAGAGAGCCTCCCTGGTGGTAAGAGGAAGCCAAGTGAAAGAAGGCCTCCCACACCAAGGCATAGGAGATTGTGTCAGGTGAGTCTGGGGAACCCACAGGATTATGGAGCCTACTGGAAGCCTGGTATGGTCTGGTTCTCCTCAGCTGTGACAGCAGATTTCTCTTCATTGGCCTGCTCTGAAGACAGTCTCCTCTTTTCCGCAATTAATCTTTTAACTCCCACCATCCACTGACTGACCTCAGTCACATGGTCAACCATGAGTGAGCGGTGGATGTCATCTGCTGCATCCCACTGGTGGTTTGAAAGCTCTGAGGAAAAAGAGGGGTTGAGCAAGCAGCCTGGGGTAAAAGAAACAGCTCCCATACCGCCCCTCCCAATCAGTCAAAATCTCAGCACCTGTTCCAGCTCAGCCAATCATGGCAAGATGAGGGACTTAGGCTATACCAGGGAACCCCCATACCTCGCACCAGTATAGCCATCCTCTTCTTTACAGGCATTGACAACTTCCCTCCAGCCCACTGTTCCTGCAGCAGTGCCAGGCGTCGACTGATGTCATCACATACCTGCTTCTGAGACAGAAGCCCCCTCCAATTCAGTGTTGCCAACCCAATGGGGAGGGGATGGCAGCACCATGTAGGAAGCACCTGCTTTCTCTGGCCTAGAAACTTTACACTTGATCTTCAGAGTTCTGGTTCTTTACCCAAAAGTTTGCAGCACCCACTGAGAACCTGATGAAACCTATGGATCTCCTCCCAAGAAAAATGCATGTATGGCTAGAATTTTTAAGTTTCAAAGGCTTCTCAGACCCTCGGAAGCTCATGTTACTTCACAAATAAGGAAACTAAAAGCCAAAGAGGTGAAATAACCATGCCACTCCCTCTTTCTTTCCTTTAAGACATTCCTTATCAGGGGTCCTCAAACTTTTTAAACAGGGGGCCAGTTCATTGTCCCTCAGACCGTTGGAGAGTGCGGCGCACATTCCACACACGCGCACTGTGGGCCCGGGACCAGTCGGCTGCTAAGCAGGACAGGCAGCGGCGGCAAAAACACCCAGTGGGCCAGATAAATGTCCTCGGCGGGCTGCATGTGGCCCGTGGGCCGTAGTTTAGGACGCCTGCATAGATCCCTTGCCTCCACAGACTTAGGAAACACTATAAACGAGATTTCTTTCTCCCAAACTGAGCACAGTATAAATTTCCTGAGCACAAAATCAGCAGGATCTGGCCAGGCGTGGTGGCTCACGCCTGTAATCCTAGCACTCTGGGAGGCCGAGGCGGGTGGATCGCTCAAGGTCAGGAGTTCGAAACCAGCCTGAGCTAGAGCGAGACCCCGCCTCTACTAAAAATAGAAAGAAATTAATTGGACAACTAATATATATATATAGAAAAAATTAGCCGGGCATAGTGGCGCATGCCTGTAGTCCCAGCTACTCGGGAGGCTGAGGCAGTAGGATCGCTTGAGCCCAGGAGATTGAGGTTGCTGTGAGCTAGGCTGATGCCACGGCACTCTAGCCTGGGCAACAGAGTGAAACTCTGTCTCCAAAAAAAAAAAAAAAATCAGCAGGATCTGCTCTGAATGGCTTCGAGGTACAGAAAATCAGGCTGTTACCCGTTAACTAATGGGAGCTGAATTCAATTCTTGTTCCCACAAGCCTCTTCTATTGAAGTCCTCTGAACCCTCCTGAAATCTTGTATTCATTTTTCTGGGAAGGCCCCAGCAGATTCTGAAAAGGTCTATAACTAAAAGAATTAATAGCCACTGCCCATAGTAGTAGACCCAGAGGGTCTACGTTTGGGAGCTGTACCCACATCTGGCTATGATTGGGAGCCCTCTCCACCCTCTGGAGTGCCAGGGCTTACCCTCGTGTGGCCACAGCAGTCCTCCAATGCCTGTTCCAAAGGTCCCAGCACATCCTCCATCAGAGCTTCAGACTCAGCTGGGAAACTTGTGGGCTCCACACCAAAAGCAGGACAACTCCCCACAGGTGGGGGCCTGGGAACCTTACTTGAAGGAGGTGGAGGCCCCATTGCAGGGAGCCCAGAAGTCTCTGAGGTGGGGACTGAAAAGGTAAGAGCAGGATCAAGCAAGATGACTTAAATAGGCAAGAAGCTCAATGCTAAATCTGCCCCTTCTAAGAAGGGCTTCTAGGACAACTCATTCAAAACTGTGTATTTATGCAGTCCCTACCATATGCCAGACAATGTGCTAGGGACCAAAGGTAAGAAAAGTAAACCAGGCTGGGCACGATGGCTCACGCCTGTAATCCTAGCACTCTGGGAGGCCGAGGTGGGAGGATCACTCAAGCTCAGGAGTTTGAAACCAGCCTGAGCAAGAGCGAGAGCCCGTCTCTACTAAAAATAGAAAGCAATTAATTGGCTAACTAAAAATATATAGAGAAAAAAATAGCCGGGCATGGTGGCGCATGCCTGTAGTCCCAGCTACTTGGAAGGAGGAGGTAGGAAGATCGCTTAAGCCCAGGAGTTTAAGGTTGCTGTGAGCTAGGCTGATGCCACGGCATTCTAGCCCAGGCAACAGAATGATACTATCTCAAAAAAAAAGTAAACCAGAAAGATTAGGTTTCTGACCTCAGAAAGCTTAAATTCTAGACGGAGGGAGGAAAAACACAAGAAAATTACCAAATTGTGTTACATGCTACGAAGAAATAAAATGGATTATGTAATAAAGATGAACAGGGGGATCTATCTAGACTAAGGATTCAAGGAAGATTTTCTGATGTGACAACTGAGTTTATCTTAGCTCACCCACTCTGACCTTCAGCGAGTTACTTTTAACCTCTAAGCTTGGGTTCAAACTTAGCTGTTTTTATATTTTGTATTTTTATTTTTTGGGAGTCTCACTCTGTTGCCCTGGCTAGACTGCAGTGGCATCATCATAGCTCACTGCAGCCTCAAACTCCTGGGCTCAAGCGATCCTCCTGTCTCAGCGTCCCGAGTAGCTGGGACTACAAGAGCACGCCACCACGCTCGGCTAATGTTTTCTATTTTTAATAGAGATGAGGTCTCCCTCCTGCTCAGACTGGTCTTGAACCCCTGACCTCACGCAATCCTTCTGCCTCAGCCTCCCAGAGTGCTAGGATTACAGGTGTGAGCCACCACACCCAGCCTTAGCTGTTTTATTAAGTTGAGAAATAATGGATGAGATAGATACAGCTGTTAAGAGTTGAAGGAATATGTACCAGGTATAGGTAAGAGCAATGACTAAGACACAGGAAAAGTGTTGACTTGTTCAAGGGACAGAAACAAGTCCTGTGTGTCTGAAGATTATTAACACTGAAGAAAGTAGTCACCAGACATTTTTTAAGATGTATGCTATGAAAAACTGATGAGAACTGGTCAAGGATGGAGGCAGAGACAACTAGCTGGGGAGTTAATTGAGTTGTCCAGGAAAGAAAGAATGCTGGCATGGACTAGGGTGAAAGAGTACATGAGGGAAAATGGAGTGGTCTAAGGTGTACTTAGGAGGAGGTAGCAACAGAACTTGGACTGGGGGTGAGTGAGAAAACAGTCAAGATGACCCTTGGTAACAGGAATCACTGAGAAAAAAGACTAGAGAAAAGTCAAGAATTTACTTTTGGGTATCAGCATCCACATGAATTAATTCATCTAATAATTTGGCCTCTCAAATACTTGACCTCCTCACTCCTATGGTCATTTTTTCCCACCCTACCTCAGTCTCTCATTTCCCTCTGCCTTGTTAACACTGTCACCTCCAAAATCTGATCACCCCTCCTACCCTTCCAGTTTAGCTACTTTGACTTCATAGTGCATTAAAATCACTCCCTTATAAATACTCTTACCTCCTTTATCACCTCCTATTGTCCAACTTTCCTGGTTAAAGCCAACTTGCCTGCACTTGGGAGGAAAAACAGAACCATGCTAATGAATTATACTTTAAATTTATGGCTACAGATTTTAAAAGGTATCAAACACTGCCTGGACACTTTGCCTCGTTTTTCCACTCTTTAGAACAACTATTTTCATATCTCTAAACTTTTCCACCTTCTCCCCCTCCCTGTGCTGTCTACTTCTGACTCTGCCTCATATTTCATTGAGAAAAAATAGAGATCATTAAACAGGAACTTTCTCATCTTCTCACCACCACTTCTAACCCAACTGCATCTGTAGCCACTGTCCTTCCTCCTCTAATAGATGAAAGGTTCCTGTTCGAATCAAAAGCCATCTCTCCAGCTGTACTCTGCATCCCAGCCTCTCTTGTCTTCTCTAGGCTTCCCTCCTCCACTTTTTTTCTTTCCACTTCTTCCCTAAAATCTTGCCTTCCATACTGCAGGCACAGTGATCTTTTTAAGATGTATGAAGTGGTTTTGAAGCTGGGAAGATTGTGCCCTTGGGGCAAATGTTTGGAGACAGTTTTGGTTCTCACCACTAAGTGGGTGCTACTAGCATCTACTGGGTAGAAGTCACCGATGCTGTTAAACATGCTATATAATATACAAGACATTCCCTCATAACAAAGAATTATCTGGCCCAACATATCAATAATGGGGAGGTTGAGAAACCCTGCCTTATATTTTTCTAGAGTGGAAAGGGTGTGGAGAATGGAGGCTGCTAAAAAAACCAAACCCAAGCCCCTTTCTGGGGGCCACACCCCACTTAGTGCCCTAGGAAATTCTCAGGGGGAAAGCCGGCCCTCTGCTTTAAACTTTTCAGTGGCTTCCAACTTTACATATCCTGGTTTACAAAACTCACTATGCTCTAGCCACTCTGTATTCTAACAATCTCTGAATTGGCCAAACTGGTTCTTATCTCAGGGCCTTTGCACTAGCTGTTCTCTTATGCTTGGAAAGCTCTTCTGCATGATATTATGTGGCTTAAATGTCCGCTCCTAAGTCAGCTAACTCACCAGTCTCATATCACATCACCCTGATTTGTTTTATTTGTCTACGGACCCCTTACCATTATTATTTTACTCTAGTGTTAAGAGTGTGGATTCCCTGAAAGCAGAGACCTTTTTGTCTTGTTCGCTGCTGTCTACATCATCCTCAAACAGTGCCTGGCTCATTATTGGTGCTCAGTAAATAATAGTGATTAAATAAGTGAATGAATAAATAACACGTTAAGTCTAAGATGCTTCTTATATACCCAAATGAAGAGGTAGAATAGACAAAAGGATATACCGCTATGGGGTTGTGGGAAGAGGTCTAGGTTGGAAGTTAAATTTGAGAGCTTAAAAACCACAGGACTAGATACGATCACCTAGGGTGAAAATATAGAAAGAGTCTTTTTAAACCAACATACCATTTATTAATCTGAGCAGCAGAGAGGGGGCTCGGATAAGTGCCTGCCCTGAGCCGCTTACTGGGGCCCCAATCTCTCTCCTTAGGGAGTCCTCGGAGAAGAGAAAAAGGCCCTCGGAATATGCTTATCCCTGACACCACCCATTCTCCGCCGGTCTCCCCGCACAGGGCCCCCACGCACCTCTGGGGGATCCATCCTGAGGTGCGGCGACCCTCTTGGTGAGCGGCGTGCGCTTGGGCCCGCCAGCCTGGGTCTGCAGCCCATAGGAGAACTGCGGCGGGTCGTTCCAGCCGCGCTCCTTGTTGCCTGCGGAGGTGAAGCGAGACTGGGATTTCACCGGAGAGTTATATTGGGGCTGAGGGAGCAAAAGGTCCGCACCCCGCGCCTTAGCCGCCCCCAAACCCTGAGCGAGGACCTAGTGCCCCTAGCCCGCCAGCAGCGCTCACCCGGCTTCACGTACAGCTCCGCCATCTCCACTTCCGCACGGCCAGCGGGGCAGCGCGTCATTTCCGGGGCGGCCGCTTGGCGAGTGCGCAGAGGCGCGGCTCCGGCCACGCTAGCCGCCTGGAGCCCGAGACATGGGATGGTTGTTCACAACTGCGGGCAGTCACTTGTGAGGACCCTGCGCCAACTCCCTAAGGGACTCGAGGTCTCCATATTATGAACCTTCGGGATCCTGGTCATAAGGTACCAAACGGGGCTGTTTTTCAGGAGCTGGCGCGCTCTAGGAGCCCTCTTTCTCTATGGGTCCGACCTCTCCAGTGTCTCCCACTTGCTCTCAGGAGCAAGTTCGAACCACCAGAAGCTCACGTCCCATATATGTCCCTCTGTGATCTGGCCAAGTCAACTTCTAGAGCCTCAACTCTGTTCACTGCCCTGCACAATCGCCACATTCATTTTCTCTCGTCTCGCTACCTAGTACTCAGCTTAGATGTCAACTCTTCTGGAAGCCTTCTGTAATGCCTCAGGCCAGGTTAAGTGTCTCACCTAAGCTCCCACAACCCTGAGGTTTCTTAGTTCTACTACACCATATCTTACGTAGGTTTTTGTTTTTTTTTTTTACTCTTGTTCCTCTCCCTGACAGTCTCAGAAAGTGGGACCCTGATTATTTTGTTACATCCCCAGCGCCTAGCTTAGTGCCTGACACAAAGACCTTAGAAAATATGTTTCTTGAATGAAGTAAGATTTCCATCACACCCATGCCCTCATATGACTACAGGCAGCCACCAACACCAAGCACAGACACAAAGACACTTATCTCACACAGGTTGTTAGCCCCCAGCCCTGTCCCAGTTCCAAAATACTCACACCCAGTGAGGTCACTGAGGGATTTTTATTTGCACTGATTTTTGCTATAAAGTGTTGCTGAGGTAGAGCCAACTGTCCAGGGCTGGACAGGGGCAAGGAACATAAGGACCCAAGGAAAGGGGAGCCAGGGTCCTAGGTTGTGGTACAGGGCCTCTCAGTCATCCATATAAACGATAAATTGGGCAATAAATAAAGGATGGCCAAGGATCAAAGGAACAGGCAGAGGAGGCTCCAAGGGGTGAGTGGCTACAGGCTTCCGGGTAAATGAAGGGGTATAAATAGCTAGGCATGGACCCAAAGCCTCCTTCCCCAGCCCTCCCAGATAAATTTAGGGCATATGGAGCAGAGAAGGTTTCAGCCGGAAGGCATCAAGAAATGAGAAGACACCCCGCTTTCGAGGGGCTGCCCCTGCACCGCCAACCCCTCCTTTGAGCAGGGGGAGGGGCAGGGGACCTCCTGGGGAATCCATGGAGCTGGTCCGCTTGAGCCGCAGACGGGCCCGGGCCTGGGCACCCCAGGCCTTGCCTCGAGCTGCAGAGGCCACGAGACACTTCTGGTACTGAACCTAGGGAGAAGGGGAATGTGAGGATCAAGCTACTTTCTGCCCCTGGAATCCCTGAAAGCTTCTGCAGGACAGAGAACTCGCCAAGACTTCTGTCTGATATGAAGGTAGTAGTTGGCCACATCTGGAGTCCCTACGGCACTCCCAGGTAGCTCGATAACAAAAACATAAAACAATATTTATCGAGCATTTATAGAAGGCTGGACACTATGCTAAGTGCTTTGTATAACTCAAGTTATTTATGAGGCGTATTATCCCCATTTTGCAAATGAGGAAATTGAGATTCAGAGTATATGACTTGCCCAAGGTCACACAGCCAGAAAATGGTAGAATTGGCATTCAAACCTAGTTCTGACTGTGGCCTGTACTCTTAACCACACCTACCAATACTCCGGCTCTCCTCCATCTCAGTGGTGTGGACCAAGTCCCTGGCAAAGCAGATTCCCTAGTCAAGGGGAGGGTGTACAAACCAACTTCATTCCCAATGCAAGTGCCCCAATCTTCTCTCATTTGAACTACTCAAAGGGGTCCTAACTGGCCTGCCTTCCTCCTCTCCTGTGTCCTCCAAATCTTTTCCTCATAGTATAGTTTAAGTGGTCCTCCTAATCCACAAACCTGACTTTATTGCCTGGCTCAAAACCCTCAATAATTCCTAGTGCCTCAGGATAAAATAAACTCATCACCCTGGCCTCTAAGGTCCTCTATGACCTGGTTTCCGCCATTTTCTCTGCATCGTCTCTCACTACATCTGTCCTTGCATGCCAGATACACTAAATTCTTTCAGACACTCCAATCTACTAACACCTTTATCACCTTCACAGCTGAGGTTCCCCATGGTTGGCACATCTGCCCCATACCCCTTCACTTGGCTAACTTCTTCCTTGGAACCTTTAAGTCTTGATTTTCTGTCATCTCTTACAAGTAGCCTTCCTGGCCCTCGAAGGGGCCACCTCCTCCATCAGTCTGTGGTGTACAAATTCTTTCTGGCCTGTCTCTCTCCTTCCTAAGTGTTCTGTGAAGGCAAAAGCTGTGTCCTCTGTACCACTAAATTCCTAGGGTCAAATATGGTGCCTGTCCAAGCATGGCTGCATTTTGAAAAATAAATAAATAAATAATATGGTGCCTGATAGCCTGTAGGCACTCTCATTTGTTGAATGCATGAGTGAACTTGAACTAATAGAGTATAAGCATCCCACACTCAAATACCCACAAATGCCAGGAAATAACCGAAATGAGACAGACAAACATAGACAATGCCCACCTTATAGGGCATAGTCCCTACACAACTCTGGCTGCATGCTGACATTTATATGTGTAAATGCAGTGCCAGAGCTACTAGTATTTTAAGAAAAACAGGAATAGTAATTATTATGTGAAATGTCCTGGCCCTTAAATATTGGTAATTAATTAAAACTTACTAAAAACAGCATTGAGGGCCAAAACACTAAACGTCCACAGTCAGCCCAGCTTTATGATCTCTGGAGAAGCTGCCAATCTTGAGCCCCAGTCAACAGTAGAGAGCAGCTGCAGGGCAATCCCACCCACCCATTCCTGCCCTGAACTCACCATACAGGCAGCCTGCACAGCTTCGGAGAGTCCACCTGCATGGGGCTGGCACCAGAAGGCTGCGCACTGGAAGCTCTGACGGCCCAGGTCGGCAATGAGGCCAAAGGTATGTGGGTCGCGGCCAACACCAATAAAGGTCACAAGGCGCACAGGACACTGCCACAATGGCTCTTCCTCTGCACTGGCCTCTGCCTGCCCATACCAGACCTAGTCACTAGAGGGCCAACCACTGGCTGGACCCACTGAACTCTTCTAGCGGCAAGCAATGACCCCTCAGCATCCCTGCTCACCCCTCCACAGCCCCCAACTTCACCCTCTTCTGATACCTGAATGGGACGTGCAGTCATGAGAGAGTCAGACACACTGAGTATGGTGGGAACCCAGGTGTTTCGGTCCCCTCGGGCGGTGAGGGTACCAATGGCCTCGTTCAGTACATCCATGCCTGGGGGAACATGCCCACCATGGTGTCTCCCAATTGTAAAGAAAGAAAGAGTCTGTAGGGAGTATCTACACCCCTCTCACTGACTTGAGACTCAGAAATGTGAATAGGATAGCTGCAGCTGGGCTTAGAATTCTGAGTTAAGAAGGCTGGTACATCCCAGACCACATAACGCCATGTGGGACTGAGAAATGACAGCAGACCCTGCCTCACCCACCTTCCCCTTGCCTTATGCAGACCACCCCATCTAGTTCCCTCAGTCCTTACCCATGGCTTTGGTGACTGGCAGGGTCCCCATGTACAGTGCCTCATACTTCTGAGCAGCCTGGCTCACCGCATCCAGTAGCTCCACTGAAATAAACATACACATCAAGTTGACCTGGGAGAGCTCTCTCAATTACCCCTTTCCCCACCCTTCTGAGTGGGTCAGGACTCAAGCCAGAGCTGGTACTAATAGAATAAAGGCCTACAGATGCTCTTCCAATTCAGGGCTTGGGATCCCTGGGACCACACCCCTCAGAAATTCCCTATCTCTGGAGAAGTACTAAACAACTAGGAACATCCCCCCCCACACCAAGTTTCACCAAAGCAGCGTAAGGCAGCAATGCAGCACCTCCTTCCCCATACCTTGCCGTGGCAGGTCTTCAGGGGAGATGGGGTCTGGGGAGCAGCAAGGGGCATCACCACTGACCCCTACTCGCTCTGACAAGATCTAAAACACAATGCAGCCAGCATGAGCCACAGGGAGAGAGGGGGATTAGGGTAAAGGAGCCAATACCACCCTTCCCCAACTACCTTGGAAGCTTCAGACCCAGCCCTATACCCACATTCCCTGTCCCACCCATGGTCCTTACCTGGGCACAGAGCCCATGTAGGGCACTGGCAATGGCCTTGGCAGGGACGTCACAGCGAAACACATGGCACTTGAGCATACAGCTGTCTTTTTCACCCGCCACAAAAGCAAAGTCCCTGGCAGGGGCAGAGATGGGGCTGGGGTAGAGGCTGGTTAGAGGCAGGGGCCTGTAGTGCCTGCAGGAGGCTATGAAGTCAGGCTAGGGATATGGCACAGATGGAGTAGAGAGGGCAGGGCTGGGGCTCAGGGCACCTGGTTATCACTCACCTGTCACTGTTCCGGAAGCATGTGGGAACACAGAAGAGAATCAGCCCAACCTCTCAGGCTGAGCTGTTCCTGCTGAACTGGACCCACCCTCCCCAACCAGGACTGGACCAGGCAGGGGAGGCAGTGTAGGGTCCACATCAGAGGATCTGTGTCCAGGGGTTCAAGCACTGGGGATCAGCATCAGTGGGGATCACAGCCTGCAGGTGGGGAGGGAGAAGTAGCTCTCGCTTGGGCAAATGTAGACATCCTTACCGGCCCTTGGAGCTCCCCACACCCCATACACGGATGTGCACCAGAGGCTGGCAGTGGATCAGACTGCGGTCCAGGGGATTCACCAGGCTCATGGCATCCTTCTTCAAGATCATCAGCATGTTCTGACCCTGCCAAGGTCAGAGGCCAGTCTAGAGCTCAGATAAAGGTGGTTGCTATGTGGAACAGGCAATTCAGGGACAACTACCTCTGCTGGGCCCTGGGCTGAACCCTTGTGGGTGGTGGGGGAGGCCCAGCCAGCTCACCTCACCCCAGGCACCATCTGGGGGCTGGCTCTGGCTACAGGTCTGGGCCAGTTGCTGGATGCAGTTATTGACGACAATACTGCTCTTCCCCGGTGCCAGGTCCTCTTCGGGTACTTCTACCCAGCCCAGAGAGCGGACTGCAAAGCACTGATGAGTTAGAGGAAGGGACAGGAGTAAGCAGTGGTGAAGTAAGTTATTAGGTGCCACAGGCTCCACACATGTAAACCCTCTGGTACCCCCTGCCTTCACCCTTAATCACCTCTGCTCAGTCCAGTCCCACCCCAGGTCTTTCCCTTGGGATCTCCCAGTGCCCTCAAGCCCAAGTCACTACCTTAGCTCCTGGCTCCATGCTCTGGATGTAGGATTCCTCACCATACCAGGACAGAGAGTTACTGGAACAGAGAAGAGCTAGTAAGAAGACCACATTTCCTACAGTAGGAGCACTGGTAAGGTCCAGACTACTTGATGAGCACAAGATGTGGAACAAGACTTAGAATGTAACACCATAAATAAAACCAGAGTGGGGTAGAGCCCAGGACCTACTAAGTTAACTTAATATAAAGTATGACTTAGAATTTGAAGGAAAATTTGGGACACAGGACCCAAACACAGGATTTAGAATAAAAGTCACAAACATAGAACCAGAGCCCCAAACTGGAACAAGGGACCCTAGAACACAGGATAGGTACCCCTACAAGCAAAGCCTAAGATAATGGCCAACTTCTAGAACATGACAGGTCAGGACTGGGAATATGGAAAAGAACACATAGCTAAAGTCAAGCTTAGAACAAGGGACAAACTCAAAATACTGAGAGTCAAGAACATGAGACAGAGCCAAGAACACACAATACAACCCAAAACCTGGGCTGGAAAGCAGACTGTGGAGTCCAGCTGCATTTTTTAATGCCATGGAACCCCAAGCCTTTCATTTTGCTTGGCCATCCCTCTTACCTCCGGTCTAGTGAGCTCTCCAGGCTGGAGAAGGATCTCCCTTTAGGGGGCCGCAGTCCCCAAATCCCCTCGGACCCCTGTAGAATGGGGGTTTAGTCAGTGTAGCAGCAGGCCTAGGTCCACACATAAGCTCAGGACTCCTCCTCGTACTTCCACCTACCGTTCCTGGGTCCTCTGAATCTCCTAGTTCCCAGGTTGGGCGCTGCCACTGGGTGCTACCACTGGGTACGTGCCAATAGTAAGTACCTGCAGCATCTCGGATCTTCCTCCAGCCAGGGGGCAGGCCTGGCTCCCCCTCCAGACTCTGGTCCCCCCACAAGTCATCTACATGAACACAGGATTGGAGAGGGGGTGCATATGATTTGTGAGTTGAGAATAACACCCTGTAATAACCCTCCTTCCATCCCAAAGGGGGCAGCTCTTAGGCTGGAGGCCCAATCTCCCCAATCTTGAAGATACCGCATTTAAAGACCAGGGTTCATTTAAACCTGGTCCTCACACCAAGACGTATTCTCCACCCGGTCTTTGAGCCTTGCCGTAGCTTTTTGCACTCTTCGTCCCCCCTCAGCTCCTAGTCCTTCCACTAGACCCCTCCGTGCACACCATCGCAGTTGACCAGAATGATGGCCAGCATGTAATCCTTGCCCAGCATAGCGCCGGCTGCGTCCCCGCCGGGCTCTGCCGGCCAGCACTCTCAGCCCAGCGCGACCTCCGAAGCTGCTGCGCTGACAAGCCCAGCCTCCCTGCGCCGCAAACGGCCGGGCCAGCTGGCGCCGCACAAACACTGGGCGGAACGGGGGCCGGTCCTGGGGGCGGGAAGGGGCGGGCTCGAGGGGTGGCGCGTGTAGACTGGCGGCTGGATCCCCGAGTGGGTGCGTGTTTCCGTGTGTGGGTTCGGGGGAGGCGCAAGGATGTCAGCGGACCAGCAGACACCACCGCACAACTACGACCTTATCAGGCGGCGGAAGACCAGCCAAGCGACGCGCGCAAGAGTGAGATCATCGCGCCCAGGTCGTATGCGCGCGCATACGTATCCTGGGCCTCGATGGGAGGGGTCACATAGAAGTATCTGCGAACCGGAGATCGCCAGGGTTTGGTCACTAGGAAAGCAGCGCCTCACCCTTTCTAAAAATGCCCCGGAAGTGCCTTCGCCCTCAATAAAGATGGCCGTACCACTTGGCATTAGGGAGACGGGTCTGCGCCTGCGCAACAAGTTCGGCGGGGAAGATGGCGGATGACAAGGTGAGTGAACGTGTGGAGGAGATCCGCAGTCATGGGTGGTCTTCACGCTCCATGACCTTTTTAGTTCTGGGGAGAAGCGGCATTGGAGCGGCTCAGGGGTGGGAGTGCCCCTTGTTACCTCTAGAGCTCCTGTCGACTGCCTCAACAATACGGGGTGGCGTGGGGGCAGCATTAGGCGAGGCGGGTAGAGCCGGGGATGCCCCAGGTGTCCTCTCCCGGAACCATCACGATCCTCAGTTACTAGCACCCACTCAAACACATTCACCCTGAAACCCTCCTCACTCTGCCCCACTCCCTAGCCCCCGGAACTTCCCTCCCAGAGACGCGGTGTTTTCAATCGCACGGACGCGCACACCACCCTCATTCAAACACTCCCTTGCACACACTCTGAATTTCATACTTATATGTGGTCAGAATCACTCAGTTCATTTACTCACACACTTGCCCACAGTCATTGTCTCTCGCATCCAGTCTCTCACATTCAGTTTGGGATGGCCTTGGGCGGAAAGGGATAAAGCCCAGGGAGAAATCAGGTTTACCCCCAAATTGTCCAGGGAACTATCTCAGTCCATTAGTCACCATTGGTCTGGAATGTCGGCATCACCCACACATTTACTAAGCGTTTGCCAGTCCCCTATATCAGGCACTGGAACACAGCAGCCAAAACATTTTTCAGAGAGTTCATAATCTAATCAGTAGTGCTTCCCTGATAAACCTAATTGAAGGTCCCCTAGCTGTCCCTCCTGCCTTCTCTACACACTGCTTGCTATATAAAATTCTTGTAGAAAGTGTTGTAAGTTACTGGTGCAGATCCCATCTGTCACCCGCTCCCTGGCCCCCATGTGAATTGTGTGCTTTTCAATGCCTTTTTTCCTTTACTTAGCATTACCATCTCAGGAAGCTTTTATAGGAAGAGGTTTCTTTGGCTCACCCCAACCCCTCCAATTCCCAGCCTCTTACAGAATTGAGCAAGGGATGGGGCTGGGTCAGACTGCTGGAACTAGCCTCTCCCTGTTCCTAGGATTCTCTGCCCAAGCTTAAGGACCTGGCATTTCTCAAGAACCAGCTGGAGCACCTGCAGCGGCGTGTAGAAGATGAAGTCAACAGTGGTGTGGGACAGGTAGGGACTGTTACCCCAACCCTGGCCCCCACCTTAGGCTTTATTGCCCAATGAATGTGCTCTTGAGTGTTGACTGGGTAGTAGAGATTTATTCAGCAAATGGTTATTGAGGGTCTGTTCTCATTCACCTTGAGGAAAGTTTCCTTGACAAAATGGCACTTGAACTGGGATCTTGAGTAGGGGTTAATTAGGCAAAGAGCAGAGGAAAGAACATTATGAGGGAACAGCATATCCAAAGCCCTTGTGATGGGAAGTAGCGTTATGAACGTGAGGGGTAAATGAAGGTCAATTTGGCTGCAGTAGTGGGGGAGCATGCTAAGAAATGAGGGTAGAAAAACAGGCAGGGCTCAGATTCCTCAGGGGCATCTCTGGCCTTGTGGCAAAAGGGTTCTGTGACTGGAGCCTTCTGACCCCAAGATTCTGAGATTGTGTGATCAGGATTCCTAGATTCTTTTTCTGGCTTTAGAACCTTGAGAAAAATCTTTGGAAAAAATACCACAGTTGTCTAGAGTGAGGAGGAAGTAGTGGTGGAATGCTCTAATCCCAGCTTGAGTAGCTTCTGGGCAGAGAAGGAGGGACAGCCTGGCTGAGTTTCCTTCTGCATTTTTCTCTGCAGGATGGCTCGCTGTTGTCCTCTCCATTCCTCAAGGGATTCCTGGCCGGCTATGTGGTGGCCAAACTGAGGGCATCAGCAGTGTTGGGCTTTGCTGTGGGCACCTGCACTGGCATCTACGCAGCTCAGGCATATGCTGTGCCCAACGTGGAGAAGACATTGAGGGACTATTTGCGGTCACTGCGCAAGGGGCCTGACTAGCTCTGGATGCCATGGGGGAGGCAGGATGAACAGCTGGGGCCTGCAGGTGGAGGTCTTTCAACCACAGACATTCTATCTGGCTTCCCCAGCTATCATCCATTTGCTGTCTCCAGCTTTTCCTGCCACATTCATCCTTGCTTCCTTTCCTGCAGAGTGTGGACAGTGGCTTGTCATCCTGTACTCTGGACTCCTTCCCTCCCTAACTCCATGGAACTGGCCCCAAGACTGTGGTTTCAAGGGCCACCGGCCCCTCTTCTTCAAGGCCTGACTGTGGAATTTGCAGCTGACCCTGATCTTCAGTATTCTCTCTGGCAATGTACCACAGCTCCTCCCTCCTGGGAGCCGGCCCCATAACTTGATTTCCCCCAAAGGTGTCACGATCCCCATTGCCCCTTGCTAACTACACAGGCCACCTAGGGTCTGGTGGGCATGAGTGTAGAGGACGGGGGTATACCAGGCCTGGGCCGTCCCAGGCAGGCCCGTTGGACCCTGATGCTACTCCTGTCCACTGCTATGTATGGTGCCCATGCCCCATTGCTGGCACTGTGCCATGTGGATGGCCAAGTGCCCTTCCGCCCCTCCTCGGCCGTGCTGCTGACTGAGCTGACCAAGCTACTGTTGTGCGCCTTCTCCCTCCTGGTAGGCTGGCAAGCATGGCCCCAGGGGGCCCCACCCTGGCGCCAGGCTGCTCCCTTTGCACTATCAGCCCTGCTCTATGGCGCTAACAACAACCTGGTGATCTATCTTCAGCGTTACATGGACCCCAGCACCTACCAGGTACTGAGCAATCTCAAGATTGGAAGCACGGCACTGTTCTACTGCCTCTGCCTCCGGCACCGCCTCTCTGCACGCCAAGGGTTAGCACTGCTGCTGCTGATGGCTGCAGGGGCCTGCTATGCAGCAGGTGGTCTTCAAGACCCCCGGAACACCCTTTCTGGGCCCCCTCCAGCTGCTGATGCCAGCCCCATGCCCCTGCATATCACTCCACTGGGACTGCTGCTGCTCGTCCTGTACTGCCTCATCTCAGGTTTGTCATCCGTGTACACAGAACTGCTCATGAAGCGACAGCGGCTGCCCCTGGCACTTCAGAACCTCTTCCTCTACACTTTTGGTGTGCTTCTTAACCTAGGTCTGCATGCTGGTGGTGGCCCTGGCCCAGGCCTCCTGGAGGGTTTCTCAGGATGGGCAGCACTTGTAGTGCTGAGCCAGGCGCTAAATGGACTGCTCATGTCAGCTGTCATGAAGCACGGCAGCAGCATCACACGCCTCTTCGTTGTGTCCTGCTCACTGGTGGTCAATGCCGTGCTCTCAGCAGCCCTGCTGCGGCTGCAGCTCACAGGCGCCTTCTTCCTGGCCACGCTGCTCATCGGCCTGGCCGTGCGCCTGTACTATGGCAGCCGCTAGCCCCTGACCCTATGGCTTGGGTGCCACCATCAGAACCCCCTCCCAGGCCTCCCTTCCCCTCCCCTCAGCAGCCCTGTAACAAGTGCCTTGTGAGGAAAGCTGGGGAAGTGAGAGCAGCCAGGTTAGTCTCTGGAGGTGGGTGGATGGGTACCCCTAGCAGATGCGAAGAGTGGGTTTGGTTATGGAAACTCCTAACCACCCCACCCCACCAAGTTCTTTCAGGCTAAGGAATTAGGGTAGCATCAATACCTAGGCCAATAAATGACCCCATCCCTCATGGGGCTGTGCTCCCTGCCTCGTCCTGCATGAACACAGTTGCTCAAAGTGGGGTGTGGGCAACAGGTGGCTTTCCTTACCTAGTCACCCCAGCAGACCCACTGCCCCCATGCCTGGTGCTGGGTGCTTCAGCCCAGCTGTGGTGCATGATTCCCTCATAAGGAATGCTCAACCCCTCCACTGTCATGCAGGAAAGCCTGATGAATTGCCACAGATTATACAACCGTCACCCAAACCATTCTGCCAGTCTCCTCAGTTCCAGCAATGCCTGGAGACATACCCCTTCTCCCATCCACAGTGCTGCATCCCATACCCAGCCTTTGTTCTGGAAACCCCAGAGATAGCTGGGGTTTGACTCATCTCAGGGAATGTTGCCCCTGGGCCCTGGCTTAAGCCTACACTCCTGACCTTTCTGCTCATCCCAAAGGCCCTCTTGAAGCCCACTGCCCACTAAGGCTCGTAGGAGGTGCCATCCTTCCCACTCTGGGTCTTGCCTCTGCCTGGCAGTCTCCCAGCTCCCAATAGCCTGAGGAAGCTCTACACAGAGTGACTTGGGACCAGGAACAGGAAACTTCCGTAGCTCAATCAGTGTCTCTAACTGCATAAGCAATAAGGTCTTAATAAAGTGTTCTAGAGTGTAGGGTGGTTCCTACAACCACAGCCATGATTGTCCTGTGTCTTCTGTTTGTACAGCCCCCTTCAAACATAGTCTTGTTCCCCTGGAGTCTTGAGTATTTTAATTCTGGGGTAACTTCTAGACTAAGAGAAAAAGTTGTTTTCTTCAAGCTGCTGTCAGAGGCATTATTTTCTTTGGGAGCTCCATGGATCTGAGACTGTTCCCTGTCACAGAGCTTTTGAAATTTCCCTGATACTGGACCCAGCAAGTCAAACTAGACTCTAGGCTAGAAAATTAAGAACACCGGTGTGGGTTTAATTCTCATTTCTTCTGGTTCCCTCACTGATGATTCCTCTCTGTCATCTGTCTTAAAATCATGGCCAGAGGAATGCCAGGCCCTGTTTCCATGGTACAATGCCTGGTCAGCTTATAAAAATAGAGTCCCAGGCCTATCCGAGCCCTATCAAGGCAGAATCTTTGGAAGTAGGGTTTGGAACTTTTTTTTTTCCCTTAAGCTTCCTAAGTGATTCTGATATACCGTGTTTCCCTGAAAATAAGACAGGGTCTTATATTTATTTTTC
>VBSM01003190.1:6169342-6179752 GCA_008086735.1 Cheirogaleus medius
GAACAACTACTGTCTGCGATGTAGAACTGTGACCAGACTTGAATTTGAATTCTGCCTCTGCCATTTAGCTGACTATTCTTGAGCAGTTAACCTCTCCTAGCTTCAGTTGCCTATCTCTAAAATGAGGATCAAATGGCACTTCCCATATGGGGTAGCAGAAAAGGGTAAATGAAATGGTAGGCAGTAGAGACTGACTGGCCCAATGAGACATGGTTGATGTTGTTAATTATCCATATGAGGATCAGCTTGGTTGTTGTGTGCCTCCCTCTCCCTTCTAGGACCCTCAAGAATGAGGAGAGAGGAAACTTCCCCTGAAGGCTTCCTGATCACCAGATTTCTCCCCAGGGCAGGGATCCAGCAAGACTGCCCCGGCCTAGTCTGCACCCTGCCGAAGCTGCTGGTTCTGGGCTTGGAGCTCCTGATTCTGTGTGGCCAGGTCGATGGTGTCTTGCAGGACGCCAGCCAGCAGGCTACGGTGCTGATGCTCTGTGGTCATGGCCTGCTCCTTCCACAGCCTCTGCCAGGCTCGGAATACCTGTGCCCAAATTCAGAGATGCCTGTCAGTCAGCCAGCCTTGGAACCAGCTTGAGGCCTGCCTTCCATCCCCACTGACCTGCAGCATGTGACATGTCCGAGCTCGGGTGGCCTGCACATGCAGGTCATAGAGGACGGCCAGGTCCTGCTCTGCGGCGTCCCGCTCTGCCTCAAGGGCCTCCAGCTGGAGTCTCAGCACTGTCTGCTCCTGGTGCCATCTCTGCCTTTCCTCACAGGCCTTCAGTGATAATACATACCCTTTGTTGAGTGCCACCTGTGTGCCAGGCTCTGTGCTAAGTACTTCATGTGTTAGCTCATTTTACCAGATAACCATATGGGGTGTTGCCATTTTACAGATTTGGCAACAGTAGATCAGAGAAGTGACCTAGCTTGCCCAGATTCTCATGGCTAGTGAAGGACAGAGCTGAGACGACTAACTCATGCCTTCCAACAGTTTACCATCCTAGGGGTAGAATCCAAACCCAGAAGGGTGGCAACTTATCTGTTTAGCCTTGCCTCTGACCATGCACCCATGCGGCTCCAGCCCGACTGGATAATTTGCAGTGCCCAGAGCCTAGTTTGCCATCGCCTCCCTCTGACCCTTTGCTCGATACTGTTTTGTCCTCTCTGAGAACGTATCTCTACCCCAGCAACCCACCACTACGTACACAAGTTCTGTTGCTTAATTTGTTCAAACAAGTTATGTTTATTGAGTGCCCTATGTGATAAGCACTAACTGCACTTATGAAGCTCAGAGTCTAGTGAACTCCCCTGGCTGATACCTGTTTGTCCTTTATGCCTCAGCTTAGATACTGTCTCTGATTTCCTTCAGCTTGAGTCAGGTCCACCTCTTCCTTCCCACAAGCCCCACTTTCCCCCATCAGAGCACTTAGCACTGAGAATTGCCTCCTCCATTCCCTGCTGGACTGTGAGGGCCACGTGAGGGTTTGGATCAGTCCCAGCCCCCAGCATGGTGCCTGGACCAATTAGAGCCTCAGGCCCCTGACTTGACCCTCCTCACCTCCTCCAGGCCTTTGACCTGGTCACCTGCCACCTCCTCCTCCTGTTCCAAATGCTTGAG
The DNA here is from genome assembly GCA_008086735.1 of Cheirogaleus medius. NCBI lineage: Eukaryota > Metazoa > Chordata > Mammalia > Primates > Cheirogaleidae > Cheirogaleus > Cheirogaleus medius. Next base: position 6,170,958 of record VBSM01003190.1, read on the forward strand.
CTTCTCTTGGATCCAAATTTGATGCTGCTCTTGCAATCTCTGCCTCCGGGCTTGGGCCAGGAAGAACTGCAGGGCCATATCTGGGACCTGCTGGGCCTAGGTGGCATTAGTTTAGGCTCGGCCATAAGCCCATGAGTGCAGAGGCTACTCCCAGAACTACATCCAGGATTTAAGTGGCCTGGAAGAGCCTATAGCCTGGGCAGAGACTCAGAAGGTCATGGAGGAAGGGGGAAGGTATTGGCTCCCATACCCTAATCCAACCCAGTAAGAAGACAGTCCCTTCTCATGCTCCTCCCTAAGGGATCGAGTAGCCCTTTAGATCCTTTATTTGCCAGAAGCTTACTACTTTTCCCTGATGTTGGGGCAGAGTAAACAGGAGGCAGATTGGCTGGCCACTGCCACTCTTCACTCCTTCAACAGCTTCCAGCTGTTCCTGGGGTACATGAGATATTACCTGTTCCTCAGAGTCCCTGTGAGTATTCTTTTGGTGGAGACTTGGTCTTAGAGATGCTGTTCTTCCTGCCACCAGAGGAAAATGTGCTTAATCACATCAAAGGTAGAGAAGACTCCCCACCCCAAGCTATCCCCTTAAGTCCCAGACCCACCTTGGAGCTCCCCCTTGAGGCCTGAGCTGTGGCTTGCTGCTGAATCTGTCACCTGCTGAGAAGATATTAAGAGTGAAAATTCCACACCCTTCCTCCCAGGACAATGTAGATTAAGCTCAGGGCTTTGAAATCAGATCAGGGTCTCAGCCCCTCCTTTTCTTAGCTGTATTACCGCAAGCAAGTGACTAGCCTTTTGAGTTTCCATGTCCTTCTGCATAAAATAGAGCTGATAAAAGCCATAGAGAGCAAGAAATGAGATAATACACCTAAAGCACTGAGCAGCGTTCAGTCAATGTGAGCTAACGAGCCTACTTCCCAAGACGCAAGGCTGTAAGAACAAGTTGTAAGTAATTATGAATAAGGAAGAGAAGGATCAAGAGAGGCTGGGCAAGGGCAGCATTTCAACCTCTCTGTGGCAAATCATGGAACACAGCGCCGCCTTCCGCATAAGAAAGGCCATGCAGCCAGAGTAGGAGCCTAAGGACCATGATTGCACCTCTGCTGCCTCTGATTATGCCTGTGACCCTGGGCTTACATCTTTCACATCTTTTCTCTGAGCCTCAGTATGCTCACCTGAAAAATGGGAGCAGTGTTTTCTTCTCTGCTTAAAATACTTCTGTGGCTCACTTTTGACCTTCAAGACAAAGTCAAGCATCTCAATAGATTTACAAAGTCCATATGACCTGGCCCCTGCTGCCGTCTCCAGTCCTTCTCTCCTGACTCTCTTGCTCGATTTCTGTTCTCCAGCAAATTGAGCTGCTTGTAGTCCCCCTAAGAGATCAAGCACTTGCTTACCTCTGAGTCTCTGCCTGTCATTCTCTCTGCCTCGAATGTTCTTCACTCATCTTTGCTGACCTCCTTCAAGGATCCCTTACTCCATGAAGTCTTCCTTCCCTCTCTTGCCAAAGCTAACTTAGATGCCCCATAGACCCCTGTGTTTATACTCCTTTCAGAGCACTGATTGTGGTGTTGTGATTGTTTCTTCCCAGGAGGTATAAACTCCATGAGGACAGGGAATGCCCAGGGTAGTGGGTGATCATGTAGTGGGTGGTCAATAAATGTTTGGGATCAATCAATCAATCAATGAATGGAGGGAGGGCCTCTTCATAGTGCTTGTTAACAGAAGACAAGGAAGATATAAATGGAGCTCCCAAAAGGTTGGATGAAAAGACATACCTGTGGTTCTGGCAGCCCCTCAGCTCTGGCCCCTGTCGGCACCTGGCTTCTTGGGCACTGGCTCCATGCTTTTACCACCTACGGAGAGAAGGTTCAAGGTGGGCACTGGCTGTGGCTGGCCCAGGTGCCCCCAGGCCTCACCTTGCTCACCTGTAGCTCCCTCAGTGCCCTGCCCAGCCGGCTCAAACCACTGTCCGTCAGGGTGTCCCCAAGGAGGCTTAAACGTAGGGTCCTCAGGCCAGCCCGGCGGGCCCGAGCCTCTTCTACTGCATCCCACAGGGTGGGCCTCACCTGTTTAACCTCCATCCTCCTTCCTGAGGCCCCCAACAGAGCAGCCTGGAGCAAACTCAAGGAGATACCTAGTAAAAGGACACTCAGAGTGAGTTACTCCTTGCTATGGACTCCAAAGCGTACTACCTATAATAATTTTACTTTTGATTAGCAGTACTAGTTATAAAAATATCTAACCCTATTAGGCTTTTATATATGCTTGATGGCACTTCGCTAAGGCTGTTCATGGATTGCCCCTTTTTATCCACACAACACTCCAATAAGGCAGAAACTCTAATCTAGCCTGCCCCCTCCCTCCCTTTGCCACATGAGGCAAGTGCAGCTTAGGGAGGTCAAGTGTCGTCTTGGTGAGTGGCAGAACTGAAATTCAAGCCCAGTTCTGTCTGACACTAAAGCCTGTGCCCTTAATCATGATACCAAACTGGCCTAGAGATAAATATGTCTGCCCCGCGCTGCTTTATCCTCGAGGGTATGAACCGGCCCAAGTTGTTTTCATTCCATAGGGCCTGGCACGGGGGTGTCTGGGAGCTTCTTGGCTAAGTGAATGTGTGTTTATTGATTTTAGAGACAGAGAGCAAGACCCTTTTTTTACTCTTTTATTATGGAAAATTTCAAACATATACAAAGTGTAAGAAATCCATCTGCCTATCACCCCGCTTCAATAATTATCAACTCATATCCATTCTTGTTTGATCTATCCCCTCCACCTTGCCGTCCCCCAAATCCCTGACATCATATCCTTTCAGAGGCCTGATTTTTAATGGGTGTGTGTAAATAGGCAAGTCACTTCCCCTCTCTGATCCTCCCTTTCCTCATCTATAAGTTAGGCCTGCCTCCCTTTTCTCATTTGTAAATTATATCTGTTTCATGGGGTTGTAGTAAGAATTGAAAGTATTAGTGCAAAAATACTTGGTAAACTGTTGAAGGCCTCTGAAAGGTGAGGGGTTGCTTTTACTTTTGATCTTGCCTTTGTCTCCCCAGACTTCAGCAGCCTAGGCACTCTGGGACCTTCCTGAATGCTGGCCCTCCCAGAAGGTCAGGCTCCCTCTCTGGGCCAGGGTTGGGGCTGGGGCTAGCTGGGTGACAGGAAGTCAGGCCTAAGGCCACATCCCAGAGCATCCCAAAGAACCCCACACCCTCTCCCTGACCACCTTGGGGGTCCAGGTGAAGAAGCAGGCCACTGTAGTTGTTTCCTTCCAGGAGCGATGAGATAATCCAGGGCAGAGAGCCCTCTACCTCCTCACCAGCAGCCTCACCAGCCAACACCCGCAGCAGGGGGCAGTCTCTGCCAGAGGGAGAGAGGAAGAAAGATGTCTATCGGTGGATGGGGAAAGAAACTGGACAGAATCACATTCTGATGGAAAAGTTGACTATTTCCAACAACTTTTGTTCACCACCAGGCAGATTCGAAATCTTATATATTTATTTTATTATATAGAGAAAATCCTAAATAATCCACATACAAAAATAACTATTAGAGCTAATAAACAAATTCAGTAAAGTTGCAGGATACAAAATCAACACACACAAATCAGTTCTATTTTTATACACTAGCAATAAACAGTCCCAAAAGGAAATGAAAAAAAATAATTTTGTTTATAACAACATCAAAAAGAATAAAATGCTCAGAAATAAATTTAACCAAGGAAGTGCAAAACGTATACACTGAGAACTACAAAACACTGCTGAAAGAAATTAAAGAAGACCTAAATATATGGAAAAACACCCTATTCTCATTGTTAATGAATTGGAGGGCTTAATATCATAAAGATGACAATATCCCCTAAAGAGATCTAGAGACTCAATGCAATCCCTATCAAAATCCCAATGGCTTTTTTTCCTCAGAAATTGAAAAGCCAATCTTAAAATTCTTATGGAATTGCAAGAGACTCTGAATAGCCAAAACAATGTTGAAAAGAATAACAAAATTGGGCCGGGCATGGTGGCTCACGCCTGTAATCCTAGCACTCTGGGAGGCTGAGGTGGGAGGATTGTTTGAGCTCAGGTGTTGAGAGACCAGCCTGAGCAAGAGCAAGACCCCGTCTCTACTATAAATAGAAAGAAATTAGCCAAACAACTAAAAATAGAAAAAAACATAAGCCGGGCATGGTGGTGCATGCCTGTAGTCCCAGCTACTCGGGAGGTTGAGGCAGGAGGATCACTTGAGCCCAGGAGTTTGAGGTTGCTGTGAGCTAGGCTGATGCCACGGCACTCTAGCCCAGGCAAGAGAGTGAGACTCTGTCTCAAAAAAAATGTCACTGAATTGTATATTTTTAAAAACTGAACTTTAGGGTATGTAAATTATATTTCAATAGAGCTATTATTTTTTTTAAAGAATCTTACATAATAAAAGAAAGACTTTAGAATAGTCTGGAACTTAGAGTACCTTTTCCCTTCTTTTTTGTTTTTCTCTAATTTGTTTTCAGGCACTTCTGAATTTGGCAATGTTACAAACTGCACAAGTTGGTTTGAGATGTGATTTTCTATCACCACATCATGTTTTCATAACTTTTAGGCACTGAGTAAAGGGTGTGAAGTGGAATATGAAGATATGGTTACTTGGGAATTTCCTAGTTTTGTTTTTGAACACTTAGGTTCTTTCCAAGTTTTCAATCTGATAGATCAGAAGAAATATAAGTGGTTGAAAATGAACTGGAAATAAAAAAATGAAAAAGGAGTAGAAAAACAAAAAAATCTGAAAAATCAGACAAAAATGCTTGAAGACTATTTGCAAAACAGCCCTTGGTGCACTTACCAATGTTTGAAAAAACGGTAGCTGAAAATATGTATTTTTATTTAATGGTTTTACTAATTCTCTCCCCAGTTGCTTTTGACCACATCATCTGCCAAAAAAGGGTCTTAGCCTGGGCTCTGGGATACCCTTACTGATGGAGTTGAGGAAAGAAGACACTCTGATACTGTCCTAGGCCTTTACATCCATATGTCAACCCCCAACCTCAGCCCCCAATGCAGTCAGAAGGCCCCTCAGACTCACGAGGCTCCTGGGAGCTGCAGGATCCGCAAGGCCCCTCGCCAGACGCCCGGGATCTCAGGCCCCTGAGGAGGGTCAGGCCTTGGGCAGGACATGGTGAGAGTGAGCAGACAGCAGGCCCTGTGAAGGAGAGGGTGGGCTAAGGCTGAATGTCTAAAGGGTAAAGGGGAACAGGTATGTTGGAGACTTGCCATATAATTGTGCAGCTTAAGAATTAATCTTAGGAGAAGGAATACATGCCCAGCCCAGAGCGGCGTAAGAATCATACGTTCCGGCTTAGGTTCACCTAACAAACAGGGTTGCTGCTTGAAGACGTAACAAAGAGTTTGAGCTTCTGCACATAAGCAAATGTTGCCCAGCCCCACAGCCCTGGAGGTCTGGAGGCCACTTGATAAACATCTTGCCCTTATGGGTACTGCCTGAGCTCATGGGATGGCTGTTTAGCCAATGATGGGTAAGATCCCTCAAGGGGGGACAACCTAAGACAGGCACAGCTGCAGGGGGCCAGGCTGAAAGGGATGGAAACGGAAAGTTTCCCTTTGTGGCTGCATTGCTTATCTGTGCTTATCTCAAACTCTGGCTTATGGCTGTCGCCTTAAGCAACCACATTAAGACCCCGAGTCATGGGACATCTGTGTCCTTAGGCTACATGTTCCGGAATTTATTTGCTGCAATGCCTGGGTGGTCACGTATAAGGAAGTAACTTTGATTTTTAGAGTATAAAAATAAAATGACTGGTGCTTACAGGCTGCAGTCTTGTACCATCTTTATGTGTGTCCGTGTCTTTCTTTGTGTGTTTCTTTGTGTTATGTGTCCATCCCCCATCCTGCAAATGGGCCATGACACAGGTACCCTCCTGCCCTCACCTGCCATCACCCCCGGTGGCCTGCAAGTACAGCTCTGAGGCAGCTCTTGAGTCAGACACCTCCACTTCACTGGCATCTTCCACCACCCTGTAGGAAGGGAAGGTTGAGCTCGGCTCCTAAGCACCAGGATTCTCTCCAGCCCACTAGAACATCTGCACGGGGGCCCAGGGAGGTCCCCACAGCCTGTAAGAGTCATCCCAAAGGCTCCAGGCTCAGTATATCTGCCTAAAATCATCTTATTTTCATGACCTTATTTTCCCTCCTGTGATCCGCCCAGTGAAGGAAACAGGGTAGTTGGGATTGCCCCCACTTTCCAGATGGAGAAACTGAAGTCCTACTCAGTGCGATGCTCAAAATCACCCATTGTGATAACGACTGAGTCAGGACAGGGAGGTCAGGGTCAAGTTGAAGAAGTGTGAGTGGGGAGAGAAGTGAGAGGGATGGGCATGTGGATGAAGGAAGGAGGTGTCAGGGGGTCCTCAGAGCAGACCCTGGCCCCATAAGCATGACCCCAAGCCCAGAGCTCCTTCCCCTGGGGTGACAGTGGGTAGAAACCTCCAAGGGTTTGGCTTGGGTCGGCCCTGCCTACGACAAGCTCCCTCCGACTCCAGTGGGCCCCAAACACTCACAAGCCCAGAGGGGGCACATCCAGCACCGACAGGTTCTCCAGCCCTGGAGAAAGCAGGTCCCGGGTCCTTCCGCTGGGGCCGAGCTGGGACCACACAAGCACACCTGTTACTAACTGAGCCTTTCCCCTACCTTTGGCTCATGCGATCCTCCTGTGGGCCAAACAAGGCACCAAGAATCCAGCCATTTCGCAGTCAGAGAGGCAAGCTCATACTGGGGAGTGAAGCTGGACCCAAGCTCTTCTCACCTCGGGCTCTTTCTCAGCATCACCATGGCCCCGGCCCCCAGGTCCCATTCTCTCCCCTCCCGCAAGGGTCTCACCTGCACCAGGCTAAGAGTACTAAGCCCGTGATCAGAGCGGCCCAGGGGCAGCGCTTCCTCAAACAGCGTCTGCAGCAGCTAAAGTGGAGAAGTGTTCAATGGGGGTTGAGAAAGCTTTCATCTGTCCTTCAGCATTTCCTGAGGGTGAAGTCTGTGGACTGTGTCAGGCCTAGTGCTGGGTGCTGGGGACATGGTGTCCGGGATGGAAATAGCACCAGCTCTCGTGTTCACGGTGAGCCAGAAAGTGAGTAGACATTTTCAGTGAGACCTGCTGTTTGCTGGCTGGGGGCCCAGGACAAGATCTGAGGCAGCTATTTTGATTTGGGGGCATTTTATGAAGCCTCAAAAACAAAATTTTCAAGTTTATTATCATTATTAGTATTCTAATCTTCACCATAACGGTGAAGATTAGACCTCCCTGGAGATCTGATGTTTGCTCGCCACCCCTCCCTGACTCTCAGCCTGTCCGCCAGACTCTCCTTTCCTGATCTCCCAATAGCGGCGAGGTTGATGCTGGTGAGACATGCTGCCTGGACCACAGGGTGCTGTAGGAGCCCCGAGGAGGGACACCTGGTCCAGCTGAGGCGGGGAGGAGGAGAGTCTCAAGAGTATCCTGGAGGTGGCAACACCTGAGCCTCACGAGGCCTGTGCCCTGCTGGCTCCTCGGGGACTCACCTGAGGTACCCGTCGGGGCGTCTCTGTTTCCCTGCCTCGGAGCAACAGGGCCACACTGTACCCTCGGCCCACAGAGCCCAGTGCCGACTGGACACGTGCCAGCAGCTCCTGCTCTGCCTCCTGCGGGGAACACAGGCGCATTCCTCTGTCTCGGGTGCCCTGTCCCAGCCTACCCTGAATAAAGGGGCTTGGGGGGCCGTCAGCACCCCAGGACCCGGGGGCCTGAGGACTCCCATCCTCCTCCCGTCACCCTCGCAGCCCCGTACCTGAGCAGCATCAGGGCCCAGGACTCTGTCAAAGGTGAAGCTCTGTTTCTGTGGGCAGGGCTGGGGTCAGCGGTGTCCTTCCCATCTTCCCTGCCCCCCTACTCGCACCCCACACCTCTACCTGAGTCTCCTGAGTCCCTGGCTGAAGCAGGCAGACGTTTGTGGGCCCCTCCAGAAGGAGTGTGGGGTGACCAGTCTCCTCAGGGCCTGAGAAAGGTAGACTTCATATCAGCTCTCACGAGGGAAACTGAGCTCTAAGATCCCTGAGTCCTGCCCTCCACCTTTGCCTCAGTTTCCCAACCTGACCTGGCCCAGTCCTTTTCCTCTCCCAAGAGGCTGCCTTAGCATGAATATGGGGGCTTCTTACCTGACCCCTTCCCCAGCTCCACTTCTACCACCACGGTCATCATGGTGTGTGGATCGGGAGAGGCAGTGAGGGCCCCTCGAGGGGACTTAGCTGCCTGGGACAAGCCAGCCCCTGCGCTCGCCACCTCTCCGTACTCCATGGCTACCACGCCGCTCAGATTCCCCTCAATAATTTATGCCCCTCATCCGAGGGCTCAGGGGCTGGGGGTGGGGAGACTCTGGACAGTAACTTATCAAGGGAAGTGACACTCCCCTCTCTTCTCAAACAATATTGCATGGGGTTCTTTTTTTCTTTTATAAAAAATTTCACACGTGTGTAACAGTGGGGAGAGCAGTACCCAGTGTCAGCAATCACCACCTGCTGGCCACTCTTATTTCTCCTGTTCCCTGAGCTTCCCCCCGTGGATTATTTTGAAACAAATCCCAGACATCTTGTTATTTCATCCACAACTATTTCAGTGTGTATCTGTAAAAGATAAGAACTCATTTTAATAATAGCTTTGTTGAGATATAACTAACATACTATACAACTCACCCATTTAAAGTATATGATTAAGGCCGGGCGCAGTGGCTCACGCCTGTAATCCTAGCAATCTGGGAGGCCGAGGCG
>VBSM01003190.1:6199450-6211429 GCA_008086735.1 Cheirogaleus medius
CTGCACCACCCTCTAAGTCACGTCACCATGAGTAAGTCTTTGGGTGATCCAGCCTGTCTCCTGTCTTTTTCTTGTTCCTCTCTATTCCTTTCTACTGAACCAGAGTGTCCTAGGAACTAGAAGACTAGTCCTTTTTTGAACTCTGAGGTTCTAATTTTCTCCCTGTGGAGACTGAAGCTCCAAGGATGACTGGAATGCCCTAGTCTCACTGTTGCTCAGAATATGTTTCATGGACCATTTGTACTAGAGTTGCTGCTGGTGCAAATGGGCAGATTTCTGGGCCTGTTTCAACCCTACAGACTCAAACTTTCTGGGGCAGATACCTGGGGATATATAGTTTTAATAATTCGTCAGGTGTTTATGATGCTTTTTAAAGTTTGAGAACCTCTCACCTACAATCATTGACATGAATCTCTGCCTGATTGAAACTATTGCTTTGGTCAGTATTCTAGGTCTTTCTTCAGTCCTTAGGGTCACTTTTTGGGGTTTCTGGGGCTATGGAAATATTTTGCTATCAATAAATTCTTGTCTTTTCTAGGATGCCGAGGGAATACAATGAGGATGAAGACCCAGCTGCACGACGGAGGAAAAAGAAAAGGTGAAGGAAGAGTGGAGAGATGTTAGGTTTTAAGGTGGATAGTGTTTGTGGTAGAGGAGTAGGAGCTAATGATGAGGCTAGAGACTGAGGTTTTCCTTTGTTGTATTGAGGTTCTCTGCTTTCTTAATGGAGAGGAGTGACAGTTAGAGTGGTAGTATAGGCCTTTGGAGTCAGCCTGCATATATTTTAATCCCATCTTTACCAGTTTCTTGCTGGATAACCTTGGGCATTTTGCTTAACCTCTCTAATTCATGGATAGAATGGAGATACAGTAGTGAGAATAACTTTTATTAGGTTGTCATGAGGATCAGCTGTAATAGCATATAAGCACTTAGCACTGGTGCCTGGTGTGTAGTAACCATTGAATTTTTGTTGCTATCGTTATTATTATTACATCATCATCATTATTTATATGATACTTAATTTTCTACACCTGGTACTTTTCTTTTCCTTCTTTCTGGGGGTGGACCAGCAAGGAATGAGTTATTTTCGGCTGAGATTTTGGAAGGTGATAAAAATTCAGAAGATTTTCTGATTGCTGTGTGGAAAAGTCTCTAGGACCTATAGAGAATTTGTAGAGTTGGGTGGCATTCAAGAATTCTGAAGTGACAGATGGAGTTTCCCAAAGTGGCATTGGAGCAGTATATCTATGAGCTAGAAGAAGCTGTAGTTCTAGTTTTGAGGACTGTCAAGAGGTACCCAGCAGTTCTGTTAGGGCGTACATGAGCTTTCCCCATAGAGAGCAGGATGGAGATATAGGGAAACAGGCAGAATAATTCTTTTGACCTTCAGATAGCAGCTGGTGAGCCTTACACATTCATCTTTCTCTGGTCACAGTTATTATGCCAAGCTACGACAACAAGAAATTGAGAGAGAGAGAGAGCTAGCAGAGAAGTACCGGGACCGTGCCAAGGAACGCAGAGATGGTGTGAACAAAGATTATGAGGAAACTGAACTTATCAGCACCACAGCTAACTACAGAGCTGTGGGCCCCACTGCTGAGGCGTGAGTACTTAGGTGACCCAGGGCATGGTTCCTTCAGCATCCCACAGTCATATAATCACCATATGAATTCTTCCTTATACTTTCCATGCTCTGGAGCCCATACTAAGCCATTTCAAAAAACACTTGCCACCTACAAAGGACTGTTCTAATGCAGCCTCTTTCATTATACAGGGACAAATCAGCTGCAGAGAAGAGAAGACAGTTGATCCAGGAGTCCAAATTCTTGGGTGGTGACATGGAACACACCCATTTGGTGAAAGGCTTGGATTTTGCTCTGCTTCAAAAGGTGTGAGTCCTGGTGGGCAGGTGGGGAGTAATACTAGAGTGCTGAATACTCTTGTATGGGCCTAAGAGGAAGACTCCTGATAGTTCAGACCATCTAGAGGAAGGGTTAAATGTGGCTCCTCTATAGGACTGATTGCTACTTGTCCTTCAAGTATCAGCCTAAATTTTATTTCCTTGGAGAAGCCTTTCCTGATCACCCAGGGATGGTTAAGCTTCCCTACCTTTTACCTCCCTCTTCCTGCAGCCTTGCATGGCCTTTCTATTTCACCTATCATAGCAGTTATTGCACATTGTTGAAATTAATTGTTTACTTTGTCTCACCTGCTATAAGCTCCATTGGCGCAAAGATAGTACCTGTCTTGTTTAATATTGTGTTCTTAGTCTCTGGCACAGTGTGGTATAGTGGTTCAATAAATACATAAAGTGAATGAATGTGGCCTTCTGGATCCTTGAGTGCAGCCTTTTGACTGAATCCAAAGTTTATAGAACAAATCCTTTTAATAAAGAGATTTGTTCTGTGAAGTTTGGATTCAGTCAAGGGGCCTCACTTGGGGATCTGGAGGGCTACTTGTGGCCTTGAGGCTTCAGGTTCCCCACCCCTGGCTAAACTCTACTTGCTTTCCTGTTAGGTACGAGCTGAAATTGCCAGCAAAGAGAAAGAGGAAGAGGAACTGATGGAAAAGCCTCAGAAGGAAACCAAGTAAGAAAATATCAGAGAAGGCTTGAGAGTTAGAAGGGTGGGACCTAAAGTAGGATCACATTTAGTGAAAAAAAAAATGCCAATATTTTTTTGTCTTTTCAGGAAAGATGAAGATCCTGAAAATAAAATTGAATTTAAAACACGTCTGGGTGAGTACAGAGCTTCTACACTAGTGACTGTACATTCCAGATGAATTGTAAGGACTTTAATGCTCTGAGCAAGGTATGCTTCCTCAATCTCCTTTCCTCTTTCTTGCCCCTAAAACAACTAATTCCTGTTAAAATACTCCAGTAAGACTCAGACATGGACTTAGTTATTTCATATATTATTTTATATCTCCCCCATTAGATTGGAAGCTTTTTCAGGTTGAGGCTTATGCATTAAAAGAGGTTATCATGGTTAGTGATTAAAAGCTCAAAATTAGAGTCAGACCTGGGTTTGAATTCTGCTGATGAAACTATACTAGGTGTATGATTTTAGGCAACTGATTTTGCCTCCTGTTTGTTCACCCGTAAAAATTGGGTTAATACTTATCTCATGAGATTATTGTAAGGATGAGAAATGAAATATATAACATGCTGTCATATTGAGCAGGTATACAGCTATTTTTTTGTTTGTTTGGTTTTTGTTTTGAGACAGGGTCTTGCTCTGTTGTCTAGGCTGGAGTGTAGTGGTGTCACTGTAGCTCACTGTAAGCCCAAACTCCTAGGTTTAGCCTCCTTTACCTCAGCCTCCCAGGTAATTGGGACTACAGGTGCGCACCACCACACCTTGCTAATTTTTCTATTTTTCGTAGAGATGGGGTCTCACCTTAGGCTGGTCTTGAATTCCTAGCCTTAAGCAATCCTCCCACCTCAGACCTCCCAAAGTGATTACAGGCATGAGCCACTCACACCTGGCAGCTGTTTTTCCTATCATCGTCAATATTACCTAAATCCTCCTTCCTCACAGGTTCTAATACAATGTGGGCACATAGTGCCCTGCAGAAGGCAATGTAGAAGAGTGGTTAGGAGCCCAGGCTTTGGAGTTAGATTGCCTGGGTCCCATTCTTTGCTCTGTTACTCGGTAGCTATATGACTTTAGGTAAATCACTTAATTCTCAGCCTTAGTATTCTTACCAGTAAAAAAGGAATAATAATGCCCACCTCACAGAACTGTTTGAGGATTGAATGAAGCAAAGCATGCATAGCACTTGGCATGGTGGCTGGACAGAGTAAGCACTTCATAAATAGCAGCTGCTATTATAGAAGGTTCTCATTGGCTACTTGCTACTTTTCTCCTTTTTGTAGGCCGCAATGTTTACCGTATGCTTTTCAAGAGCAAAGCATATGAGCGGAATGAGCTGTTCCTGCCGGGCCGCATGGCCTATGTGGTAGACCTGGATGATGAATATGCTGATACCGATATTCCCACCACTCTTATCCGTAGCAAGGCTGATTGTCCCACCATGGAGGTGAGTGGTCTGAGTTCTGTGAGCCTATTACATGAGCCCCAGAGCTGGGAAGCAGCCTCACCTCTGCCCTGTTCCTTGTTTACCACATGATCAAGTCCTATTGACTTTTTACCTACTAAATTGAATCCATCTCCATCAATAACATTCCAGTCTAAGCCATAATCTCTTGCTGGACCTATTAAAAGAGGCTTCTAATTGGTTTCTGCACTTCCACTTTGGTTTCCTTCGATATGTTATTTCTTCTTTTTATCGAGATGTTATTTACATGCCATGTAAGTCACTCTTTTATAGTGTGCAGTTAGTGGTTTTTATTCATAGAGTTATGTAACCATCATCACAGTTAATTTTAGAACATTTTCATCACCCCAAAAAGGAGCCCCATACTCTTTAACCATCACCTCCTACCTCAATCTTTCCATCCCAGCACGCCTTATGGTTTTTACACGTGGCTAAGGTGATCTTTTTAAAACTCATATTTTTGTCTCACAATGGTATAGAAGCTTCCAATGGTTTTTCATTGTTCTTAGGATAAAGAGCAAAATCTTTACCATTGCCTATGAGCCCATGCAACATCTGGCCTTTTTTCACCATGCCTCCTGTTGGTTGTTCTCCAGCCATCCTGTCTTTCTTGAATTATCTAGTTTCACTTTTGTCTCGGGGGGCCTTTATACATGGTATTTTATCTCTCTGGAATGTCCTTTCACAATACCTCCTTTCCCTGTCTTCACCTAGTTTATTGTAACTCACTCATCCTTCACTTTGTTAAGTGAATGAATGGATAAATGGAAAGATTCCTGCTCAGCGTGAGAACATTCTTGCTTCTTGGTGTTTTTAGGCTCAGACTACACTGACCACAAATGACATTGTCATCAGCAAGCTCACCCAGATCCTTTCATACCTGAGGCAGGGTACCCGCAACAAGAAGCTCAAGAAGAAGGATAAAGGTACCTGGAGGGTTAGGGAGAGAAACCTTATGCCCAGAGGGGCAATTGGGGATGGAACCAAGGTCTCCTGGAGCCTTTTGTCTCCAGGACACTGGGAAGCTCTTGGGGAGCAGAGAAAAATGGGAGCAATCGAGTGTTGGCAAGGAGATGGTTACATCAAATTTCTATCTGCTTGACCTACCTAGGAAGCAGTGGTCGGGTTTGAAGCCTGAGGAAGGAAGAGTGGGTAGCTTTTGTCCTGTGTTTTAAACAGAATATGTTTAAAAGGTCATTGAGAGCTGGAGAGGATGGTGACACTGAGTGGACATTAACTCAGGAGCGTGTTCCTGACTCCTCTCTTTACATTTCAGGGAAACTAGAAGAAAAGAAACCTCCTGAGGCTGACATGAAGTATGTGTCCTATGCCCTGGCACCTGATTAAAGGGAAGCTATGCATTTCTTATCTTTGGCATTTTGGGGAGGCCTTGGTGTCAAAATCTGGAGAAGTGGTCACGGGGAGTGAAGGTGTGTGTGACTTGCCAGCTAGTGATCTCTGTTTTCCTAGCATTTTTGAAGACATTGGGGATTATGTCCCCTCCACGACCAAGACACCTCGGGACAAGGAGCGGGATAGATATCGGGAACGGGAGCGTGATCGGGAGAGAGACAGAGACCGTGACCGAGAGCGGGAGCGAGAACGAGATCGGGAACGGGAACGAGAGCGGGACAGAGAGAGAGAAGAGGAAAAGAAAAGGCACAGCTACTTTGAGAAGCCAAAAGTGGATGATGAGGTGAGATGTGAGTCCTTGGTACTAGGTGGTAGAGCTGCCCCTCTCTGCCTGCCCAGCCAGGTATAAGACCATCCTATTATATTGGCACCTCATGGCTCCACGGCAGCAACTGGGCCAACTAACCCATGGTAGGAACCATCCTGGAAATGGGGGCAAGGTAGGGTAAGGAATTGATTCAAACTTGGGGAAGGGATGAGTAGGAATCCCTTGTGGTGACACTTATCTTGATTTTTGTTTTCTTTCTAGCCCATGGATGTTGACAAAGGTGGGTTGAATCCACATCATCTTGTATTGGCTCTAGCAGTCCTGCTTTCCCTTGGGCTGAGAGTCTAACCTAGAGCTCAGAGCTGGCGAAGGTGGGATTGGGGGACTTCCTGGTTCTGGGTTCTCATAAGAACCATGTCTTAGTTTATGGAATTGCTACCTTTCTGGGCAATGGCAGGGCAAATGGCATATTTGCTCTTAGATATAATTTCTGTGGCCCTGGAGTTCTGAAGAGGTGAGGCAGAGGTTAAATGTACAAAGTCCTATTGTCATCTCAACCAAAGTAGCTCATTATTATTTGGAGTTTGTTTAGCACTTTATTAGATAAAAGAGTTGAAAAAAAATGTTTTTTTGAAAGGCACAGTTTGGAAGTATGTTGTGGGGAGGAGGTTGTGAAAGCTTTGGTTCAAGGTCTGAGCAGAGTTAGAATTCTCTTTACTCCTAGGACCTGGGTCTGCCAAGGAGTTGATCAAGTCTATCAATGAAAAGTTTGCTGGGTCTGCTGGCTGGGAAGGCACTGAGTCATATCCTTTATTTTAATATGTTCCTGGTTTCTAGACAACTTTTGTTCTCTTTTCATTCTAACTCTACCTGCCTCTCTGCTCCTTCCTTCTCCCTACCTGCTCCTTGCCTGAAACCATGCCTTGTCCCTTCCCCGGTGACCCATTGAAAGCTCACAGCTCTCTCCTTAGAATTTCCATGTTGGGGCTTCTAGCTGTTGGCTCCTCCTGTCTAAAGCTTTTCTGTGATAAGTGGAATTCTGTCTAGTGTTTTCTTTAACATAGCATATGCTAAAGAAGCCAGAAGACAAAAAGCAGCTGGGAGACTTCTTTGGCATGTCCAACAGTTATGCAGAGTGCTACCCAGCCACGTATGTGAGACACTTTAAGGAAGGGAGGCTGGGATGATTAGAGAACAAGTTGGAGGGGTGAGGTGGAAATTTGATTTGCTGGGACCCAGGGGTACTCTTACTTGGATGAACTGTTGCATTGGACTCTGGGTGGGAGATTTATGTGGGTGGTCATTCCTGGGCTGATAGCCTCTTAGCTGGGTATGCTTCCAGATGAAGCATAGGGGTGTCGGTCTGCAGCATCTGTTTAACTGTTTCTTCTCTTTAGGATGGATGACATGGCTGTGGATAGTGACGAGGAGGTGGATTATAGCAAAATGGATCAGGTGTGTAGTTAGAAGGATGGTGGGGGCTGGGTGGGGTGGCTTACACCTGTAATCCTAGCACTCTGGGAGGCTGAGGCGAAAGGATAGCTTGAGCTCAGGAGTTCACCACCAGCCTGAGCACCTGCTCTGTCTCTACCAAAAAAAACAACAAAAAACAAAAAGCCCATAAAACAACAAAACCCAGCTGGGCATTGTGGCGTGCGCCTGTAGTCCCGGCTACCTAGGAGGCGGAGGCAGAAGGATCGCCAACAACAACAAAAAACAAGGCAACAAATGATGGTGGGGCCTTTGGGCAGTTAGTGTTTCACACATATCTCCTTCCTCACTCCCAAAATAGCTGTCCTTCATTTACTGGGCCCCTTCCTCCTCCAGCTACAGCAGTAGAAGCAGCAGCATGGAGTCATGAGTAGCTTAACTGTTTTAAAGTCTGCACAAGATCAAATGAGATAGGGCAAAAAATGTCTATTTCTTTTTATTTCCTACAACAAAGTGCCAGGCTTTAATTGCCATCCTAGGCAGTAAGCAGGTATTAACACAGAAAGGGCAGAAGGAATTATAGTGTTTAGAAAATAACTAAGTTTTATTCTAGCTAGGATTGAAGTTTCCCTCTGAGTCTTAAACAAAATTTAAAAAAAGCTAACACAACAGTGCTAATACCATTAATATTGAAGAAATCTCTATCCCCTGTTATCACTGTATTGCCTTAGCATGGTTTAATCTTACATCTTTGTTCAATCCTGCCTCTGCCATTTAGTAGTTTTGTGACTTTGCCAAGTTCTTTTACTGCTTATGCCTTAGTTTCCTCATCAGGAAAATGGAGAGAAATATAGTTCCCTCTTCATAGACTTTTTGTGAGAATTAAATAAGATGTGTTTAGTGTTCAGAATAATGTCTGACACATACTAAATACATAGTAAACATTTATTATTTATTAGGGTACGATTTATGAATGGTGAAACCTGGGATTGTGGGAGAGTCTGGCTTCAGTCAAGGGTTAAAATTCCATTTCCACTGACATCTCTTCCTTCCCTATCCTCTCCCATTCTGTCCTGCAACAGGGTAACAAGAAGGGCCCCTTAGGCCGCTGGGACTTTGATACCCAGGAGGAATACAGCGAATATATGAACAACAAGGAGGCTTTGCCCAAGTGAGTCTGTGCTTAATATGGGGATAGAGTGAGGAGGGGTGTGGCAATTTGGTGGAATAGCCCATACTAGGTTAAAATGTGTAGTCTGGCTAAGATCCACATAGATTCT
This sequence comes from Cheirogaleus medius, assembly GCA_008086735.1. Lineage (NCBI taxonomy): Eukaryota > Metazoa > Chordata > Mammalia > Primates > Cheirogaleidae > Cheirogaleus > Cheirogaleus medius. Next base: position 6,207,902 of record VBSM01003190.1, read on the forward strand.
CTGCGCCCAGGGCTCTGAGAAATCCATGGTACTGCTATGTAACTTCTAATCCCTTCCTTCCCCACCTGTACTTTTTTTTACTTCAGAGCTGCGTTCCAGTATGGTATCAAGATGTCTGAAGGGCGGAAAACCAGGCGCTTCAAGGAAACTAATGACAAGGCAGAGCTTGATCGCCAGTGGAAGAAAATTAGTGCAGTAAGTGGGGCTGCCCCTCAGGCGGGAGGGTTTCAGCTGTAAGGAGATACTGACCTGCAGATCTGGGGACAGGCAGGGGGTTGGAGAGCCATGGAAGTGAGAGAGATCAGCTTGGGCCTCAGGTAAGCTTAGACTGGCAGCATAACTGTAGACAATCACTATTCTTTTTGTAGATCATTGAGAAGAGGAAGAAGATGGAAGCTGATGGGTGAGCAGCAGCATTCTTTTCCTATGGGACTGGCGGTAACTGCTTAGTGTATTGATCTTATGCTGACCCATCTCTCTTCAATTGCAGGGTTGAAGTCAAAAGACCAAAATACTAATCTTCAGTTTAATACTGATTCTCCAAAGGGAGAATCTCCACAAGGATGTGCTTGCTTTCTACAATTTCCAGAAAGATTGCAATATGTTTTTTTGAATGTACATAACATTTTATTGTATAATCATTTGGTTCCATTAAAATTGGTTAACCTGCTGTCTTCTTTATGTTGAGCATCCCCCTTCCAAGACCCCTGGAGCACCAAGAAGGCTAATGCTACTGGTTGTATAAAATCACATGCAGAAAGTCATATCAATTTTTTCCTGAGTTGTGGTTCTAGATTCCTAGACAGTAAGGATGTTTACTAGCTGTTGTGCCCAGTGGAGAAGGGAATAATAATCCTCACTGATGGGCAAGTGGTGGATAAAGGAATGTAAAAATGATTGGTCTCAAATGTCAGAATCATTCATGTGCCTAGTCCTAGGACAGATTCCTGGGTATTAAGGTCAGCCCAGTGGGCTGCCAGTTTGGTTCCAAGGCTGTGCAGGACCAGGCTCTGGGTGAAGGCATCTAATGAAGATCACTTGTGGGTGGAAACAAAAACCTTTTGAGTTTATGCCCTCCTGTGAGCTTCAGTAATGCTGAATACAAATCCCTGCTTCATTGGCTGAAGGGAACCTTGGGGAGAAGTGCCTTGGGATTAGAACTGGTGTAGCCTGGCCCTGCAGGTACAGGAATTCCTATCCTAGGCCAGAAGGGTTTGGTACCTTCATGACCCTGAAACATTTGCCAAGGCCTACTAGCCTTTGATTCACTCCATCCCCTGCCCTAGTCTTCCTCTCTGCTAATTGCCAGCACTGTGGTCCGGTGCTCTTTTGGGGTCACTACTTCTTTCTGGCTGGATGCTGTGCTACTACTACCTATCCTGAGCTCAAGACCTGTGGCTCACCAGATCCAGGGAAAGCTAGAAAATCATCTTAGCCATTGTCTTGATTTTGGTCATTTTCACTTTGATATGACAGGACTTTTTGATGAAGCTAGCTTTGTGCGTGGCACTTAGGAGGCTGAAATTGGGCCCTATCTGCAGCAGCATCTAAAATGGCTGATTCCAGACAAATGACACCGCGGTCTCATGGTTGTAGACAGCAGTCCTAATTAGGAAAAAGGTCATGGAGACATGGCTCAGATGAAGATACCTGGAGGGTCACTAAAAGCAAGACCTGCTGGTTGACTGTTGGTTTGAGATTCAGTTTCTCCAAGTACCACAAAGCCTCATAGAAGTGACCAAGACTTTCTGGTTGGCCACATAGTGACAAGGACACTCAATACCACACAGTAACTTTTCCAGTTATTCAGTGAACAGGAAATACCACCTCTCTGAGGTCCCTAACCTCACTTCTTTCACTTCTCTTTAAGGGTTTTGGGCATCAGCATATAAGATGGCTTAGAAAGCTTAGTACCACAGAGATGTGAATGGGTTCTCTTCAGCCACAAGAGCACCTGCACCTTCTCATCTGCCCCACCATGCACAGCCCTCCCATCTTTGTGGAACCCTTGGTAACGGTGATGTCCAGAACGTCAGCTGTCGTGCCCATTTTCCTCTTCAGCAATTCCTTGGTATCTCTGAGCACTACCGGTCCAACTCACTGAGGTCTAAGTCACTAGGAAACCGTGTAGAGCGCTGTTCTTTTGGGCATGAAGATGATGGGTGTGGGCCGCCCAGCTTGAGCGTGTGCGCAGGCTGCCTGCTGTCTGTGACTCTCATGTGTTATCTTCTGGTGGCTTTTGCTGCTTTATGACCGCCCGCTCTGGCTGTCGCTTTACACGATCTTGGGTTTCACCTAAGCCACAACGACTAGCGTCCCTCTCTCCTATCCCGAGGGTATTAAATCTGTTAGGATGGAGCAGGATGAGGGGAAAGGACTTAAATGCAGTTCCCAATTTTATGTATATTGTCGAGGAAAGGAGGGGATTGATCCTCTAGCTAGCCCAAGTCCTGGCCACAGCAAGACAAGGAATTGGCTGACCTTAGGGGCGCTGCCTCTTCAGTCGGCTCCGCCCACGCTGGCAGCGCCCGCGCACCTCCTCTGCCGGCGCAGAGCGCCTCAGCGACACTTCCGGTCCCGCCCCTGAGGCGGAAGCTGTACCTTGAGCTAGTCCTCCCGCGGTGTGGGTCGGAATCTTTCTAAGCATGGAGCGCGTGTGTGAGGAGATGCCCGCCGAGGATGGGAGCGACGAGGAGGACCCTGACTCCATGGAATCCCCGGCCCGGATCCGGGACACCCCGGAAGACATCGTGCTGGAAGCGCCGGCCAGTGGGCTGGCGTTCCATCCGGCCCGCGACCTACTGGCTGCAGGGGACGTGGACGGGGACGTGTTCGTGTGAGTATGGGGCAGGGCCTGGATCACCGGGTATGGAAGGTCTGTCCAGGGATGGAGCTGGGAACAGGAGGGAGGAGAGAAAGTTACAGGGAGACAAATATTTCAAGACTGATTCGGTCCGATTCATTCAATAACATTAGGCTTTAAACTACCGTGTTTCCCCGAAAATAAGACAGTGTCTTATATTTATTTTTCTTCAGGAAGACACCCTAGGGCTTATTTTCAGGGGATGTGTTATTTTCCCCTCAAAGCCTCAGCTTGCAGCACGCGCAGGATGCCCGGGACCTGACAGAGGGAGCCGACCTTGTTGGTGGGGCTGCCCGCACCTTTCCGGTCACCTCTGGGATAGTAGCTGTCACGATGGGGCAGATGAGAAGGGCTGCTCGTGTTCTTTACCGCTCCCCAACGAAATGCATGGGTTGTGCAGATATGCTGCGTAGCCACGCCCATCACTAGGTCTTATTTTCGGGGTAGGGCTTATATTGCGCAAATGCTTAGAAATCCTGCTAGGGCTTATTTTATGGGTAGGTCTTATTTTCGGGAAACACGGTAGCTAATGCACAAATCCGTTGAAAGAACTGAAAGAAGGACAGAGTAGCTGGAATGTCATGACAGAGCCCAGAGACCGTAGCAGGACAAGAAGGCATCTAAGGCCTTATTTCCCACTGGATTATTATACTGAGCCTGAGACA
>VBSM01003190.1:6227801-6245498 GCA_008086735.1 Cheirogaleus medius
GCCATTCATTCAATATTCTTTCCTCATTAGGATCTGGGGAAGATCTCTCTGCTCGAGCCTAGCTTTGCTTCTTTCAGGACCCACCCAGGATACCTCCCCAACCAGCCCATCCTCCTCCCTAACAGCCCAGTCCCTTCCCCCATATCCCTGTCCTGTGTCCAGACTACCCCGGCTTTATGTCCTCCTTGGCTTTGCCTTGGCCTCTCCCCTGCCACCTTGGTCGCACCTGCTCGGCGCTAGCCTTCTGCTGCTTGAGGCCCCGCACGCGCTCTCCCTGAAGTCTCACTAGCTCCTCCAACGCCGCACGCTCAGCCATCCTGGCTGCCAACTTGGAGATGACTACTGCCTGGATCGGCTGTGGCAGCCTCAGCCCGGATGACTTCCGGCTATCGAGTCGCTGGCCCGCACTCCTAGAGAGCCTCCATCGAGTACAAAAATGACTTCCGGTTACTACCGGAAGTGCCCTAGCTGCTTGCAAAGGAAGCTTGGGAGTTTCGGAGCCCATAATGCGGGACTCGTGAGGTGTACAAACGGTCAGGTGTTCCGCACTGCTCCGGCTTCACCTCTACAGCAGTCAGCACCTTTCCTGGGGTCCGACCTGCCTCATTCCCAGGCCTTTGGCTCCTGTCCCAGAAAGCCGGCGTCCTGCTGCGGGATGCCCCAGCTCAGACTTCTGCCCAGGAGGGCCTGGGCTGCCCTGCTCAGCCAGCTCCTGCGACCTCCCTGCGCTTCTTCCCCAGGGGCGGTCCACTGTCATAGCCAGGTGAGCGAGATTGAAAAAGCTCCGGTCTGTCACGGCTGAGGCCTCCAGGTGTGAAAGCATGGACTCGCAGCCTGTATTCCAGTAGTATTACAATCGGTTTTTATTGAGTGCCTACTATGTACCCGCACTCAACTAAGCGTTTCGGATGCTTTGTTACTCCTTATAGTAGTCTTGAGAAGTTAGGGTTTTTATTTTCACTTTACAGATGAAGAACCGGAGGCTGCAAGGTTTAATGACATATCTACTGATACATAGTAAAGGACTGTTTTAATACAGATCCACACTCCTGTATCTGAAACTCTTGGAGTCAAGCATAGTAATAGTTCTTAAGCAAAATATATCGACATTCCCACTAAGTTTAGATGACTGAAGGCCATAAGTAGACTGGGTTCACATTAAAGTTAACCCCAAAATGAATCTCAGGATTTTCGTATTTCAGAGATTTTTGGATTTTGGAATTGCAAATGAGGGATTGTGGACTTGAACTTCTCTTGGGGGAGAAAATCAACATAGTATAGAACTACCTCACCCTCTTGTTTCTGGAAGAGCATACAGCCTGTTGGTAATAAAGTCACTGATTCTGTTTTGCCTTACTTGGGAAAGACTCTATTTTCCTCTTAACAGATGCTTTGTGCATTATGAACAACAGGGCTCACACTTTTTATTAATATTCAGTCTCCCAGCATCTTACTAGTCCGGGTTTTTGAGTTTAACCAGGAAATCCATTTCTTTTTATTCTACAGGCTTGCTCTGTGTCCTTGGGCTGGTTCTCTTGTCTTCAAGTTGTATTTTCCCCATCTCCAAACTTGACAAGCAGTGCTACCTTAAAAATACTTATTTTTTCTGTTTGAGTAGGAACTGAGAACTGCAGAAGATCATATAATCTACCCCTAAATGGTTGGTGGTTATAATGGTGGGTTATTCTGTACCTTTGTTGTTCTCAGGTGCTTAAAGTTTTTGAGACATTTCAAAACTCCAAATATAGCGAGGAAGCTTTTGTAAGGAAGACGAACTGACCTCATGTATATTACATGTGTAATTGTAGATAGAACATGGGTTCTTGGAGGTGGGGCTGAGATTGGGATAGATGAAATGCTCTGGCTTCCTGTTGCTCAGGGTCAAGACTCTTTGCAGTTTGAGCATCCAGAGAGTCAGAGATGTCACAGGCATTGCCAGTGTCCAGAGGAGCCACATCTCCCATTCCTTTTCCTGCCAGGTTGCGGAGGCAGTTTTAACATCCCAACTGAAACCACATCAAGACAGACCAAATTTTGTTATCAAGACTCCAAAGGTAATGTTTTTTGCTCACCCTATCCCATAAGAGTGCCTTGAAGAACTGACCTCTGCTTTGCTCATCTCTCTGACCTGACCCCTTTTGATGTCCTCTTAAACTAAATTAAAAACAAAACAAACAAAAAACCCAACTGCTATTCTTGAGATACTGGGTGGGGTTCAGAGTCATCTGAATTTAAGAAATGTCAGCTCCAGACCTTAACGTAAAGGTATAGTTTAACTCCTTGTCTTAAATGGACTTATTTTTGTTTTTTTTTCCACTGTGTCTACTTTTGGTTTCTAGGGCACCAGGGATCTTAGTCCCCAGCAGATGGTTGTGAGGGAGAAAATTCTTGATTTGGTTGTCGGCTGCTTTAAACGTCATGGAGCAAAGGGACTGGATACCCCAGCATTTGAGCTAAAGGTAAGGGAAGAAGAAAGACTGCCTGGAACCCCATTTGTTCACCTGTCTTTAGTGTCTCAAAGGGCTTTTCCTCTGTGTTTTGGAGTCATACTTTGAACTGTGGCTTTTTCTGTTTGATCCCTGCAGGAAGTGCTCACTGAGAAGTATGGAGAGGACTCTGGGCTCATTTATGATCTGAAAGATCAAGGTGGAGAGCTGTTGTCCCTTCGCTATGACCTTACTGTATCCTTCTGAGTGCTGTAGACTGATCTATCTCTTTCCAAATCTAGAAGGCTTTCTTTGACAAAAAGGAGGAGAGTAACTCTGGGACCCCATAGGTCCATTGGTAGCAGCAGTTACTTCCAGTTTCTCCCAGAAGGCAATTCTGTCAGTGGAGCCCTGTCATTTAACTTTAATATGTATCAGAATCCCTTGGGGGAGCTTGCAGAGACACAGATTCCTGGCCACAGCTCCAGAGATTCTTAATTCCATAGTAGGGCTCAACAATCTGCCTTTTAAACAGGCATCCTGGGTAATTAAGACGCCTGTGGTCCTTGGCCTACATTTTCAGAAATGGCTTAGAAGTTGTAGGCAAATCCAGTTTCAGAAACTTGACTATTTTAAGATAGTTGAGAATTGACCTGAGTGGGAGGAAATGGCCCAGACCTGAAATTAGTTCTTGGGCCATTTCAATCTCTGCTTCCCCTGTTTTCTGCTGAACTTCTACTTTAGCTTGGTGAAATTCCTTCATATGACACTATTCAATGTATATTGAATGCCAAGGACTGCTAGGCCTTGGGGATAGTGGGAAATAATACAGAGAAGGTCCATGTTCTCATCCTAGTGGGTGAGATCTAACTGATAGAGGTCCAGTCCCCCCTAGTATCTGTATACTGGGCCTAAGCCTTGGATGCAGTATCCTTCTTCCTTAACCTATTTATGTGAGGTCCCTTTTGCTCGTTATCTGGCCATGAACAAAGTGAAGAAGATGAAACGCTATCATGTTGGAAAGGTGTGGCGGCGGGAGAGCCCAACCGTACTCCAAGGCCGCTACAGGGAATTCTGCCAATGTGTAAGTGACTTTATTGGAGCAGCACAGTTTGATGGTTCTGGGGGCCACAACTGTGGAATTGGCTGATTAGTGGAGGTTTTTTCCTGTCTTTTTCTTTGTTGTAGGATTTTGACATAGCTGGTCAGTTTGACCCTATGATCCCTGATGCAGAATGTTTGAAGATCATGTGTGAAATCCTAAGTGGTCTGCAGCTGGGGGACTTTCTCATTAAGGTGAGGCCATAGCCGAGGTCTGGGTGAGAAGTCTGGATTTGGCCTGATACTGTTTATGCAAGTCCCAAACATAGGTGACCCCAGCCTTTAAGCCTGAAGCTCTAGGACCTTCTTAGGCTAGCTGTTGCATTTCCTACATATGTACTCTTCCTTTGAGATTTCTTTTCTGTCCCTTTTATGAGTTAGGAGAGTAGGTACTGCCATTGTTTTGAGGGAAGGGACATTGACAGGGCACTTGGGTTACTTACAATGAGTTCACAGGTCAATGACCGGCGGATTATGGATGGAATGTTTGCCGTCTGTGGTGTTCCTGAAAGCAAGTTCCGTGCTATCGGCTCCTCAATAGACAAACTAGATAAGGTAACAAAGAAGACATCCTTCAGTAGACCCTATTTAGGTTCCTGCCCTTCCCTCAAATCCATACCTCTAGAGAAAAGTAAGGAGACGGTGGTTGGAATTGGGCAATTTATGGGAGGAAGGTAAGGAGACATTCTGAAGCAAGATCTGAGTTGTGCTGTATGGTGGGGATTGTGGTTGATTTCTTTCTTTCTTTCTTTTTTTAACTAACACCTTGCTCCGTGGAAGTAGCTGGATTTCTTAAGTTGTCTCTGACTTTGCTGAGTATACTATTAGCTACTTGTGACATACATATTGAACGAAAGTGAGATGTCCTTTTCCAGTTTGAGAGAGAAGGATCTTGGGGCTGGCCTAATGTTTGGGTGTTTATGCAGATGTCTTGGAAAGATGTGAGACATGAGATGGTGGCAAAGAAAGGCCTGGCTCCTGAGGTGGCTGATCAAATTGGGGATTATGTCCAATGTCATGGTAAGAACCAGGGTTTTCAGAGCTGTGATAGAACCAGGCTGTGGGTGATATGTGCTCAGCTTCTACCTCTGAAACACCTCCTGTCTGTAGATATGCTAAGCTCCAGAGCCTGCCCTGAATTTAATTTCCCTTTTAACTTATTTTAACCACTTTGTGTCTTAGGATGGCAAAGGTGGAGGCAGAGAAGGTGGGTCTGGTCACATGAGACCAGGATCATCTTCTTTTAAGAAAGTGAGGAGGACTAGCTAGAAGCCAGAGCATATTAGGGATATATTTGGATGAAATGAACAGGACAGACCATATGTGTCCTCAGGTGGGGTGACCCTGGTAGAGCAAATGTTCCAGGATCCTAGACTATCCCAGAATAAGCAGGCCCTGGAGGGCCTGGAGGACCTGAAGCTGCTGTTTGAATACCTGACTTTATTTGGAATCTCTGAAAAGGTAAGTTGAGTTGAGGTGGACCTCCTGCTGAGCTCTGGGGCTCTCAGGGTTCTTAATCTAGTTTGGGACTGACTATAGCCTTGTCCCCACAGATCTCCTTTGACTTAAGCCTGGCTCGGGGCCTGGACTACTATACAGGAGTGATCTATGAAGCAATACTGCTGCAGTCCCCATCTCAGCTTGGGGAGGAGCCCCTGAGCATGGGCAGTGTGGCTGCTGGTGGGCGCTATGACAGGCTGGTGGGCATGTTTGACCCCAAGGGCCACAGTGTGCCGTGTGTGGGGCTCAGCATTGGGGTAGAGCGAATATTCTCCATTGTGGAGCAGAGGATGAAGGTAGGTCTTAGGTAGGAGTGAGGCAGAGCAGGAGGCCTAAAAGCCTTCCTTTTTCTAGAGGTGCAGTTGCACTGTTTTTCTGATGATTGTTTTTGCATTGTTTTTTGGAATTGACGATGCAAAGGAAGTTTTTATTAGTTTTACTTTCTTCTCTCTTATCAGACTTTAGGTGAGAGTGTACGGACCACAGAGACCCAAGTGTTTGTGGCCACACCACAGAAGAACTTTCTACAAGAACGGTTGAAGCTAATTGCAGAGCTTTGGGATGCGGGGATCAAGGTATGGTGGAGCTGATATCTGAGTCATCAGGTAATTCAGGAGCCAGGTTCATTTCTAACTTATGCCTAGGGTGGAACTCAATACCTTTTTAGTCTAACTACTAGAGTGGCTGATTATGGTAGGAAGGCTAGCCACTTATTCCTGGCTTCTTTGGAAACACTTATTCCTGGGGTTTGTGTGCTGTGGTCACTTCTAACGCCTTTACTCTTTTCAGGCAGAGATGCTATACAAGAACAACCCTCAATTATTAACCCAACTGCACTATTGTGAGAACATGGGCATTCCCCTGGTGGTCATTACTGGTGAGCAAGAACTGAAGGAAGGGGTTATCAAGCTCCGTTCAGTGGCCAGCAGACAGGAGGTGAGTAGGGGCAGCAGAAATAGAAGAGACCAAGTATTTATATTTTCCCCAGATTCCTTAAGAAATGTGCATCTTCTGGCTGAGGAAATATCATCAGGGTTAACAGTGATAGAGATGAATGCAGATCCACCCCCAAACAACCACTGTAGCCCGTGAACATTGGCTGAGTGGGCAGAAGAAAGACAAATGAAATCTGAATGGGTAATTTAAGACTAATCAACAAAACTGACATAGATCAGGTGTTTGACTTTTTTTATTCTTGAGTGTATACATTCTCCAGGTCAGATTGAAGCTCACACTACTTCATATTGGTTGTATAAATAGTGGAAGTGGATGCAGAGTAAAGTGAATCTGGAAAAACAGTGGCTAAGGGGCTAGTATCACTTTCTAGTTTGTCACATGAAGATTCTCTTATGTTTCAGGTGGCCATTAAACGTGAAAATCTTGTGGCTGAAATTCAGAAGCGACTATCTGAGTCTTGATCATTTCCTCATTGCCTCTGTTGCTCTTTGTAGAAAAGGTTTCCTCTAGAGCTGAGTTTCTGATGGACCTTACAACAGCTGGTCAGGATGGGTGACAAGGATCTTTTGCCTCCTCCATCCTTCCTGGGTACGGAACTGTACAAGGCTCTGAAGACTCCTGGGCTAGTGTAAGCAGCTATTCTGCATGGGTGCAGATGGCTGATATGTGAAAGAGACATGCTGTAGCTTGCAGAGGCAAATTTGAAGTGCCACTGAATGCTTTCAAGAGGTGCTGAGATGGTTGCTATGAGCAAGGCTCTGGGAGACTTACCTCAGGCTGATGATTCTGAACCGTTGAGATCAGAAGCCAGAAGTTAGCCTTCTGTTGCAACTTCACAACCAGATTCTGGAGAATTTGTCCACAACCAGCTCTTGGCCTATCCAGGGAGTTTTGGGAAGACAACAAGGAGGAGCAATGGCTGCTTTCTGCTTTGTTTGAGGACAGAGATGCTATCCCAAGGATGTGACAGTACCCATATTGATTTGGCATCTCTCCAGGGCCATCCACTGTTAACAGATAGCAGAGTGGAGCTATCTGTTTAATAATCTTGAACATTGAACTTAACAGGTGATTTGACAAGGCAGAGATATGATCTTTTGAGAGTTTGGAGACCATTTCTTGTGCCAGAATCACAGCTCTGACTATTCCATGCCATGGAGACTGTTCTAGAAGTGGTTGGATAATATGTTAAATAAAATACTAAGTGTATTTGTTTGGGTAATTTGTTATCAAGGGGTTGGTTTGCATAGACCATAGGAAATGCTTGAGTGCACACTGGATAATTCTTTGAGCTAGGAGTAACCTTCCTGGGGTGATACTTCAGTGAAGGGAGCAGCCACAGTCTCCCTTCTTTCTCTCCTTCCCTCAACTTGGAGATAACAGTTATATCACTAAGAATCAACAAACAGTGAGTCTTATGCCAGAGTGCTTCACTCTAGAGCAGCTGCCCCCAATCTTTTTGGCACCAGGGACCATTTTCATGGAAGACAATTTTTCCATGGACCAGGGAGGGGGGAATGGTTTTAGGATGATTCGAGCACATTACATTTATTGTGCACTTTATTTCTGTTATTATTACACTGTAATATGTAATGAAATAATTATACAACTCAGCAGAGGTTGGGGACCTCTGCTCTAGAGTGTTGCTGATGACTGGCCTTCCCAAGTCTAATCACATTGATCAAATTGTACCCTACAGATTGAATGACTCTAATGTTCCTCAGTTGATGGAATAATGAGTTAACCAAAGGGCGATAGCATTGCTTCAAGGAAAAGAGCCCAAGTGCAAAACGTGCTTTCTATATGTGCACTGGAAACACTTTAGTGTAGCTTAGGGACATATCGCCAGTGCATACTAGTGAAGGGGGGCCATTTAGAGCCCCTAATAGCAGCACTTAAGTCTTAAAGGTTTAGAAATGCAAGCAAGGTTGATTAGACTAGATCGGAGCCCACTGTTAACGAACCTCGGTTTCCTCGTTCGTTACACAGTTGAACTAAATCTATCTGCCGGCCCGCCCTTCAAGCCTTGTTTTGAAAGCCGAAGGAAAAAAACGTTTGCAGGCGCCCTTACTTCCGTGTTGCTTCATACTCCCCTTGCGCCTGCGCCATCTCCTAGGAACGGAGGCGGGGCCAACAAACGTGTTTTAGAAGTCTTCCAGTCCTTTAGCTCTGTTAGAATGCGAGACTCTAAGCTTACTGGAGAGCCAAGTTGCCTTACGGCACCAGGCCGCTTTTTACGGCATTTTCCGCCTTGCCATTCACTTCGCTGTGAAGATGGCGTCGGGCAGCGGGGTAGGTGTTGTGTGTGTGAGGAGGAGGTGGTTTGAGGGTGGGAGGTGGCTTCTCAACGCTGAATAGAGACAAACTCCTGCACCAGACTGGCTTCCCGACGCTTCCTCGAGATCCCAGGATCTGGATTCGAGAACTCCCCCGTAAGGCCCTGGAACAGGGTCAGTGGAGTCGCGGAGGTCTCTCAGGTTGGGTTCCTTAGGCTACCTCAGCCTCCTAGTGCGGTTCAGAGAGGCTTCTCTTTCGGAGGGTCCTGGGGCAGCCTTGGAGGCGAGGACGCGGTTCCCTCAGTTTGTGTAAGGGTCCGGACACGATTGGCGACGGATCTTGAGCGCTTTTTTTCCCCACAGACAAAAAACTTGGACTTTCGCCGAAAGTGGGACAAAGATGAATACGAGAAACTCGCCGAGAAGAGGCTCACGGAAGAGAGAGAAAAGAAAGATGGTGGGTCCTTGCTCCATCAAGGGTTAAGGGTATTTTAGAAGTGATGCAATGAGTGGGGAGAGGGTGAAGAGTTGAAATGCGCTGCCCTCCTATCCAGTGTAACTCTGTCAGAGTGTTGCCTCCCTGGTCCTTGGTTTCTACATGTATAAAATGAGAGCGAGGAGGTGGACTGAAGTGGTTTTGAGGTGCTCTTCAGTTCTTTTATCCTCGGTTTCCTTGCCTTCCCTTCACTTGGCTCATTTATTGCTTTCTTGAAGTACAGAGAAGAGAGCGGAATCCTTAGTAGTGACAGAGAAGAAATTAGGTGGAGTATTTTGCTGCTGTTCATTGCTGCTATCGATGATCCCATTTTTTCCCTTGAAATTTCTTAAAGGGGAGAGCGTTCCTGGCCCATTCAAGAACCTCTCATATAGTCTAAGCAGGGGTATTTTCCAGGAACTGATTGTTTCAGCTTGTACTAAGTAGTGCTGTTTCTGCGTGCTTTGTACAGTGTCAGGAAGCTAGCGCTCCTCTCCTAGATAGGGATTACTCTTTAGGAAAAGTCTTATTTTGTCATCTGTTTCAAACTTGTATATTCATTTTTCCTTTTACATGCCAGTTCACAGACACTAACCCTTTTAGTTTTTATGTAATATGAATAATAAATAGTTCTTGACATGTAACAGGTATATGTTGGTACCCTTTTTAAAAAAATTTGACCCAGCTCTCAGGTGTTTTTCTGTGTCATGCTTAGGATATCTGCCTGAAAGCATTACTGGAGTGTTCTTGCTCCTCTTTTGAAAAGGTTTCTTCTAGTAAAAATTCAGAACTTCTCCCTTCCATTCAGTTAATCAATACATAGAAAACATATTGTTTTTAGAATTGCTGGCTTTAAAGTGGAGAAAAGCTGTAGAGACTTGGGGCTGGCTTTTTTCCTGTGTTGAGATTCTCCCTAGCTGCTGCTTTAAGTATCCGTTGTGTTCTTTTGCTTAGGAATCAAAAAATAAATGAGAGTAGACCTGAATTTTGGGTTTCATGCATTTTTTCCCCCTTTTTGGTTGAGGAACTATAATTTTTTTTATTATTTATTTTTTTGCATTGGATGTGTTAAGAGGGACTATAATATTAAGGGACTTCTATCCCCATTATGTTTCAGGAAAACCAGTGCAGCCTGTCAAGCGAGAGCTTCTGCGGCACAGAGACTATAAGGTGGACCTGGAATCCAAGCTTGGGAAGACAATTGTCATTACCAAGACCACCCCACAGTCTGAGATGGGAGGGTGAGTGGCTTTTCATCTTTCTCTGCAGCCAAGAGTAGGTCTAGTAAACTACCTGTGTAGGTTTTTGGAAGTGTTAAGGGGGAGTCCCTGGCCCCAGGATTTGATTTTTCTTGCCTATAATTCTAAGGTTTGGTTTTTTTTGTCTCCCAAGGTCTCAAGTTAACATGATAGTGTTTCTAGGAGCCTTCACTCTGTGGGATTTTTCATTTTACCACTGCAACTACTACTTAACATTTTAAAAGGGATTATTTGTTCTGTTAGAGGAAGGAATGAAGGAAGGGACTAATGAGATTTCTGAGGGAGAAATTAGGTAGAGCTAGAATGGAGACTAAGAGTTGTTAATGATGAAGAAAGGGGGTTGAGGTTCCAGGCTAGCTGCAAGAGTTATGGATTGCCTGGTTGTGCACCTTTTTCCCAGGCCAAAACTGTAGGAAGAAGGATCCCATAAGAGCTCATCACTCTTTTGCCTACCACTACTTTTTTGTCCAGTTAGGTTTTCTGGCAGGAAGGCAACACAGATAGTAAGTAATGAGTGACAGTTCTCTGAGCTGCTTAATAAACCCATTGTTGTCATTCCTCCCAATCATTGTTATGTGAGTTAACAAATTAATCCAAAGTTGAGCAGCATAAACAACATATAGTTCATAGTTTCTTTGGGTAAGGAATTTGGGAGTGGCTTCCCTAGGTGGTTCTGGCTCAGGATCTCTCAAGAAGCTTCAGTCAAGGAGTCAGCTAGGTGGGTCTGCATTCTTTTGCATCTTAAGTGGGGCTGGAAGATCTGCTTCCAAGCTTTCTCACATGCCTATGGTTTGGAGGCCTAAGTTCTTTGCTCCATGGGCCCTTGCATAAGGTCGCTCACAACAAAGCAACTGGCTTCCCCAGAGCAAGTGATCCGTACAAAGAAAGAAGGCCTGGTTTTTTTAATAACCTAATTTAGGAAGTGACATACCATCATTTTTGATGTATTCTATTGGTCACACAGACCAATCCTGGTACAAGTTGGGAGGAGACTACACAGGGTAGGAATACCGGGAGGGTAGGGTTCATGCTGGGGCTTAGAGGATGGCTGCCGCACTCTCCTGAAAGCTAAGGCTTCATGGAAATGAAGGTTTAACACTTCTAAAAAGGAAGATCCTTAAAACTAGATTTGACCCATGTGCTGTTTCTTCCTGTTTGTTAGATATTACTGTAATGTCTGTGACTGTGTGGTGAAGGACTCCATCAACTTCCTGGATCACATTAATGGAAAGAAACGTAAGGCTTGGAGGTAGTTTGTGACTGGGGCTGGGATTGGGTTTTGGAGGTGGGTGGAGGAGGGTGTTGGGCCTTTTTTTTATACCTGGGGAACTCTCCATTTGCTTCAGTGTAGGCCATCCTTTACTTCATTATCTAATATTTCTGGCCGTGACATAAGATACTGTTCTAGGCTCTCAAAAAGCCCAAACCATGTTCTTCCTGGACCCAGTTGGCCCCACTGGTGCTCATCTGCTCAGTAAGGGCAATTGGAAACTACTTGCATCTTGTTATCTAGGCTGCTGCTTCTGGGAACAGGTGAGGTCAAGGGTGTTTCTTTTTGCTGTAATTATTTTTGCTGTGGGTGAGAGATAATTTTTCTTTTTTTTTTTTTAAGAAGTCAGGAAAAGTCTTTTTGAGGGTCTGAGGATGTTGTAATGACCTTGCCTTCTTCACTGTTGACCCCACCCAGATCAGCGAAACCTGGGTATGTCTATGCGTGTGGAACGTTCCACACTGGATCAGGTGAAGAAACGCTTTGAGGTCAACAAGAAGAAGATGGAAGAGAAACAGAAGGATTATGATTTCGAGGAAAGGATGAAGGAGCTCAGAGAAGAGGTAAGGCTTTTCTGTCCCTCCCCTGATCAGCTTTGAATTTTAGGTTATGAATCATGAGAGTCCCTCTTCCTCATCCTACTCTTATCCCCAGAGTTGTATCTCGTTTATTGCTTTTGTTTGGGATTATCATGTTCTGAAGGAAATGGCTCCAAACATATCCTTGTCTGTTGGACTCTGTGAACCATACTTTTTTTGGTAATTATAGATGCTTCTTGATTTATGATGGGGTTACATCCTGATAAACTCATCATAAGTTGAAAATATAAGTTGAAATGTATTTAATGCACTTAACCTACCAAACATCATAGTTTAGCCTAGCCTACTTTAAATGTGCACAGAACATATTTGCCTACAGTTGGGCAAAATTATCTAACACAAAGCCTATTTTATAATAGTGTTGAATATCTCATGTAATTTATTGATTACTAAAACTGAAAAAACAGAATGGTTTTATGGGTACTCCAAGTACAGTTCCTATTGAATGTTTATAACTTTTAGACCATTATAAAGTTGAAAATTGTAAGTCAAATCATCAGTTGGGGATGTCTGTATTCTTTTTAATTATTTTAAGACTTAATTTTTTAGAGCAGTTTTAGGTTTATAGCAAAATGGAGAGGAATGTATAGAGATTTCCCACACATGCATAGCCTCCCCTATCTCTTTTTTTAAAAACAAAAAAACTACAGGAAAGATTAAATATACCTAGTTTCCAAGAGGCCTGTGGAACCAGGCTGACTGGATCAGAATTCTGTTTCCTCCAGTTACTACCTTGGGCATGTTATATAACCTCTCTGTGCCTCAGTTTCCCCATATTGGAAATCTCAGTATAATATATATATAAAGTACTCAGAACAGTTCCTGGTGTGTACTACATGCCTCAGAATGTTCGTTGCCATTACATAGTTTTGCTCTCATAATTCTGTTAAGAACTAGAAATGAACTGGGGTGTAAGATTGAGAAATTCTCTCTAGAGGCTAAAACATTATTCTTATCCTTCATAATCTTTACTGTGGCTTTTGCTCTGCTCTTGAGATTTTTACTTGTGTTTAACAACATTTTCCTAAAGATAGAAAGGAATCTTGAAGCTCACATGTCTCTTTCAACATTTGGCTGAAGAGTCTAAACTGATTCTGAGTGATTTTCCCCTCTAGGAGGAAAAGGCCAAAGCGTACAAGAAAGAAAAACAGAAGGAGAAGAAAAGGAGAGCTGAGGAGGACTTGACATTTGAGGAGGATGATGAGATGGCAGCTGTGATGGGCTTCTCAGGCTTTGGTTCCACCAAGAAGAGTTATTGAGGCTTTCTATGCTTGGCCTAACTTTGGCCTATGCTGGACCTAACTATGTGTGTGTGTGAGGGCGGGGGCTCATTTCTTTTTGGGTACTGGGGAAAGTCCTTAAGAGTGTCAATGGGGAGGACTAGAGGGTGGGTATTTGGTTTCCCTCCACCTTCAGAGAGGACACAGGATACAAAGGTAATGCTGTGGCACATTCCTTCAGCCTCAGTATATATCACTGGAGTCACAGGACCTCTGCCTATCTGAGTTCCCAATAAAGAAAAACCTCCCCTTCTGAGGCTGCTTCCCCGAAACTCCTGCATCTTTCCCTCTTCATCTATCCAACCTCTTGTCTGAGCATCCTACCTTTATCCTGTGTTCTGCCTTTTTTTAAATTTTCACTTTTGTTCAGCCTGCAACAGAAGCGATCTCTGGGTTCCCAGTTTGCAGTTGGTGGCATATCCTTGACCAGCCCCCTCCTCCCATCTGGCCCTGTGGTTCTCTAGCCACCTGTGCATGCATGTGTACTTCTGCCTGGGTCAATGTATGTGTGGGTGTGTGTGCATGAATCTGTCACATAGAGGGGGCCTGAGCTCAGAGCATTGCTGCCCTGGGCCTGATGTTCTTGGCTTCCTCAGAGCATGTAACAGAAAATTAAATGGGATGAGTGTTTGGTGTGGTTTATGTCTGATAAGTTTTTCTTTAACATTGTTCAGATGTAGATTGTTTCAGCTTCTGTTTGTTTCATTTTACTGAGGATTTCTCTGTTTTTGTCTTCCTTGTGAGCAGGCTCTTGGAAGAATCTGATGCAAAAAAGAAAAAAAAAAAAAAAGCCAAAACCTCACTCACTATGGGAGCCTTTGGGTCTTAGAGGCTGTTCAGCGTGTATAATAAATGGCATTGGCTGGGCCTGTTTCACATTTGGTGGGAACATTCCATATTCTTCCCTGTGCATATTTATTTTTCCTTCTCACACTGAGGATTTTCATATAGAGTGTTTTTTTCTCCTTTCATTTGACCACTGTCACTTTAATTTAATTTTTGCCTGGGTTCCTTCAGCATGAATTGTGTTTTCCTCTGATATGGGCTCTGTCCAGAGGAGTCTAGACAAAACTATTTCTATAATTTCAGCCTCCTTTGATCTTCTGTTTTTGGAATAGCACAGTTTAAGATTGAACTTAGTGTTTTTCTTACTATTTACAATTGGGCTAGGCACAGGGTTACTCATTCATGGCACTGTTGACATTGTGGGCTAGATAATTCTTTGTTGTGGGTGGCAGTGCTGTGCATTGTAGGATGTTTAGCAACATCCCTGGCCTCTACCTACCAGATGCCAGTAGCACTCTCTTCCACAGTTGTGACAAATAAAAATGTCTATGTCCCCTGGGGGGGGGGCAAAATCCCTCTCTCCAGAAGGCAGAAGAAGCTGCCTTCCCTACCTTAGTCTAACTTGAGAATGGGACAGCACAGACTGGTTGACTAAAAATGAACCACAAAACTTTGATATCCCCTGGATCAGGTACTGTGCCAGGTCCAGGGGATGCAGAGGGTGGAAAAATAGTTTCACACATACACAAAGAAATATAGTCACGTAAACTTGAAGCAGATGAATTCTCTATGTCTGCTGGTTCTACACCCTGAAAAAAAGGCATCTATTTGGGTTAACAAGGCTGCCACCACATGGCTTTTTTCTTTCTCTGCCCTATCTAGTTCCTTACACCTTTCTGTAGCATCCGAACCACTGTGGGTTCCACAAAGCACCGTGTACTTCTCTTTGGACTTTTGTACAAAATTCCCTTGCAGTCAGGCATGCCTTTTACCTATTTAATTTCTGATGCTGAATCTTTTCTACTGGGACTACTATGTGAATATGTCTTCATCGATTGGCTCAAGGCCTGGCTCAAAGTTTTAGATACATCATTTGTTGTTTAATTGGGGACGGATTAGTGGGTGCTATCCTTGGCAGGATTATGTGCACTCCAGGTCTTTGGGTAAGAGTCTGTCCTAGTTTACTGGGTCTTTTTGTTACCTTTTTCAGGGCAGGCTGGAGAAGGTTTCAGTGAGGTGAATTCCTTCCATGGTTCAATATTCATTCTTCCGGAAACCATCTAATTCAAATTAGCTTCAAATGATTTCTTTCTTTGGTCCAGTGGGATCTTACCTCTGGTCACCTCTACTAAAAAGCAATTCTCAATTCTAGTTTCTCCAGACTCTCTTGGGACTGGTAAGTGGTTTGAGTCTCAAAGGGACCTGTCTAGGTAATTTTATGTTTGAAGGTGCTCAAGGTGGTGGCTTGGAAGGAGAAGGCATGGAAATTCAGGAGCCCAGAACAATCCCAGGCTCTGAGGTCTCAGAAGCTTCTTTGATGTTTGAGGTCTAAAACCCATGAAAATTTAGCATTGTGGTTGAGGAGTATCCCTGTGAGTAGCCTGTGTGTTTTCACTTACTGAGTGCTTTTAGGAGGTGAGTTTCTGTAGGCACTGGTAGTATTCTCTGGGGCAAGGCATCAAGGTCCTAGATGTCATGGAATTTACATTCTGGTGGAATTGCCCTTTAAAGTATTTAGGGAACAAGAGATGATCCTTTTGCCTTCGTGCACCCTCAGGGCCTTTTTTATTTCTCCCATAACCCTCTCCAAATTTAAATGTGCAGGCTATTCAATCTAGCAAATCTACTTGGAAGCATCTATCCTAAAAACATACCTGTGTATGTGTACATATATGTACAAGGATGCTTACTGCATCTTTATGCTACTGAAATGTAAAACTAGTACATTTATACTTTAATGTAGCCATTACAATATATGTGAATTAGATCTATATGTACTTAATAGGAAGGATCTTCAAGACATACTATTAAGTACACAGAATATTCAACAACCAGGTTCCCAGCAAGCCAAAAAAAAAAAAAAATTGTACAGTTACATATGCAGATTGAGGAAAAGGACTGGAAGGGTACACACTGGAATATTAACAGAGGTTAATTGGAGAAAAGTAGGAATTTGGAGAAGACAAAGCTTAGCTGTTTACAGTGTACATAAAAGGAATAGGGTGTTTATACGGTGTTTAACATTGAAATAATTCTTTAAAATAGCAAGTAATGCTAGACTTATATAACACCTAGGGGAGGAACTATCGGGTTTATCTAGTATAGCAGCAATGTCCCTAGATTAGGTCTGAAATACAATTTGCACCTCATAAAAATTTCACTCCTGTGACCCAGGCACTAGCTGTGAAAGTTGATGTGATCACAAAGTGACCTTGCCTGTGGGAGGTATCGTCCAGAGACTTGGGAACTATATGACTGCTGAGTAGGAGAAAATAAGCCAGGACACAACTGCGGAAGAGCTACCAGGGTAGGTAGGGGAACCCTGAGCGTCCTCACTGTTGTGTGTCCGCAGATGGGCACTCTCCAATTGTCTGGAGGTGAAGGTGAATTAGACCGTCTTGGATGCTGTGTCATGCTGGAACAGTCACATTTTGGCTCTTGTGTAGCACGTGTTTCTCACCACTCAAGGAAATATAATCTGGAAACAGGATCCGAACTGGCTCTAGCTCAGTGGTTCCTTCGTCGAAGCATACGCTTTAAACCCCCTTGCGGGGGTCAGGGTGGTTTGAGACCCCACTGGTGCCCTTCAGTCCTGTTGCAGCTGCCCAGGCACAACCTGTTTTCTGCGGAATTTCCAGGAATAGGGTCTCCTTGGGGGAAATGACTGATTCTAGTGCTGGGGCAGGAAATACAGAAATGAACCAGGAGCATCTTATGCTAGAAAGTAAAGACATGGTTAAAAACAAAAAACAAAACTCTTACAATTACTGTCAGTGTTTAATGTTTCGGTGTTTATGTTTTTGTTCCAATAGTTACCTGTATACTTTTCTAATGTCCTTTTTGCTTGAGGCCCAGAGGACTTTTTTTTCAAATCTAATTGATTTTCTAAGATATTCCTCAGAGTTGACCATTCCATATACATTTTCCTAGATTCACAGAAGACCCTTTTGATGTGTAGACCCAAGTTTTACTTCCAGAAACTTTTTTCTTATAGTTTTGAGTTTTTTTTCTCTTTACATTTTTTTTTTTTTTTTTAACTTTTTAGAGACAGGGTCTCATTCTGTTGTCCAGGTTGCAGTGCAGTGTAGCTGCACTCCAACTACTGTAGCTCACTATAGCCTGGAACTCCTGGCCTGGCTAATTATTTTAGTAGAGACAGAGTCTGTCTATATTGCCCAGGCTGGTCTCTAACTCTGGGCCTCCCAAAGTGCTGGCATTACAAAGCATGAGACACTGAAGACTGGCTTTCTGTAGTTTTGAGTATTACGTCTATTCCATTATTTTATTCTTCTGCTGGGACTACAATATATGTTGCATCTTTGCCTCTATATCTCCCACTTTCTGTTTGATGCTTCTTACTGCATTCTTCATTTAATTTTTATTTTCTTGGCTGTTTTAATTCCTTTCCTCAATACTAGTTATTATATTTTAAGTAAAATCTCTTCCCCTTTGTACATCTTATAATTTAGTCTTTCATTTCTGAGATGACTTGTTTTTTTCTTCAATATCTCCTGATTTTGACAAACTCTCTCTTTTTTTTTTTTTTTT
>VBSM01003190.1:6249998-6270293 GCA_008086735.1 Cheirogaleus medius
TATATTTTTAGTTGGCCAATTAATTTCTTTCTATTTTTAGTAGAGACGGAGTCTAGCTCTTGCTCAGGCTGGTTTCGAACTCTTGACCTTGAGCGATCCACCCGTCTCGTCCTCCCGGAGTGCTAGGATTATAGGCATGAGCCATCGTGGCTGGCCTAAAATAAACTTTTTAATAACACATAGTATATTTTTAAAAAAGTACCCAAGTGACAAATTTACAGCTCTATAAATTAATACAAAGAGAACCAAACCATGTAACTACCACACATGTCTATAAATAGAACTATTCCATGAAGCCCTCCTAAAGCCTCCTCTGGTCATTTCTCCCACACTCGTCCTCCAAGGAAAGCCTTAAGGTGACTTCTAATATTAAGATTAGCTTTGTTTTTTAACTTTATATTGATGGAATAATAGGTTTCTGATTTTCTTACTCTTATGTTTCTAGATTCATCTATTTTTTTGTGTGTAGCATTGTTTGTTTATTCTCCTCACTGTATGGAAAGCAGTTTGAGCTCTTCAATGTAGGTTATGAGAGTTGTTATGGTGCTTAGCAAGAGGGTTGGAACACAGGGTTTCTTAGACTCCTTATATTTGCAGGCAAATATCTTCTTGCATTTGACAAATTCCCTTTTGATCTTTGTTTGAATTTCTCTAAACATTATTCTGAACTTCTTTGTTGTACTTATGTACAGTTCTATAATGGTGAATCAGGCCATTTAGATTGGTGAATGAGAAATTACACATTTTATGGATATATGGAGTAGTTTGTGGTATTTATTCAAAATATACACTTCTGCTTCCAGGAAGATGGTGTAGATGTAGTATTTCCTATTCATCCTGCTAAAATACAACTAAAAACCGTAGGCATTGTATATCAAATAAGCATAGTACTCTACAAGGCATAAGAAAGGCAGACCAGCTAGGAACCTCAGGACCCAAGGTACACCACAGTGAAAAATTTTCTGTGTTTCCTTTTTGCCTAATATATCTCAGACTTAGAGTTGAAAAAGCTGCCAACCTGGAAATGCCAGTGGGCACAGATTTTTAAAAGTCCTAGTAAAATCCTGCTCTCTATATACACAGGATCAGGAAAGGGACAGCTTAGCAACACAGAAAATTCTCAGACAATAACTGTTCATTTCTCCCACACTCGTCCTCCAAACACCACACAAACACACATACACACAAATTAACTATGGCTCCTACCCACTCAGCAAAGGCTGAGTAGGAACCTAGACTTCCATCCTTAGGAGGCTATAATAAGTTCCCCAACACCCCATCAAGGTGATGTTAAAGAAGGCTATATAGGGGGCCAGGATTTTTATCCCTCTTGACCAGTAATAAGGTTCCCTCTTAGCCTCCCTTCTCATCAGTAGAGATTATATTGGAAGATTGGACTTCCACCTCTACCCAGTGATAAGGAGGCCATCCCAAATTTGGTGTCAGGGGAGCCTGAACTCCCAGAAGTAAAAATGAGTTCCCTCCTTCAGGTGATAGTAGAGGCTTTGTGGGGAACCTGGACTTCTGCCTGCACCTAGTAGTAGTGATGGGGCATCTCCATATTCCTCTGTCCCCCCTTCCCCTGCCTGAGTGGTGTCAGAGAAATACAACTAAAACAAAAGGTTTAAATAAGATCCAGAATCTAATAACATGAAAATGTCTAGATTTCAATTAAATGTTACATATCATATCCAGAAGATCTAAAACTGAATGAAAAAAGAGAATAGATGCCAGCATTGAGATGACAGAGATATTATTAATAGAATTATCTGACAAAGATTTTAAAGTAGCCGTAGTAAAAATGCTTTAAGAAACAATTACAGATGTGCTTGGAAGAAATGAAAAATTTGAAGGCAAATAGATAATAAAAAGAAGAACTAAATGGAAATTTTAGAACTGGAAAATACAATAATGAAATAAAAATCTCAGTGGATGAATAAAAATCTCATTCTGTTGCTCAGCAGAAGAATGGAGGGGACAGAGGAGGAAATAAGTGAACTAAAAGACAGAATTGTAGAAATTACCCAACCTAAACAACAGAGAGAAAATAGACTGAAAAAAGAAATGAACAGAACCTCAGGGACCTTTGAGACTATAACAAAATATCTAATATTCATGTCATCAGAATTCTAGAAGGAAAGGTGAAAGACCGCAGGACTGAAAAATACTTTAGAAACAATGGCTGAAAACTTCCTAATTTTAGCAAGAGACACAAATTTACAGATTCAAGAAAATGAGTAAACTCCAAACAGAATAAACCAAAATAAATGCATGCTAAACTTCTGAAAACCAAAGACAAAAACAAAAAAATCTTGAAAGCAGTGAAAGCAAAATGACAAATTACATGAGGGAAAAAAACCAATTCAAATGACAGTAGATTTGTCTTCAGAAACCATGGAGACCAGAGGGAGTGATACAACATTTTTCAGGTGTTAAAAGAACTGTCAACACAGGATCTTATACCAGCCAAAATATCATTCAAGAATGAAGGGGAAATCAAGAGATTCTCAGGTAAAGGAAAACTAAGAGCATTTGTCACCAGCAGACCTATTCTAAAAGTATGGCTAAAACAACAAAAGAAGGAAACTTGGAACACCAGGAAGGGAAAAAAAACCTATAGTCAACAAGAATATGGGTAAATAAAATAGGCTTTCCTGCTTTTGAGTTTTCTAAATTGTGTTTGGCGGTTGAAAAAAATTATAACGCTGTCTGATGTGGTTCTAGATGTATATAGAGGAAATAGTTAAGAAATTATAAATCAGAGGATAAAGGGAGCTAAGGTTTTATACTTCACTTTGAACTGGGAAAATGACAATACCAGTAGACTTTCTTATGCTATGTATAGAACAACCACTAAAAAAGTGATACAAAGAGATACACTCAAAAACATGGTATAATAACTAAAAATGTAACATGAAATCATGAAAAATAAAACAGAAAAGTGAAAATTAAACAGAAAACAAAATGTAACATAGACTTCCTTTAACAACAATTCTCCTGATAATTTCCCCCATTCTTCTTTTCATTCTTCTTTATGATCGCCTATTGGTGATGAAACACCAGATGTTTTACTTTCTGTTTCTTATGCAATATCGCTAAATATGTTTCTGGATTGTATTCATCCTTTTTAGAATGACAAGGTGGCTTCTCAGACTTAACACTGAGATCACCTCCAAGTTCTGCAGAATAATCACCTTTCAACCTGACTCCCAAGCATGGGCCTTCACTATCATGTTTGTCATTATCAAATTATTTGTGGGTTACTCTCTCACTGCTAATTTTATATTTATTTTTGTAACAAAGCTACAGGTTTGTTTTTCTCATAAATAACCTTAGGTGAATATTTACTTTTGTATCCATAAAACTTGCTATTATTAATCCTACTAGATTTTCTTTAGATTTTTCTGGATATTCTTATGTTCATAATTATATCAACTAAAGAGAGTTCTATTCCTTTCTTTCTACTCCTCATACCTTTTCTTCTTCTCCTTCTGTTTCTTTCTCTTCCTCTTCTCCTTCTTCTTCTTCTTCCTGCTCCTTCTTCTTCTTCCTTCTCCTTCTTCTCCTTCCTCCTCCTCCTCCTCCTCCTCCACCACCACCACCACCACCACCACCACCACCATTCTTCTCACATGGAGAATGCCACATGAACTCCTTATATCCTTTATATATTTTGCCATATACACTGGTTGGGATCTTTGGAGCAATACAATGATGATTAAAAGTGATGATAGCAGACATCCGTGTCTTGCTCTGAATTTCAAAGGGAAAGTTTTCACCATTTCACCATTAAGTATAATGTTTGCTTTAGCTTTTTTCCCCCCAGAATACCCTTAATAAAGTTAAAAATGTTCTCTATTATTCCTGAGGATACAACTAAGACCTATTAAGGCTCTTAAGGTTAGTTAGGATTGGCTGGGTGCGGTGGCTCACGCCTGTAATCCTAGCACTCTGGGAGGCTGAGGCAGGTGGATCGCTTAAGGTCAAGAGTTCGAAACCAGCCTGAGCAAGAGCAAGACCCTGTCTCTACTAAAAATAGAAAGAAATTAATTGGCCAACTAAAAATTAGCCAGGCATGGTGGCACATGCCTATAGTCCCAGCTACTTGGGAAGCTGAGGCAGAAGGATCCCTTGAGCCTAGGAGTTTGAGGTTGCTGTGAGCTAGGCTGACGCCATGGCACTCTAGCTGGGGCAACAGAGTGAGACTCTGTCTCAAAAAAAACAAAAAACAAAAAAACAAATATTAGTTAGGATTACATTAAAATCATGAAAGGATGTTGAATTGTATCAAATACTTTTCCTGCATGTACATAATCATATGATTTTCCTTTTACTTCATTATTACATATAAATTGATTGCTTTTATAATGTTAAATCAACCTCATATCCCTGGGAGAAATTCTACTTATGCTGTATTATTTTTTATGTGCTACTGGATTTCATTTGCTAATAATTAACAGGGAATATTTTGCATTTGTATTCATTAATGACATTAGACTGGCTTTTTCTTTTGTGTGTTTTTTTAAAATTAGGATTTACTATCAAGGTCATTTTAGTATTGGAAAATCACTTAGGGAATGTTCCTTCTTTTTCTACTACTTGGAAGAGCTTGTATATGATTGAATGATTTATTTTCTTTAATGTTTGACAAAACTCATGAATGAGGCCATTTGATTTCGAGTTTTTTAATGGAAGATATTTCACTACTGATTCAAATTCTTTCATATTGTAACTCTATGAAGTTTTCTATTTATTAAGTCAGTTTGATTGTTCCGGCAAGTGTTGCAGTGATTGACCAGGGAAAGAACTGAGGGGCACACAGAGGGTCAGAGAATCAGCTTGTATTTTGCCGGTGGGCTCAGGGGCATACCACCAAAATCTGAGCACCGTTTCCTTATTTCTCTCCAGTCTTATACATTTCTTGGGTCATACATAACCAATCAACTATGAACATGCAAAATTATCCAATTAACGGTGGGATTAGTAGGATCAGCCATAAGCTTCACATGTATCCAATCAGCAGTAGATTTTGCCTCAGGGCCCCTGAGGAGGGAGGCTTTCCCCTATCATGATAAGAAAAATTTTCTAAGAATTTCATCATTTCATTTAACTTTTCAAAAGTGTTACCACAAAATTGTTCATAACATTCTTTGTTATCTGTTGAACATATGCAATGTTTGTAGTAGTGATGTTCTTTTTCAGTCGTTATATTAGTTATTTATGCCTTTTCTCTTTTTTGTTATTGTTGATTTGTCAATTTTCTTAGTGTTTTCAAAAAACAAACTTTTGACTGCTGATTTCATTGAATGCTAATTTTATATTTCATCAATTTTTCCTCTTATCTTTGATATTCCTTCTATTTTTCTTGGTTTTGTGTTGCTTTTCTTTTAATATATTTTGAGATGGATGCTTACTGTAATTTTTAGCCCTTCTTATCTAATATATACATCTATATCTGCATTGATATTTTTGTCAGATTTTTCTATCAATTATTGGAAATTTTTTTTTAAAATTTTGAAACAGGGTCTCACTTTGTTTCCCAGGCCACAGTACAGTGTTGTCATCATAGCTCACTGCAACCTCAAACTCCTGGGCTCAAGTGATCCTCCTGCCTCAGCCTCCCAAGTAGCTGGGCCTATCAGTCCACACCACCACACCTGGCTAATTTTTCTATTTTTTTTGTAGAGACAAGGTCTTGCTCTTGCTCAGGCTGGTCTAGAACTCCTGGCCTCAAGCAATCTTCCTGCCTCTGCCTCCCAAAGTGCTGGGATTATAGGCATGAGGCAGCACACCTCTCCTGGAAGAGATTTTTTTTTTTTTGAGAAAGTCTTACTCTGAGCTGGGGCTGGAGTGTGGTGGCATCAGCTGAACTCACAGGAACCTCCAACTCCTGGGCTAAGCAATCCTTCTGCCTCAGCCTCCCAAGTAGCTGGGACTACAGGCATGCACCACCATGCCCAACTAAGTTTTTCAATATATATTTTTAGTTGTCCAGCTAATTTCTTTCTATTTTTTAGTAGAGATGGTGGTCTTGCTCTTGCTCAGGCTGGTATCAAACTTCTGACCTCAACCCATCCTCCCGCCTTGGCCTCCCAGAGTGCTAGGATTATAGGTATGAGCCACCACACCCAGACCATTGCTTATGTTGGTATTCCTAAGTAAATTATTTCATCAATAGTAAATGATGATAGTTTTATCCCTACCTTTTTCTATTTTTTCTTTCCTAATAGTATTAGAGTTAGGACCTACACATTAAATAGTAGAGGTAATGGTTGGCATCCTTATCTTATTTTCAGTATTAAAGGTAAATGTGTTGACAATTTCTGTATCAAGTTAATGTGTACTGTAGGTTTTAAATGTGTAATTTTACCAAGTAAAGGAATTTTCCAGAGTCATTTTTAATCAGAATTATGTGCTGAACTTTATTGAATGCTTTAGTTGTTTGAATGGGTGGCCCCTGAAATAAATATGTCTATGTCCTAATATCTGGACCCTATTCATGTTACTTAATTTGGAAAAAAGATCTCTACAAATGTAATTAAGTTACGACAGTAAGATGAGATACCAGAGTGGGTACTAAATCCAATGACATGTGTCCTTATAAGAAACAGAAAATACACAGAGACGAGGAGGGAACCCTGTGAAGATAGAAGCACAGATTGGAGTGATACAGCCACAAGGAATGCCAACAGCTACCAGGAACTGGAATAGGTAGGGAACAATCATGTCTAGAACTTTGGAGGGAGTGTAACCCTACAGATACCCTGATCTCAGACATTTGGCCTCTACAACTGTGGAAGAATAAGCTTGTTGTTTTAAGCCACCATGTAGTAATTCATTACAACAGCCCTATGAAATTAATACTAATGCTTTTCTGCATTATTTCATTTTTATCTTTTAGGTTTTTTTTTCTTTTTTTTGAGACAGAATCTCACTCTGTTGCCCAGGCTAGAGTGCCATGGCATCAACCTAGCTCACAGCAACCTCAAACTCCTGGGCTCAAGCAATCCTTCTGCCTCAGCCTCCCGAGCAGCTGGGACTACAGGCATGCGCCACTATGCCCAGCTAATTTTCTCTATATATCTTAGTTGGCCAATTAATTTCTTTCTATTTTTAGTAGAGATGGGGTCTCACTCTTGCTCTGGCTGGTTTTGAACTCCTGACTTGAGCGATCTGCCCACCTCAGCCTACCAGAGTGCTAGGATTATAGGCATGAGCCACCACACCCGGCCTTTATCTTTTAGTTTTTACATAGTCAATCTAGTCAATGTTCAGTGCCAGGAGCAAATAATTGTGGGTATATTTTTAAGAAACATCTGACCCTGTCACTCAGGCTAGAGTGCAGTGGCATTATCATTGCTCACTGCAACCTCAAGCTCCTGGGCTCAAGTGATCCTTCTGCCTCAGCTTCCTGAGTAGCTGAGAGTCTGTACCACCATGCCCAGCTATTTTTGTTAATTATCTGTAGCAATGTGGTCTCACTTTCTTGAAAAAGCTGGTCTCAAACTTCTGGCCTAAGGCAATCCTCCACTTCAGTTCTACACACCCAGCATGAGCCCCAGCACCCAGCCCAATTGCAGGTATTTTTAATTGGAAGGAGATTCATACAGAAAATCATGTGTCTAAAACATTATTGGAAGGGTTTAAATAATAAGCTGAACAAAACTGTGTTATTAGTAATACTATTTTCTTCTGAGACTGCCATTACAGATATGCCAGTCTATTTCTGGGTCATTTTCCATCACCACAACATCTTTTGGACCCAGAATTCTGTAGCATCATCCCTAAATATGTGATTCAAGAATTAGAGAAGCAAATTAAGAAGTAATAAGCTTGATCTTGAGGACTCTGTTTTTAGAAATGACTAAAAGTGTGAGTGCAAGTTTGAGAAGGAGTATTTTTCTTAAATTATTATCTACAATAGTGGCCACTTATAGATATTTTCTTGTCATATACTGCATAACTTATAATAGACAGAAACTCTATTTAAGTAATATCATAAATGAAGCCATTTTCAAATTGTGACAAAATTTGTTCTGATTAAAAATGGTGTGTGATCACAAAGACTGTGAGATGACCTTCAGTAATATATATATATATACACACTTACTGAACTTCAGCGAGAACTCATACTGTGAAAAACACTGAATGTAAGGAAAGTCAGAAGACATTACCATTGTATTCAGTCCTTACCACACCATAGTGAATTTATATTGGTGAGAAACTTTATGAATGTCAAGAATGTGAAAAGGCTATTATTTGTATGGACAATTTTGTTAACAGTGGAGAATTCATACTTGTAAGAAATCCTATGAATATAAGATATATGGGAAGGTATTTAGAACTAATTGGCTTTGTTCTGCAAATAAGAGTTCACATTGTTTATTAACTTTATGAATGTTAGGAAGGTGGGAAATCCTTTATTGTGTGTGAATAAGTAAGTCAATATCAGAGAATTCATACTGGTGAGAGACCTGATGAATATAAGAAATGTGGAAGGATGTTTAGAATTCAGTCCTTAATATATATTAGAGAACTCATACTGTTGAGAAGATTTATGAATATAAAAAATGCAATAAGGCCTTCCTTGTATTTGGACAACTTAACATGAGAGTATTCCTGCAAGTGAGAAATTTCATGAATGTAGGGAATATAAAAATGGCTTTAAACCTAATTGAGCTCTTCAGAAAATCAGATCATTCATATTGGTAATAAACTTTATAAATTTAAGATTTGTGGGAAAACCTCTCTTGTGTGCGGACAAGTTGTTCAATATCAGAAGATCATACTAGTGAGAAACTTGATGAATGAAAGAAATATAAGAAGATGTTTAGACATAATTCTATCATTACTACATATTAGAGAATTCATACTGGTGAGATTCTTTATGAATATAAGGAATGTAATAAAGCCTTTATGGTGTTTGAAAAATTTACTTAACATCAGAATATGTTTTCAAAAACTCTATACATGGAGTAAAAGTGGGAAAACCATTAGTGTGCATTGACAAGTCACTTGAGAGCAGACTCTTTATATTGGTGAGAATTTCTTTGCAACAATGTGGGAAGCCTTTTAGATATAACTCAAAACTTACTATATTTTAGTCAATTTATATTAGTATGAATCATTATGGATGAAAGGAATGTGAGAAAGGACTTTAGTCAAGGAAGCCATCCTAATAAGCAAAAGAAAATCCATGCAGATGGAAAATCATATAAATATAGTATACAAATGTAGAGAGACTTTAATTTGTGGTTATGAAATTGCTCAACCTCAGAGAATTCATACAGGAGAGAACCCCTGTGAATGCAGGGTATGTGGGAAGACCTTCATCTATATGAGAGATCTCAGTTTTTCTATCAAATAATTCATTTTGTTAAGAATAAATATTAAGCACTTATGAAGGCCTTTACACAACATTCACATACTTCTCAACACAAGAGAATTTACAATATAATTTAATTAAACTAAGAAAACATTCACTTTTTATATCTCTCTTTTTAGAACACCAGAATATCTACCCTAGAAGAAATTTGGAGAATGTAGAAAGTCTGCATGTTTCCTTAAGCTTATATATCACTAACCAGTACAATTTTACTAAGTACAATCTGCAATAGCAGTGGTCACTTTGGAGCACATTTGCTATGGAGTAGATTGCACATTATAGAGGCACCTTAGTATAAAAAGGAAATAGTTTTTATACTTCCCTGATGATGTGTTTTCTCTAATTAATATAAGTAAGCTTACAAGTCATATTTGGACTTTAACACATTAACTGCCATGTGAGTTGTATTTAACTCATGCTAGTTTTGAGCCTGGGGTCTCATGAAGCATAAGTAACTCACACTCCTTTTCACCTTGGGAGCCATGTGAACTATTTTTCTAGTTGCATATAACTCACACATAAAAAACAATTAAAAATAACAAATTTTTCATTAAATTACAATGGACCATTTTATTTTTGAAGTTTCTATTCTATTTTTATAATAAAACACCATGGCCCTAAGGAAAGTAAATTTTTTTTTCTAGTGTGGCAGTCAATGTATTAAAAATTGCCTCACTAAGTATTTCCTTAGCTAAAGCCAATGAAAAATACGATAAACTTAGAACCGCCTCATTTGTGGATCCACAAAAACCTGTTCCACTCCTTTCTCTATCCTTCCTACTCATCTCTTGCCTCTCCTCCACACCCAGGATCTTGTTCAGCCTCCATTGATTCCTTATCTTTACTCTTCCTTCTCCTTAACTTGAAGAACTACCTCAATAGATTTTAAAGGTAATATTCTCATGTGGGGAAGACCACAACTTGTAGGCATGTTTAAATACCTGGGCCATTGTTTGAATTGCCCATATCCAAAAGTGTCTATTGAGATGATCCTGTGGGTTTTATATTTTATTGATATGAGATATTACATTAATTGATTTTCAGATGTTAAACAACATTGCATTCTCATGGTAAATCACTCTTACTCATGGTACACAATCCTTCAAATATATCTGTGAACTCAGTGTACTGAATTGTATTTTGTTGAGTTTTTTTTGTGTGTGTGTATCTATATTCACAAGAGATATAGGTTCTATTCTTTTTCCTTCTGATGTCTTTGCCTGGTTTTGGTATCAGGGTAATACTTTACTCATAGAATGAATTGGGAGAAATTTCAAAAAACCAACTTTTGGTTCTATATATTTTCTCTATTGTTTTTCTATACTCTATTTCAGGGGTCCTCAAGCTTTTTAAACAGGGGGCCAGTTCACTGTCCCTCAGACTGTTGGAGAGTGCGCACTGTGGACCTGAGATGAGTCGGCTGCTAAGCAGGACAGGCTGCGGTGGCAAAAACACCCAGTGGGCCGGATAAATGTCCTAGGCAGGTGGCATGTGGCCTGTGGGCCATAGTTTAAGGACGCCTGCTCTATTTCATCAGTGTCTACTCTTATTCATATTATTTCCTTCATTTTGATTGCTTTGGGTTTAGTTTGCTCTTTCCCCCCAAATTTCCTAAGGTGAAAACTTTGTCCTTTCTTTTCTTTGAATGTAGGAGTTTACAATTGTAATTTTCCCTCTAAGCACTGCTTTACTTGCCTCCCATTAGTTTTGGTATATTGTGCTACATTTGCTTTTACTACCAACTATTTTCCTATTTAGCTTGAGATTTCTTCTTTTACCTAATAGCTACTTAGTAGTGTGTTGTTTATTTTCTACACATTTTTGTATTCACCAAATTTTGTTTTGTTATTAAATTACAATTTCCATTGTGATTGGAAAGCATCCTTTTATGAGTTCAATACTTATACATTTATTTAGGCTTGTTTTATGGCCTAGCATAAGGTCAAAACTGTAGAATGTTCTATGTGCTCCATAGAAGTTCTACTGCTGTTGGACATAGCTCTCTATAGATGTCTGTTAGGTATAGCTCATATACGGTATTGTTCAAGTCTTCAATTTCTTTGTTGTTCTTCTGCAGAGTTGTTCCATCTAGTGTTTATAAGGGCTATTGAAGTATCTAATTATGATTGTTCAATTGTGTATTTCTCCCTTCAGTTCTGTCAGCCTTTGCTTCATGTATTTTGGGGCTCTGTTGTTAAGTATATATATGCTTATAATTTTTATAACTTCAAAATAGACTGAAACTTTTATCAATATAAAATATCAATCTTCATTTCTAGGGACATTTTCCTTTTAAATCCTAATTTTAACTGATATAACTATAGCTTCTCCAGCTTTTGTATGGTTGCTGTTTGCATGATATATCTTTTGCCAATCCTTGACCTTCAATCTACTTCTATCTTTGAATCTAAACTGTGTCTCCTATAGATAGCATAGTTGGATCTGTTTTTTAAAAATCCATTCTGCCATTATCTGCCTTTTTTTTTTTTTGAGACAAAGTCTCACTCCCAGGCTACAGTGCCATGGCATCAGCCTAGCTCACAGCAACCTCAAACTCCTGGGCTCAAGCGATCCTTCTGCCTCAGTCTCCCAAGTAGCTGGGACTACAGGCATGTGCCACCATGCCCGACTAATTTTTTCTATATATTTTACTTGGCCAATTAATTTTTTCTATTTTTAGTAGAGACAGGGTCTTGCTCTTGCTCAGGCTGGTTTCGAACTCCTGACCTTGAGCGATCCACCTGCCTTGGCCTTCCAGATTGCTAGGATTACAGGCATGAGCCACTGCGCTTGGCCCATTATCTGCCTTTTGAATGAAGAGTTTAATGCATTTACTTTTAGAGCAATTATTGATAAGGAAGGACTTACTTCTGCCATGTCTTACATCTTTTTCTCCCTCATTTACTCTGGTATTGCTTTCTTCTGTGTTTATCTGACTTTTTGAAGTCACATAATTTGATTCACTTTTCATTTCCTTTTGTTTATATTCTACAAATAATATCGTTGTGTGTTTCATGGGGTTTACGTATGACATTGTAAAGTTATAACAATCTGATTTGGATTGATACAAACTTAACTTCAATCATATAAAAAAACCTCTACTCCAAAAAGCTCCATTTCCTCCTTTATGTTATTGATGCCACATAGTACATCTTTTTGTTTTGTTTTGTTTTGTTTTTGAGAGAGAGTCTTGTTCTGTTGCCATGGCTAGAGTGGAGTGGAATCATCATAGCTCACTGCAACCTCAAACTCCTAGGCTCAAGCAATCTTCTTCTCTCAGCCTCCTGAGTAGCTGCAAATACAAGCACACATCACTACACCTGGATAATTTTTCCATTTTTTGTAGCGATGGAGTCTCATTCTTGCCCAGGCTGGTCTTGAACTCCTGGTCTTAAGCAATACTTCCACCTTTGCCTCCCAAAGCTAGGATTACGGGCATGAGCCAGCATGCCTAGCCCATATTTTGCATCTTTATACACTGTGTACTGAAGAACATAGATTTATAATTATTTTTATGCATTTGTCTTTTAAATCTTTTAGAAAGCAAAAAGTAAATTTATAAACCAAAATTACAATAATATTGTCTTTTATATATGCCCATGTATTTACTTTTACTGGAAATTTTTATATCTTAGTTCAGATTCAAACTGCAACTGGAAGGATTTCCTTTAACATTTCTGAGGGCAAATTTGTTGGTAATGACTCTCTCATCTTTTGTTTATCTGAGAATGTCTTAATTTCTCCAGCGTTTATGAAGAACAATTTTGCTGGATATAGAATTCTTAGTTGACAGTTATATAATCCCACTGCCTTCTGGCCTGCAAGTTTTCTCATCAGAAGTTGGTTGATAATTTTATTGAGCA
This sequence comes from Cheirogaleus medius, assembly GCA_008086735.1. NCBI lineage: Eukaryota > Metazoa > Chordata > Mammalia > Primates > Cheirogaleidae > Cheirogaleus > Cheirogaleus medius. The sequence continues at coordinate 6,263,247 of VBSM01003190.1, forward strand.
ATCTTTGTACATGATGAGTTACTTTCCTCTTGCTGCTTTCAAGACTATTTTCTTATCTTTTTCTTTTTGAAGCTTGATTATAATGTGCTTTAGTGTGAATTTCTTCATGTTTTCCTACTTGGACTTTATTGACCTTCTTGGGTTTGAAGACTGATGTCTTTCAATAAATTTAGAAAATTTTTTTTGAGACAGTCTCACTCTGTCACCTCTGTAGAGTGCAGTGGCACCATCATAGATCATTTTAACATCAATCTCCTGGGTTCAAGTGATCCTCCTGCCTTAGCCTCCTGAGTGTCTGGGACTATAGGCATGCACCACAATGCCTGGATAATTTTTCTATTTTTAGTAGAGATGGGGTCTCATTCTTGCTCAGGTTGGTCTCAAATGCCTGAGATCAAGCAACTCTCCTGCCTTGGACTCCCAGAGTGTTAGGATTACAGGCATGAGCCTCTGTGCCTGGCCTAGAAATTTTTCAAACAGTATTCTTTCAAATATTCTTTTTGCCAATATTTCTCTCTCTCTCCTCCTCCTCCTCCTTATGAGACTCCCATATGCATATATTTGCATGCTTGAAGCTATCCCACAAGTCCTTTAGGCTCTATTCCTTGTATTTTGTTTGTTTGTTTGTTTGAGACAGGGTCCCATTCTGTGCCCGGGTTAGAACAGGACCATCATAGTTCACTGCAACCTCAACTTCTGGGCTTGAACAATCCTCTTGCCTCAGCCTCCCATTAGCTAGGACTATGGTCATGTACCACCATGCCTGGATAATTTTTCTATTTTTTGTAGAGATGTGGTCTCGCTATTGATCAGGCTGGTCTTGAACTCTTGGTCTCAGGTGATCCTTCTGCCTCGGCCTCCCAGAGTGCTAGGATACAGGCATAAGCCACCACACCCAGCCTCTGTTCACTTGTCTTCATTCCTTTTTCTTTTCTGCTCCTCAACATTTATAATTTAATTGTCCTTTCTTCAAATTTGCTGATTCTTTCTTCTGTCTTCTTAAATCTGCTTGTGAATCCCTCTAGCGAATTTTTCAGTTTCAGCATTTGTTTGGTTTCTTTTCATAATTCTTATATCTTTGTTGCTATTCTCATTTTGTTCATATATTATTCTCCTGATTTATTTTCCTTCTTTGTCCATGTTCTCTCTTAGCTATTTGAGAATATTTAAGACAATTATTTAAAATTCTATGTCCATTAAGTCCAATGACTAGGGTCTCTCAGGGATGATTTCTGTCTACTTATTTCATTCCTTTGAATAAACTATGTTTTCCTATTTCTTTGTATGCCTTGTGATTTTTTTCTTGAAAATTGGACATTTTACTATTATGTGATAACTATGGAACTTAGATTATCTTTCTTTTCAAGAGTTTGAGTTTTTAATTGTAGAAGGCTATAGTAGTTCTGTTGTTTTGAAACTTTTCCAAATGTTTTTTGCAAAGACTATTTCTTGTTGAAGTCTCTGTACCTTTAGGTTGTGTTCACCTAATGTTTATACTTATTTCCTTGAATGTCAGGAATCAAAACAAAAAAATTCAAATGAGAGAGAGAGAGACAGACAGAGCCCACCTCTCTGAGTCTTTGCAGATTGGCTATGTGCTGGGACATCTAGGGATCATCCCAAGGTGAAAGCGTAAAGTCTTGCCTGGGAATGCATATGGCTTTCTAAATTCTCCCATACATTATGGCTGCTTTTGAATGTCCTAATTTCCCAAAGATCTTCCAGATCTTAAATGATCTATTATATGTCTCCACACATAATATCTTGCTCAAGGTATCTGTGGGTTTGTTGTCACATTATAGCTTTTATGGACAGTGCCTATGTCTTATAATAGTGTTGCTATAATAGAATACCTGAGACTGGGTAGTTTATGAAGACAAGAGGTTTATTTGACTCAGGATTCTGATGGCTGGGAAGTTCAAGGTTGGGTATCTCCATCTAGAAATGGCCTCATGCTGCTTCAATTCATGGTAAAAAATGGAAGGGGAGCTGGTGTGCAAAGAGATCACATGGCAAGAGAGGAAGCAGGGGGATTGAGTGTGTGCTAGGCTTTTTTAAACATCTAGCTTTTATGGGAGCTAATGGAGCAATAACTCACTAACCCTGGAGAAAGGTTTAATCTATTCATGAGGGATCTGTACCCATGACCCAAACATCTTCCAGTAGGCCCCACCTCCCAACATTGTCACATGGGGGATCAAATTTCAACATGAAGTTTGGAGGAGATGAACATCCCAAGGATAGAAGTCCACCACATTTTTCACCTGCACTTTGAGTTACACATACAAACAAGCCCCTTGCTTCATTACTTCAGGTGTCCCATAGACAGGTTAGAACACAGAAATCAAAAAATTTTGTAAATAAGGTCTGCTTTGCTCCCTCTTTCCAAGGGAGGGAAATGGCCTGTCACCTATTCAAGATCAGGTTTGTTGCTGTGCCAGGGAAGGGGTGGGGCAAGGATGAGTAAAAATACCTGAAAACTTTCCCACAATTTTGAGGATTTTTTTCTTGATTGGACATTTGCTTGGTTGTTGGAAATCTTTGACTGTTTCCCAGAGCTCCTACAAATTTGAGACTACTTCTGCTTTTTTATGCTTCTGTGGGGAAACAGGAGCTTGGAGCTTCCTAGTTCATAATTTGGCTGATTTCACTGCTCATTTTATAATCGAACTTTTTATTTGAGGTAATTGTAGGCTAACATGCAGTTATAAGAAATAATAATCCCTTGTATCCTTTCCCTCAATGGTAACATCTTGCAAAACTATAGTACAATACCACATGTAAAATATTGACATTGATACAATCAAGATATAGAATATTTCTGTCACCACAAGGATCACTCATCTTGCCCTTTTATACCAACACCCACTTTCCTCCCACACCCACCTCTTTCTTAACCCCTGTAACCACTAATCAGTTGTCCATTCCTAGAATGTTGTTGTTTTCAGAATGATATATAAATCAAATCATATAATATGTAAACTTTTGGGATTAGTTTTTTTACTTAGCATACTTCTCTGGAAATTCATCCAGGTTGTTGTATATATCAAAAATTTGTATATATCAAAAATCCTATTTATTACTGAATAGAATTCCATTATATGGATGTTCTACTGTTTATTTACCATTCACCCATTGAAGGACATCTGGGATGTTTTCATTTGTAATATTATGAATAAATCTTCTATCAACATTTGTGTTAAGGTTTTGTGTCAATGTAAGTTCTCATTTTGCTGGGGTAAGGGCTCAGGAATGCAACTACTGTATCATATGACAGATCCATGTGTAGTTATTTGTTTGTTTTTAGAAATTGCAATACTGTTTTCCAGAGTGGCTGTAGTATTTTGCATTCTCATCAGCAATGTATGAGTAATCCACTTTCTCAGAATTTTCTCTAACATTTGGTGTTTTCACCAATTTTTATTTTAGTCATTCTGATAGGTGCATGGTGATATCTCATTGTAGGTTTAATTTGCATCCCCACTAACTACTGACATTAAAAGTATTTTCATGTGTTTCTCTGCCATCTGCATATTTTCTCTTGAAATGTCTCTTCATGTCTTTTACTGAGGTTCTAATTTGGCTATTTGCTTTTTAACTGTTGAGTCTTGAGTGTTCTTTATATATGGTGGATACAAGTTCTTTGTCAAATATGTGTTTGCAAACATTTTATCAAAATTTTTACCTTTTCTTATCAACATTGATGTACTTTTAATAGAGTAGAAATTTTAAAATGTTTATGAATTCCAATTTATTAATTTTTCCTTTTACAGATTATGCTTTTGGTGTCATGTCTAAGAACTCTTTGCCTAGCCTTAGATCTTGAATATTTTCTACTTTGTTGTTTTCTAAAAATTTTACAGTGTTATGTGTTACTTTTAAGTTTGTGATACATTTTGAATTAATTTAAAATAAGATGTGAGACTTAGGTCAAAGTTTATTTACTTATTCTTTTCCCTATGGTTGTCCAATTGTTCCAACACTATTTCTTGAAAGGGTATCTTTTCTGCAGTTAATTGCTTTTGCACTTTTGCCAAAATTCAGGTGGGCACATTTGTATGGGTCTATTTTCAGATTCTTTATTTTATTCCATTGATCTACACGTCTATCATTCTACTAATAACAGACAGTCTCAGTTACTGTAGCTATTTAATAAAATCTTAAAATAGGGTAATGCTAATTTCTCCTACTTTTTTCTTGTTTTCCAAAATTGTTTTAGTATTCTAGTTCCTTTGCTTTTCCATACAAATTGTAGAATAATCCCATTTATAGCTACAAAAAAATCTTGCTGGCATTTAGATAGGAATTGTGTTAAATCAATACTTTAATTCAGGGGAAGTTGACATCTCCCCATGACTTGGTGAGTCTCTCAATTCATGAATACAGTATATCTTTCCAATTATTTAGATTTAAAAAAATTTCTTTCATCAATATTGTGTCATTTTAAGAATACAAGTCCTGTACATGTTTTGTTACACTTATACCTAATTATCTTTTTTTGAGTTAACGTAAATGATATTGTATTTTAAATTTTGGTATCCATTTGTTCATTGTTAGTATATGGAGATAGAGTTTATTTCTGTATGTTCATCTTATTTTTTGTAACCTTGCTGAATTTACTTATTCTAGGAGTGGTTTTTTGGTCCATTTCTTGGGATTTTAATGTACCCAACTGTGTCTTTCACAAATAGGGACAATTTTCTTTCTTTCTTTCTTCTCTTTATTCCTCTTATTTCCTTTTATTGTCTTATTGCACAGAGTAGAACTTCTAGTACTATGTAGAATAAGAGCAGTGATAACAGATATCTTTGTATTGTTCTTAATCTTGGGGTGAAAGCATTCAGTCCTTCACAATTAAGTATAAGGTTGTCTGTAGGTTTTTCATAGATGATTTTTATCAAATGAGGAAATTCTCTGCTACTGCTATTTTTCTGAGAGTTTTTTTTCTAACCATGAATTGGTATTGAATTTCGTCAAATGTTTTTCCTATATGGATTGATATGATCATGTGACTTTTCTTCTTTAACTCATCAATATGGTCAATTACAACAACTGATTTTCAAATATTGAATACCTAGAATAAACTCCACTTGGCCATGGTATATAACTTTTAAAATTTATTATAAAATTTTATTTGCTAATATTTTAAAAATAATTTAAAAATCTATATTCATGAGAGTTATTATCCTATTTTCTTTTTGTACTGTCATTGTCTGGTTTTGGTATCAGAATGATACTATCTTCATAGCATAAATTGGGAAGTATTACCTTCTACTTCTAAAAAGTAGGTTACCTACCTTTTTTCTGGGAGAGATTTGTGGAATTCGTATTAATTATTCCTTAAATTTTTAAAGATTTTATTCGGTTATTATTTTTAAATTTCCTTTAGATGTCCTCTTTGACCCATAGATTATTTAGAGGTGTGTTGTTTGGCTTTCAAGTGTTTGGAGAGTTTCCTTTATCTTTCTCTTATTGATTTTTAATTTGATTCCATTGTGGTCACAGAATACACTGTATGATTTCATGTCTTTCACATTTATTGAGGTTTGTTTTATGATCCAGAGTATGACCTATTTTAAAACATGTTCTATGAGCATTTGCAAGAATGTATATTTTGCTGTTGTTGAGTGGTGTGTTCTATACATGTCCATTAGTTCCTGTTTATTAGTGATGCTGCTAAGTTCTATATTCTTGATGATTTTCTCTTTGGTTATTCTCTCAATTGTTTAGAGAGGAGTGTTGAAGTCCCCAATAGTAATTGTGGATTTGTCTAGTTCTCCTGTCAGTTCTATGAGGTTTTGCTTCACATATTTTGCATCTCTGTTGTTCAGTGCGTGCATGTTTAGGATTGCTGTGTCTTCTTGGTGGATTGGCCTCTTATTATTTATAATTTTCCTTTCTGTCCCAGTAATTTTCTTTGCTTTAAACTCTGATATTCCTGCTTTCCTTTGATCAATGGTTGCATTATATTTTCTAAATCTTTTTATTTCAACATCCCTATGTAGTTATATTTGAAGTGAGATTCTTGTAGATAGCATGTAATTGGGTGATGTTTTTAAATTCACTTTGTCAATATGTCTTTTAATTGGCATATTTTTCATCATTTACATATAATTATTGATATGTTTGGGCTTACATATGTAATTTTATTTTTGTGTTCTTTGTTCTTTTTGTTATTTTGTTTTTATTTTTTTCTCTGCTTTTTTTCAGTTACTTGGACATATTTTAGAATTGTATTTTGATTTACCTATATTATTTTTGAGTTTAACTCTTTGTATAACTTTTAGTGGTTATTATACTATATACACATCTTATCAGTCTACTTGTGTCATCATCTTACTAGTTCAAGTGACGTCTGAATACTTAACTACTTTATATTCCTCTACCCTTCCATGTTTTCAACATAATTATCTGAAATATTCCCTGTATTTTTGTTTAGAACCACATGAAACAGTGTGAAAATTTTCACTTCAACATAATTTAGAAAAGTCTTAAAAAGAAAGTTCTATTGTATTTATGCATATTTATGCTGTGTTCTTTTTTCCTTCTTGGTATTCCAAGATTTCTTCTTTCATAATTTCTTTCTGATTAGAGAAACTTTAGTAATTCTTTCAGTGTAGGTCTGTTGGTAGCAAATTCTTTTAATTTTCCTTCATATAAAAATTTCTTGATTCCTCTTTCATTTTGTTTGTTTGTAGTTTTTTTTTTAGTCAATTTGATGTAATTTATCTTTTTTACTTTTGATTCCTTTTTCATTTTGAAAGGATATTTTTGCCAGATCTAGGATCCTGGGTTGACATTTCTTTTCATTCAGAACTTTAGAAATATTGTGCTGCTTTTTTCTGGCCTTCATAGTTTCTCATGGGAAATCCACTGTAAGTAGAATTGTTGTTCCTGTGTAGGTAAGGTATCCTTTCTCCCCTGCCGTTCCCAAGATTTTTTTACTTTAATTTTCAGAAGTTTGCCTACAATGTGTCTTGGTGTGGATTCTATGTGTTCATTCACTTCTCTGTGTTGTTTTCTGTCATGGCCTGTTTGCAGGATGGG
>VBSM01003190.1:6341331-6364335 GCA_008086735.1 Cheirogaleus medius
AACGTGACGCTGCAGGTGTTCGTGCTGGATGAGAATGACAACGCGCCGGCGCTGTTGGCACCTCGGGCTGGTAGCTCGGGCGGCGCTGTGACCGAGCTAGTTTCGCGGTCTGCGGGGGCAGGCCACGTGGTGGCGAAGGTGCGCGCGGTGGACGCGGACTCTGGCTACAACGCGTGGCTGTCGTATGAGCTGCAGCCAGCAGCGGGAAGCGCGCGCAGCCCGTTCCGCGTGGGGCTGTACACCGGCGAGATCAGCACGACGCGCGCCCTGGACGAGACCGATGTGCCGCGCCAGCGCCTGCTGGTGCTGGTGAAGGACCACGGGGAGCCCGCGCTGACGGCCACGGCCACCGTGTTGGTGTCGCTGGTGGAGAGCAATCAGGCTCCGAAAGCCTCTTCGCGGGCGTTGGTGGACGCTGTGGGCCCGGAGGCAGCGCTGGTGGATGTCAACGTGTACCTCATCGTCGCCATCTGCGCGGTGTCCAGCCTGTTGGTGCTCACGCTGCTGCTGTACACGGCGCTGCGGTGCTCGGCGCCGCCCAGCGAGGGCGCGTGCGGGCAGGGCAAGCCCAGGCTGGTGTGCTCCAGCGCGGTGGGGAGCTGGTCACACTCGCAGCAGAGGCGGACGAGGGTGTGCTCTGGGGAGGGTCCGCCCAAGGCCGACCTCATGGCCTTCAGCCCCAGCTTTCCTCCTTGTCTGGATTCTGCAGAGGGAACAGGCCAGAGGGAGGCGGATTCAGAGCATTTGAAGGAGGTAAACTTATATTTAAAAATATTATTTTACAGAGTATTTTAGCCTTTCTTACTGTTGTTCAAGATATCATCACTGCCAATTTTGAGACTTTTCTTTAATTTTAAGTTTGCTCATCAATATCAATTTAAGGGCTCTGCTATTGACATTATAGGTTTGATTATTCTTCAGAGTAAAATCTTAACCAGAAAACAATGAAATGTGTAAAACAAAAATATTTTCTTTTTGTTCTATTCTTAATAGTTGCATTTAATGCATAATTGAGCATTTACACAAAAACCCCACATTGTAAGAACTTAAACATTTAGGAAATGTTTGTTTTAGTGAGGCTAATCATAATACATTTTAAAATCTTTTTATTTAATTTATATGTTCCCAGATATAGATATATTATTTTAAAGAGCTCCATAACTTTTCACATAAATGCCCTTTATACAGTGCATTTATGTGCTCACACCTGTAATCCTAGCACTTTGGGAGGCTGAGGCTGGAGGATTGCTTGAGGTCAGGGGTTCAAGACCAGCCTAAGCAGGATAACAAGACCCTATCTTTACAAAAAGTAGAAAAATTAGCCCAGCATGGTGGCGCAAGCCTGTAGTCCCAGGCAGGAGGATTGCTTGAGCCCAGGAGTTTGAGGTTGCAGCGAGTTATGATGAGGCCACTGCACTCAAGCCCAGAAGACAGAGCAAGACCCTGTTTCAAAAACAAACAATCAATCAAATAAAAAACATTTTTGGTTGGTTTCTCCTTTTTTGTCCTATAGGTAGAACAGTGTTCTCCTCTCATGTATACCACGTGAAATACCTTGTGATTTTCCTTTCACATTTTTATTTGTACTCAGGCAATTACTCATACACATATATACACCTAGTATGTTTTTTTTTGATTATTGTTTCTCTTCCAAAGATTAACATATATTATGCACTTTAAATTTCTCAGTCACCAATACCTTCCAGAAACTCCTGAAAATCTGGTACTTTTAATAGCTGTGTAGTATTCCAGTGCAGATGTACCATTATTATATTCAGTTATTCAACTATTGATGGACACTTTGTTTTGAGTGTTCTTTTATCTCCATAAACCATGCTGTACTATCATTTCACATATTTCCTAAAATATTGGTGTTTTTTTATTTCTGTGAAATTGATCCTCAGATGTAGAATTGATGCATCAGAAAGTATTAATACTTTTAATTTTAAAATATGTTACTAAATTTCCTTCCAAGAATTTTAGTACTTTAAATTGCCACCACCCAGTTTTGAATACTCTTTCCATTTTATCTCTAGAAGAAATAGAGGTTTTACTTTTTGCCAATGTGCTCTCTATAAAATGCTATCTCATTGTTACTTTAATTTTAAATTCCTATATATCATCAGTGAATTTGAACATATTGTTATATGTATTTTGTTGATTTGGACTTGATTTTCTTTGGCTTATCAATTAAATTATTGGCCCTTTTTTATTGAAAAAATTGTTTTTTAATTTTGGAAAATTCTCTCTGTTAGATATAGATATTAGATATATAAACATATATTTAAATATAGATATTATATATAGATATTAAATATAGATATATAAATATAGATATTAACTGTTTATTTGCCATCTACATTACAAATATCTTTTTCTACTATATCATTCCTATTGATTTGTTTATAGTATATTTTGTCATATAAAAGTGTTTTAAAAATGTCTATTTTTCTTTTATGGTTTTTAAAGTCTGCAGGTTTAGTTAGAAAGATCTTCCCAACTCCTATATTGAACATTCATTAATTAAATTCATTTACTATTATTGAGTATTCTCTATGTGCTAGGCACATTATACACATTAGGCATTTAACAATGAAGTTCATTCTTTTGTGTAAATTCAAATTTCCATTTTTTGTCATTTTCATTCTGTCTGAAGAATTTCTTTAATATTTTTGTAATGCATGTGTTCTGGCAAAAAATTCACTCAGCTTTTGTTTGTCTGAGAAAAATATTTGTTTCATTTTCATTTAAAAAAATTTTGGCTAGGTATAGTTGATAGTTTTTTACAGGTATCATTTCATTGTCTTATGGCTTGCATAGTTTCTGATGAGAAGGTATCTGCTCTTCTTGTACATGCATATTCTTCTCATCCCCCTCCTTCACAGTTGCTGTTAAAATTTTTTAATCACTGATTTTTGCAAATTGATTATGATGTGCTTTAGTCTGATTTTCTTTATGTTCATCTGTTTGGGTTGGTTGACATTTTTGGATATGTAGAATTATCATTTTCAACAAATTTGGGGAAACTTCAGCCATATTACTTCAAATATTTTTTTATTCCTTTCCATCCTTTTTGAGACTCCAATTACACATATGTTAGACTGTTTGCTATTGTCCCACAGGTCACTGAAACTTGTTTATTTTTGTCTGTCTTTTCTCTCTCTGTGCCTCATTTTGGATAGCTTTTGTTAACATTCTTGTTTGCTAATTTTGACATCTTTGTCATTACTTGGTTTGCTTCTTTTGATTAATTTTTCTTTCTGTGTGTGTATGTGTGTATGTGTGTTCCTTTAAAGCAGTGGTTCTCAATCAGGGACAGTTTTGCCCCACAAGGGATAATTTGGCAATGCCGGAATACATTTTTTTTTACAACTGGGGGATTGCTACTGGTATCTAATGATGGAGGCCAGGGATGCTGCTAAAACATCATACAATGCACAGTACAGCCCCCTACAACAAAGAATTTCCCAGCTCAATAGTTCTGCTGTTGAGAAACTCTGCTTTTAACAGTCTTAAACTCAGTTCTGACATGAAGTTAAGTTGCTTGGGACCAGTTTATTCCTTTCAAGACTTGATTTCAAGATTTATTAGTGCACATCCAGAGCAGCTTTTTGTATAAAGCTAATTTGGTCCTTGATTAAAGTGATAGTCTCCTGAGGACACTACCTAATCTCCATATTGACAGGTCTCTCTGCTCTGACTTGTAGAAATGTGAAATATTCTCAGCCCTTTGTGAGCTCTAGGAATTATTCTACCTATTCCTTTTCAGTAGTTTTCCCCTGGGTCTTGTGGAGTTTTATCCAGTGCATGTGCATATTAGTATTCAACCAAAGATTGGAGATGACCCCTCTGCAGATCTCCAAAACTCTTTCTCTCTGTGCAATTTCTTCTATATTCTTCTCCACAAATTCTATTTACTCAAGTCTTTCTGAACTTTAATCTCTGACTCCTCAATGCAGTGAGGCCACTAGGCTTTGTTTGTTTCCCACTTCCCTATACTGCATTCTAGAAATTGCCTCCAGACAGTGAGATGGGAACAATCTTAGGATTCATCTCATTTGTTTCCCTTCTTTTGAGGGATCATAATCCTTTTTTACCTATTGTCTGAAAATAGTACTTTATATCTTGTGCAATTTTTTCACTGTTTATCATGAGAGGACACAATAGAAGTTTATACATTATCTTATATCATTGCATAATATCTCTCTGTTCTGTTTCTTTTAACTTTAAATTCTATATAGCTTATTATTAACATTGACAAACTTCATACTTTGAAATTTGAATTTGTTTGATATCTATTTGACCATCCCTGTATTTTCAACCTTTATTCATTACTTTAAGTACATTTGTTATAAAAATATATTGATGGATTTTACTTTTTACTTACTATGATAATGCCTGTCTTTTAATGTAGAATGTAGATCAGTCAAGTATAGTACAATGAGTGATATATGTGATTATATATATTCCATTTAACTCAATGTTTATTAGTTATTTTATATTGTTGCTCCTTCTTTTACTTCTCTGGTTTTGGTTATTTAATCAAATTAATATTTAATACATTTCTCCTTTTAATTTGAAAGTTTTAATATAGTTTTGTTTCCAATAACATGTACCTTCTTTTCCCAGTTATCTCTGTATTTTAACATTTTGATTGTGAAATATAACAGACTTACTGAAAAGTAATTAAACACATGTGTATAATTTAACAAATATTTATAAGTCAAACATGCCGTAACCTCAAAGAACTGGAACATTTCTGGTACCCTAGAAGCCTTCTGTAGGTTTCTTTTTTATCATAACCCTTCCAGCTTCCCAAAGGTAACCACTTGCTTGACTTTAATCATTTCTTTAGACCAGATAGTTTAGTTTTTGTCTATTATTGAACTTAGTATACATGGGATTTTAAATTATATATTCTCTTGTGGCTTGTTATTTCACCTAATATTATAAGATTTTTTTCATGTTGTGTATAGCTATAATTTATTCATTTTTCATTCTTTCTAAAATAGCTAATTGAATGAATATACCATGATTTATTTAGAGTAATTGTTTGACGTCTTGGCTATTTTTGATTTTTTGGTTTTATGAACAATATTTCTTGTACATTTCCTGGTGTACATGGCATAGGTTCCTCTAGTTATAAACTTAGGATTGGAACTTAGATATAAACTTAGGATTGGAACTCTAGTTATAAACTTAGGATTAGGTATATATACCTTCAGCTTTACTAGATGATATTAAAGTCTTCTACAGTAATTTAAATTTTTTCACTTCTATCTATAGTATATTAAAATTTATGTTGCTCTACTTTTCTCCAATACTTTCTTTAGTTGGGTCTTTAAATTTGGTGGATGTGTAAAAGCATCTCATTGTGCTTTTAGTTTGCATTTTTCTTGTGAGGTTGAACATCTTTTCATATATTTAGTAGTCACTTGGACATCTTTTATGAGATTTTTTCTGTTAAAATTTTTGATCATTTGTATATTATCATCTCTGATTATTAGGGCTTTAAAATTTCTGGATCAAATTCTTTGCCAATAATATATCCAGGTATTACAAATATAATTCTCCCATCATGTGGATTTCTTTCCCCCTCTTTGTGGTCTACTTTGATGATCAAAATTCTTAATTTGATTATAGTTTTATTTATATATATATTTAAAATTTTTGGATTGGGGCTTTTTTTAACTTTTTATTTTAAAAATACATCTATAAGCTGATGAACATCTTTTTCTATATTACATTCTAGAAGCTTTATGCTTTTTGTCTTTAGATTTTGTTCCCTAGTCTTTCTACAACTGATTTTTATATATTATATGAGGGAGATGTCCAGTTTTATTTTTCCCATATACATAGATAAATATTGTCCCAGCACCAGTTTTGTAAAAATTTGTTTTTTCTTTACTGACTTTACTGTCACTTTGGTCATATTTATAGTGTTCATATTTATGTAGGACTATTTCTGGGTGGTCTATTCTATTGTACTAGTCTTTTTATCCTACTGCAGCACCACAAGGACCATATAGTTTTTTTGTTTTGTTTTCTTTTTTTATTTCAGCATAATGTGGGGGTACAAATGTTAAGGTTACATACATTGCTCTTGACTTCCCTCCCCCCTCGAGTACCATATAGTTTTAATTTACTATAGCTTTAAGACTTGATATTGGGTAGTATAAATCCTCTCACTTTGATCTTATCCAAGACTTGGCATTTTTTGGCCTTCACAATTTCATTTGAATTTTAGACTCAACTTTTAAATTTTCTCAAAAATATTCTAGTGGAATTTTTATTGGAATTCCATTTAATTTATAGATCACTTTTTGGGGAACTGACATCTTTAAAACAGGGATCTTCCAATTTATGAACATACCATATATTTCTTTTCATTTAAGTCTTCTCCAATGTTTCCTCCAATGTTTCTCTACAGAGTGTCATAGCCTTTCAAATACTTTGTTAGATTTATATCCAGATACAAGATATTTAAAAGTATGATATCTTAAAATTTTCATTTCCAACTGATTTTTGCAGTTAACATATATTAGAAATGTTCCCTACTGTTATTGTTTAATATGAATTTTTAAAAATTAGAATTGAGGTTGAATGTTATCGTATGTTTTGTCTGCATCTTTTGAGGTAGGTGTAAAATTTTTCTTCTGCAATTTTTTTATTTTTAAACTTTTTTATTTTTAATTGTTTTGAGTACATAATAATCATATATCTTTATAGGGTACTTACTAATTCAATTCATATACTAATTCATTATTAGTATATAGAAATGTTACTAGTTTTTTAATGTTGATCTGAAGGTTGTATTCTGCAACTTTACTGAATTCATATGTCAATTCTAAGAGATTTTTGGTGGAGTCTTTAAGTTTTTCTATATATAAAATCATATTGCCTGCAAAGAGGGACAATTTTACTTCCTTTTTCCAAATTTGAATCCGTTTTCTTTTTTTCTCCTGCCTAATTTCTCTGTCTATGACTTCTAGCACTATGTTGAATAAGAGTGGTGAAAGTGGGCATCCATATCTTGTTCCAGTTCTTAGAGGAAAGGCTTTCAGCTTTTTCCCATTCGGTGTGATGTTAGCTGTGGGTTTCTTCATATGGCTTTTATTATCTTGAAGTATGTTCATTATATGTCTAATTTTTTGAGAGTTTTTTATCATGAAGGGATATTGGATTTTATAAAATGCTTTTTATGCATCTAGTGAGACGATCATATTGTTTTTTCCCTTCATTCATCTACCATTGATGTGATATGTCACACATCAATTTGCATATGTTGAACCATCCTTGCATCCCTGGGATAAATCTCACTTAGTCATGGTGTATTATCTTTTTGATGCGTTATTAGATTCAGTTTACTAGCATTTTGTTGAAGACTTTTGCATCTATGATTATTGGCTTGTAGTTCTTTTGTTTTGTTGCATCTTTGTCTGGTTTTGGTATCAGTGTAATGCTGTCCTTATATAATGAGTTAGGGAAATTTTTATCCCCATCAATTTCTGGAATAGTTTGAGAAGAATTGGTGTTGACTTGTCTTTAAATGTTTGGTAGAATTCACCAGTAAAGCCATTCAGTCCTGGACTTTTCTTTTTTGAGAGGTTTGTTAATACTGATTAAATCTCATTAATCATCATTGTCTGTTCCAGTTTTCTATTTCTTCTTGGTTGCATCTTGGTAAGTTATATGTGTTTAGGCATTTATGCATTTCCTTGAGGCTTCCCAATTTTTTAGTGTATAGTTGTTCATAATAGTTTATAATGATCTTTTGTATTTTGTGGTATTAGTTGTAGTAGCTCCCTTTTTGTTTGTTATTTTATTTATTTGAGTCTTTTCTTAATTGGTCTAGCTAGTGGTTTATTGATTTGATTTATATTTTCAAAAACCAACTTTTTGTTTCATTGATACTTTGTATTTTGTTTATAGTCTCTATTTCATTTAGTTCTGCTCTAATCTTTCTTTCTTTCTACTAATTTTGGGTTTGGTTTGTTCTTGCTTTTCTAGTTCCTTGAGGTACAATCATAGGTGGTTTAAAATCTTTCTCATTTTTTGATGTGGGTGTTTATTGCTATAAACTTTCCTCTTAGCACTGCTTTTGCACATGCTTTTGGCCTCCATTTATGTGGAATATTTTTTCCATCTCTTTCAGGCTATATATGTCTTTACAGGTGAAGTGAGTTTCTTGTAGGCAGCATATTGTTGGGTCTTGTTTTTATTTTTAAAATCCATTCAGTGAGTTCATAACTTTTAATTGGGGAATTTATACTATTTTCATTCAAGGTTGTTATTGATAGATGTGGAATTACTCTTGTCATTTTGTTAATTGTTTTCTGCTTGTGTTATATATCCTTTGTTCCTTTCTTCCTCTTTTTGTAATGATAATTTTTTATATCTTTCTCTTTCTCCTTTGTGTTTCTGCTCTATCAGTAAGTTTTATACTTTTCTGTGTTTTCATGGTGGTAGATATCATCTTTTAGCTTTCCTTAAGGGCTTCCTTAAGCATTTCTTATAGGGCCAGTCTAGTGATGATGAATTCCCTCTGTTTTTCTTGACTGAGAAAGATTATTTCTCTTTCATTGTTGAAGGATAGCTTTGCTGGGTATAGTATTCTTGGCTGATGGTTATTTATTTGTTTTTTAAACTTTGACACTTTAAATATATCATCCCATTCTTTCCTGGCCTGTAAGGTTGCTGCTGAGAAGTCTGTTCATCTCATGGGGATTCCCTGTGACTTGACACTTTTCCTGTTTTAAGAATTCCCTCTTTGTCTTGAGTCTGGTACCTTAGACCCCTCAGACCATCTTGATTTCTACCTCTTACAGATAAACAACCCAGATCAGAAATGGCCAGAAAGCTTCTTTGCCTTGTGAATGTGTGTCTTTTTTAGGATCTCTAGTATTATTTTAGATATTAAGTATGAAATGTTTGATTTCCTTAAGTACTAAGTTTGGCAGTTGATATCTCTGACATTTCACTTTGTTTTATTTATCACTTTGTTTAAAACACTTCTTGTTTTATTTTTATTGTGAAGATACATCCTCAGTCTTTCAAATGCACATTTTGGCTTGTGATTATCTTTCAAATTTTTTTAGAGCAATTTTTGCAAAATCATGGATAAGTAAAAAATTCATGTTATTTTCATATATGAGTACTGTCGTAGAACCAATGCAGTGCAGAAGCACAAAATATCAATGAAGTGTTCAGGAAGGATGTGGATAATGAATATACAGTACATCGATGGTTTGAGAAGTTCTCTTCTGGTGATTTTAATCTTGAGAATGAGCCACGTGGGTGATCTGAGGCCAAGGTGGATAATGATGAACTGAAAGCTATAGTGAAAGCGTATCCATCTCAACCTACCCATGAATTACCAGGAAGGTTTTATGTTACTATTCTAATAATATTGGACCATTTGAAACAAATAGGCAAGGTAAAGAAGCTGGATAGATGGGTACCACATGAATTAAATGAGCATCAGATGAGAAATTGTCTTGAAGCTTGCCTTTCTTTGCTATGACAACATAAGGGTGAACCATTTCTACACTGTATTGTTACATGTAATGAATAATGGATTCTTTTTGACAATTGCAAGTTTTCAGCACAATGGTTAGATAAAGATGGAGTGCCAAAACACAGTCCAAAACTGAATGTTAATCAAAAAAAGCTAATGGTGTCTGTTTTGTGGTCCAGCACTGGTATTATTCACTTCATGAAATCTGGTCAGTTGATTACAGGGTATGTCTACTGCAACCAGTTGGACAAAATGATGAGGATGCTTGTTATTCAGCAGTCAAGATTGGTCAATAGAGACAAGCTAATCCTCTTACAAGACAATGCTTGACCACATGTTGCACAGACAACACTGCTCAAACTACAGAGGGTGGATTTGGAAACTCTTTGTCATCACCATATTCACCATACCTTGAACCAATGGAGTACCACTTCTTCCTAGCTTTGGACCACTTCTTGGAAGGAAAAATATTCAATTCTCAACAAGTTGTGGAAAATGCCTTTCATAATTTCATTGCCACTCACTCTCCAGGCTTCTTCTCTTCTGGCATAAATGAGCTACCATTAGGATGGCAAAACTGTGTTGATAATTTAGGCTGCATACTTTGATTAATTGCATTGCTCCTAGTTTGAGATACAATAAACTTTTTATTTGAAATTGGACATTTCATATTTAATGACCTAACTAATTCTTCATGACTTTGTTAGCTGTTAGATGCATTTTTCATTTTAAAATATCTTCAATGGTATGGTTGGTTCAAACAAACAACTCTGTATACTGGTAATAGAAGCCCTCTATTGAGTTGACTTTTAAACACAGTTATTATATTTTCACTTCTAGATGTTCTATTAGTTATTTTTCAAATATGCTGTCCCTTTTTTAGTGAGATTCTGCAGATATTCTTAAGCTTTGTGTAATTTTTGTAAATAGGGTAAACAGTTGTTTAATAATCTGTATGTTATAATATCAGCATATGACTACATTGGTTCACAGTGCTCTGTAACTTTTAAGAGAGTGCAGATTGTCATCAATTAAAATATAATTAATTTCTGAATGTATGATATTTTATATTATACAAACCTTATAGGTCAATTTGGATATTTTGAAGTTTATTATTCAGGAAAATGGAGTTAACCTTCTTGCAATTTAACAAATAACAAAACATCCAAATATTTATTTCTCTTAAAGTAACTGCCTTATTTCAATGATTTTGCTTTTTTGAATAATGTGTTATAATTCCCCAATTAAACAGGAAATATATTTTTATACATAAATATCTTATCAACATATTATCTTCAATATGTAGGAAACAGGATGATCTTTCCAGCTTTTCTAATATAACAATATGATTTTATTGTTACTGGTAAATGAGACACTTCCCATTTCCTTAACTGAGATGATTTGTTTCTTTTCTACTCTCCCATAGGCTAAGAATTTAAAGTACATTAAGTTCTATTCTTCTTTTCCCATGAAATACTTAGAGTGATATTACCTTTCCCTTTCCTTTCTTCTTTCAAATTTTAGGTTTTGTTGAGCAGATTTTCTACTAAAAATGGTACTTAGAGTTTTTGTTATGGTACATTTTCCCTGCTTCAAGAAGAGTTTTTTTTCATATCAGTTATATTTCAGTCTGTCCAACTGTCTGTCTATCTATCTTGACTCTATTCTCTCACTCACTTCAAGTTCTTTGCTCATCAATGTTTCCTCATTTTGTGGTTTCTGTTTTTATTCCTTTATTGTGTAATTGAAATATTTTCTAATGCTCTTCTTTAAAGTATTTAGAGCATATACTCACTGAGTTCTTGCATACCTTTGAAGAACAACTTTTTCACTCTGACAGATAAATGATACCTTTCTGGGTATAAGATTTTTAGGTTGCAATTATTTTCTTTCAGTAGTCATATGCTATTCCAGTATCTTCTGGCTCCTGGTGTTACAGATGAGAAGCCTGATGCCAATCTTTTAAAAAAATGTAATAGGCATTTCAAATCACTTGAAATAATTCCTATATATATAATTAGGCATGCATCTTATTTTCTTTCCATAGTATGTGAAATATGCTTTTTATCTTCTCATATTAAATGTTATTTTAAAAGATATCTATTGATAATATGGTTTATTTTTTTTACAAGGGGAAATTTTTATTTACAAGTATCTTTAATTATGTTAACTATATTTTTATTTTAAACATTATATTTGCTTCTTTTTACAAATCTATTGGCTATTTTTTACAGTCTCTTTTTCTTTTATTTGGAATTCTACATTTTGATATCTCTTTAATAATTTCAAATCTCTTAATATGGTACTTAGAATTTTTGTTATGGAGAAATAGAGAAATATTATTTCTCTATTATTACAAGTTCTTAATTATCACAAGATCATAATCCTTTTGTTTGTTGTATATAAAAATTCAAGATTGGTTCCTTGTTTGTTTTAAACTTCTTGATTACAGATTCATCCTAAGCAGGGTATATGCTTCAACTCACCCCCTCCCTCTTGTTTCCTTCTCTCTCCTCTTGTTTCTTTTGGTATGAATATCATGTAGCCTGGGATATGAAAGTTACCTTTCATTGTAAATTTTCATTTGTTTTCATAAATGCTCTACAGGTATCATTTATGCACAAATTTTTGTTAATTTGTTGGTATGCTGTTTCTTTATAACATGTGGTAATGTAATTAGAATCTGAAAGCTGAGTTCTTCCTGGAAGCTTCAGGAAAGAATCCATTTTCTTGCCTTTTTTAGTTTCTAGAAGATACCTATATTCCTTAGCTGTGGTTCCTTTCTCATATCACTCCAACCTTTTACTTACACAGTCCTATCTCCTACTACTGACTCTGATCCTCCTGCCTACTTTAAAGGTTCTTATGATTACACTGGGCCCACCCCAATAATCCAGGATAATCTATTCCTCTTAAAGCCTTAATTTAATCACACCTGCAAAATTTCTTCTACCATGTAGGGCATTATATTCACAGGCTCTGAGATTAGGACCTGGACTTTTTTGAGGGGCCATAATTCAGCTTGCCAAAATATTCATGAGAATTTGGTCTGTAGTTTTCCTTTCTTGTAATGTCTTTCTTACAGTGTCTGATTTTGGTGTTAGGGCAATGCTAGTCTTATAGAAGTGCTTTTATTTTTGGAAGGAATTGTGGAGAATTGATAAATTCTGTTGTTAAAGCCAGGAATTCTGTGGTAGTTTCACATGGCAGAACTAGTACACTAATATATATGATGTATTACATTTAATGGTTTTCAGACATTAAACCAATCTTGCATTCCTGGGATAAATCCCACTTGGTCAGGGTGTATAATCTCTTTTATACAGTTGGTCATTGAACAACATGGAGGTTAGGAGTGCCAGCCCCCAGCACAGTTGAAAATCCATGTATAACTTTTTATTCCCCTCCCCCAAACTTAACTACTAATAGCCCACTATTCACCAAAAGTCTTAATTATAACTTAAACAGTTGATTAACACATATTTTGTATATGTATTATATACTATATTCTTATTAAAAAGTAAGATAAGGAAAAGAAAGTAGATTTAGCATTAATTAAGTAGAAGTTGATTATCATGAAAGTCTTCATCCTCATCATCTTCATGTTTAGTAGGATGAGGAAGAAGAGGAAGAGGTGGGATTGATATTGCTGTCTCAGGGTTGGCAGAGATGGAAAAAAATCCACTTTAAAGTGGATTCATGCAATTCAAACCAGTGTTCAAGGATCGGCTGTATATTGCTAAATTTGGTTTGCTCATATTTTGTTGAAGATTTGTATGATTATATCCATAAGAGGTATTGGTCTGCAATTACTTTGGTTGAATGTTTGTGCCTCCTTTAAAATTCGTGTTGAAACTTAAACCCCACTGAAATAGTATTAAGAGGTGAGGCCTTTTGTAGGTGATTAGATCATGAGGGCTTCTCCTTCATGAATCGGATTAAAGTCTATAAAAGAGATTTCACATAGCAGTTAGGCCCTTTTACTTTTCTGCTCTTCCACCAAGTGGAACAGCCTTCACAGTGCCATGTTGGTAGCAGAGACGGGGCCTTCACCAGACACTGAATCTGCTGGCACCTTGATCTTGAGCTTCTCAAACTCCAGAACTATCCAAAATAAATTTATGTTGTTTATAAATTACTTGGTCTTGGATATTTTGTTATAACAGCACAAATGGACTAGTTTTCTTGCGATATCTTTGTTTGGTTTTGGTATCAAGGAAATATTAGTCTCAGAATGAAAGTGTTCACTCCTATTCTGTAGAATCAGTTTGAAAGAACTGCTATTAATGCTTATTTAAATATTTGGTAGAATTTATTGGTGACACATTTTGGTCCTGGGCTTTTCTTTGCATGTAGTTACCCTCCTCTTCCTCCTCCTCTCCCTCCTTTGTAGGTTATATGTATTATACACTATACTCTCACAATAAAGTAAGCTAGTGAAAAGAAAATATTATTAAGAACATCATAAGGAAGATAAAATATATTTACTATTTATTAAGTGGAAATGGATCATCATAAGGGTCTTCATTCTCCTTGTCTTCACGTTGAGTAGGCTGAGGAGGAGGAGAAGTAGTGGAAGGATTGATCTTATTGTCTCAAGGGTGGCAGAGGTGGAAGAAAATCCACATGTAAGTGGACCTGCACAGTTCCAAACTGTGTTGTTAAGGGTCAACTGTACATCGTGGAATGGCTAATTGAAGCTGATTAACATATGCCTTACCTTACATACTTTTTTTTTTTGTGGTGAGTATACTTACAAATCTATCGTCTTAGCAATTTTCAAGAATACAACACATTGTAATTACTGTCACTATGTTGTACAATAGATCTCTAGAATTTATTTCTCCTATCTAACTGAAATTTTGTACCCTTGACCATCTCCCCCTGCCCCAGCCTCTGGTAGCCACCATTCTACTCTCTGCTTCTAGGACACCAACTTTTTTAGATTTCACATATGAGTGAGGTCATGCACTATTTGTTTTCCTGTGCCTGGCTTATTTCACTTAACATTGTGTCCTCTAGGTTTATATACATTGTCACAAATGATAATTTAAGGCTGATTAGTATTCTACTGTGTATATATACCACATTTTCTTTATCCATTCATCCACTCATGGACACTTAGGTTGATCCTGTTTCTTAGCTATTGAATAATGCTGCGGTGAACGTGAGAGTGCAGCTATCTCTTTGACATACTGATTTCATTCCTTTGGTTATACATCCAGTAGTGGAATTGCTGGATTATACAGTAGTTTTATTTTAAAATTTTTGAGGAACTTCTATACTATTTTCCATAATGACCGTACTAATTTACATTTTGACCAATGGTATGCAAGGGTTCCCTTTACTCCACATTCTCTCCAAAGCTTATCTTTTGTCTTTTGATAATAGCCTTCCTAACAGATGTGAGATGATATCTCATTGTGGTTTTAATTTGCATTTCTCTTATGATAATGATTTGGGGCATTTTTGTCCATATGCCTGCTGGCCATTTGTGTCTTCTTTTGAGAAATGTCTATTCAGATCCTTTGTCCATTTTGAAATCAGGTTATTTATTTTCTTACTATTGAGTTGAGTTTCTTATGTATTTTGGAATATTAACCCCTTATCAAAGGTATGGCTTGCAAATATTTTCTTCCATTTCATTTGCAAAACTTAATTTTAAATGGTCTCATAGAATCAGAAACTTGAAACAGAGGTACAGAGTTTCAAGGATAAAATGAAAAGGTCACAAAAGATCATGAAAACTCAGCTGGCACAATTCATGAAATAAATGGAAGAGAAATATAAAATCATTACAGAAATTAAGGCTGCACTGGAAGCAGTAAAAAGGTGAACAGGCTCTAATTGACATACTGCCAAGAAAAAGAAGAAACATTTGAGAAGGCTGAGAAAATAAATGGAAAAGAACAAAGAACTCTTTAAAAATTAGAAAGAAAAGAAAAGCTTTGGAACACAGAAAAAGGAGATCCAACATACTTCTAATAGATGTCCTTAAATAGATGAAACACATAGAAAATGGGAAAAATCCAAAGACATCATTCAATAAAAACATTTTGAAAAAATAAACTTCAGATTTTGACTTCCAGCAATGAAATTCTACTTTATCTTCAGCCAGTGGTATTTCAAGGACAGCAGCTGGGCAGTGGGAGTGGTTTGTCCTGACTGTAAAACTGCAACTTTGAACTCCATTACCACATAAGTAGTATTTAGAATAAAAGAGCTAGATCTTCTTTACTTTGAAGTGACTTGACCAATGTAGAGTATGACTTTTAGTTCTGAGGGCTACACTTTGAAGGTGAAATAGAAAAATATTTTTATAGAGAAATAATTTTTGAAAAGTTGTTACATAATTAAAAATAGTAAGTAAACACAGCATAGAGTTAATTGGAGTATAGATTCATGAGAGAGGTCCAAGACATTTTAGAAGGTATTATGTCATGGAGAAACTATTTCCTTGGTAATAGAAACTCTAGAAAGAAATTCTGTAATGATTCATTTTTGGCAAAGGGTTTAAGTAAAAAAAAAAAACAAACAAATGACACAAGACAATGTTGTGTATCAATAGTGCTTTAGCCACTTACTTTACATGCCTGGAACTTAGGTAAATACTTGACAAACAAGTATTGAATGATACAGATCTCTACCTTCAAAGATCTCTACCTTTCAAAGAACTCACACTCTATTAAACTTGATTAGGTACTTTGTTATTTTATAGGATTAAATTTTGGTTAATTTGATTATGGTGTCCTATCTCTTAATTTATTAATAGATTTCATAAGTACCTAATATGCTCCCAGAAAATAATCTTAAGCACTAAGAAAATCATGTTTAAAGTACAATATCCTTTTGTTGACAAACTCTTCGGTGGGTATCAGATTTACTATTTTCTTATTTGGCCTTGAGATCTCCAATAATATCTTATGCAATATGGCTAGAACTCTTTGGAATTTATAGCTTAAGGGTAAGTTTACTGGGAGGACTTTATAGTAATAGTCTTGGCAATAGAGCCTAAGCAGAAATTAGGACAATGTTTTGCCTACAGTTTACTTAAAGTTATACTTCTGCTTAATTAAAAGCTTTGAAATACCTGAATAGGAGAAACTATAGGAAATTTCATAAAATGAGAAAATGAAATATTAGCAGTGAAAGGTGCTGCTAAAGAGAAGTTTTGCTAATTCATAATTTTAATCTTCATCTGCTCATTTTATCCAAAAAGCAAAATCTTTAGCCTTTTTCATCTTTGGGATATCCTTCTCTTTTAAATATTGCTTTTTCACAAATCCCAATGTTATGCCTAAAGTTAGGGAGGCATATGGTGGGACAAATCTCATTAAGTGGATGCTATGGACACTTATTCTGGACACAAATGAAATCTTTTGAGAATAGATATCAGCGGCAGTTTAAATAGAGAAATGGGGAAAGGGGAAGCCAAAACTCTGAGAAGTGTGTGAATGAGGAGGAGTTTTTGTGCAGACTTTCCATGCTATTCTCTATGAGTTTTCCCTTTTTTCTCATGCCCCAAATACACCCACACATACTGTCCCCTGGATACAGCTCAGAATTCCTAAACCTGGCATAATTGGAGGCTTGACTACAGGTCTAAAAGTAAGGGGCCTTTCAAAAGTTAAGTACAACCTCTAGTTATATTTCATTTACTGGGAATGGAAAGGTGAAAGAATAACCTTTCATTCCAAAGCAGTTAGCTTGGTTAGCAGCATTAAATTAAGATGAGGGAATGTGAATCCTAATCTCTGGCACTCAAACAGAAAATTAATTTTGGTTTTGAAATTTGGTGAAGAATAAGCTCAATTTTTGTGGGCTATTGCACATCCTAGTGAGGTCTTCTAGTGATGTCTGTACTTGTGACTCTGCCTAATGGGTTGACATGTTTTCTGCTTTAATTTTATCAGAGACTTGGTGTCAATGATCTTTTGGTTCCCTAATTCATAAAGGCAAACGAGTCAGGAGGCATTTGCTACTTACATTGCCTTATGTTGCAGCCTCCCTTTTCTAGTTTCCTGGAAGAGATACAGAATGGGTTTGTGATGTTCAGGGGAGGTAGAGGTAATTGGTTCTCAGGGGAACAGTGGAGTCACCAATTCCACTTTCAGTCTTAGGAAGAGAATGCTGGAGCTGCCCCTCTCCCCACCACTTTAATCAGTGATTTACAAATATTATAGTAGTATTGACAAAAGTTGAGAAAATTGTGTAATTAACCTTCATGTACCATCACCCAGCTTCCATAATTATCAATAGTTTTTAGGCAGGTTTCTGTCCAGAAAATATGGTGCCTTGAAAGCTTCAATTTTAGATCTTTGTTCAGCTTTTGCCTTTCAAATTTTGATTATTGGAGCTTTGAACACTGCAACTGTATTAGAAGGATTTTGGTGAGGAATTTAGTGTTTAATAATCAATTAAATCAGTCTCTTCTCACCTCCGTCTTAGGGAAAGTGACTGGGTGTAGCGTGCTAGGCGGAATTTGGAGGTATCTGTTGTGGCTCAGAGTTGTTTCTCATAAAACTGATCGCTGTCCCAATTTCTGTGCAGAAGACCAAATTAAAAAAGAAGTTGGAGAAAGGATGGGCATCTAGCCTGTTCTTATCCTGCCTCACTGCTATTTTCTAAATATTTACAGAGAGTAAATTTACAGAGAGTAGTTTCCTGGCCAAACTCTGGAGAGTAGCTCAGTACTTTCTTTCCCCCCAACAGCTTTGCTCGTCGTCTTTGGGGGCGAGTTGTCAAGTGTGAGTTTCTGGTTATCAGTATTGACTGGTCTATGACCTCTTTTACGCAGAGCGTCAAGCGCCGCTTGCAAAGCTCTCCCAGTAGGGCCTCTGGGGAAAGGAGAAACTGCTGTCACGCAAAAAAGCGGAGCGTAGACCTGAAAGCCTTGTGCTTGCTGGCTCTGCTGCTTCGAAAAGCCAGAGTCCGCACTCTTGGCGGCTCCTGGGATGCAGGGGGTGCCGGAGGGACTTCGACCCGGCAGAGAGGCTGGGAATCCAGCACGGAACGCACCACCGCACTTGGTTCTGGGGCTCCTGTTTCCTTAAACCTGGAAGGCGTGGTCGCTCACGTTCACGGTTCCGCCTCGGCCCTGCCTGCGCCGGAGTTCCGCCCTCCCCGCGGGTGTAGGTGCTCAGTGGGTCAGAGCTCCCGGTCCTCGACGCTCCGCTCTCCAAACGGCGGGACGAGCCCAGCCGGGCTCAGCCCCGGTACCGGCAGTCTTCAGGCAGGGATTGTGGAGGTTAAGACCCGGCCGGTCTCAGGGTGTGGTCCTAGAAAACGCTGTTTAAGGAGAGATGCGTTAGTTTCTCCAAGCGTCTTCCTGGCCCCGCCTGGCGCCCGCGGCCAGAGGTGGGGGCGAGACCCCGGCCGACCCGGCTGGAGACGGCGCTTCCCCAGCGCGGCGCTTTAACTCATCCCTGCACCCCTAGGCGGCGCTGCGCTCCTCCGCACCGCGCCGGCTCCGCGTTCCCAGACGGCTGCCAAGCCTCGGGTGTAGCAAGCCCAGCTCCCAGCGCGGCCGGCCGCCGGTCATTCCAGTACTCCGGAGGCGGAACGTCGGCGGTCGCTGAATCTCTAGCCGGCAGCAGGCCGGCCGGCCAGAACTCACTCTTCACCGCGGCTCGTGCTCTCCAGCAGTCCGGAGCATGCTCCTGGGTCGCCGTTGGTGGAGCGTGGACGCCGAGAGGGAGCATGGTGGGATGGGGGGTGGCAGTTCTGTGTGTGTGGGCTTCCTGCTGCGCTGCCGCGGGACGACTCGAGTACTCAGTGCCGGAGGAGACGGAACCGGGCGTAGCCATAGGCAACGTCGCCGCGGACTTGAAGCTGCCAGCGGCCACTCTCTCCTCGCGGAACTTTCGCCTCCTTTCCAGCCACAACGAGGTCTACTTCGGGGTGGACCTGGCCAGCGGTAGCTTAATGGTTCGAGAGCCAGCGGACCGCGAGCGGCTGTGTGGGACCAAAGCTACCTGCGTTTTGACCTATGACCTAATGCTGGAGGACCCGCTGGAGCTGCACAAGATGCGCATTCATGTCCTGGACACCAATGACAACTCACCTCTCTTTCCTGCTGGCGACGTGGAGCTTCACATCCCCGAGTTCCTGACGCCCGGAGCCCGCTTTACTCTCCCTAATGCCCAAGATGCGGACGAGGGAAGCAATGGGGTGCTAAGCTACAGCCTGAGCCCCAGCCAGCACTTTCGCCTGGACGTGGGGTCGCGGGTCGACGGCAGCCAATACCCTGAGTTGGTGTTGGAGAAAGTGCTGGATCGCGAGCGGCGCGCCACCCACCTGCTGGTGCTTTCAGCTCGGGATGGCGGGCTGCCTGCGCGCTCCGGAGACGCACAAGTCACCATCATCGTGGTGGACACAAACGACAATGCGCCTGTATTTGAGCGCTCCCTATACCGCACCAAGGTTCCAGAGACTGCACCCAATGGGACTGTGTTATTCCGAGTTCAAGCCTCGGATCCGGATGAAGGCTCCAATGGAGAAGTCCGGTACTCCCTAAGCAACAGCACGCAAGCAGAGCTGCGACACCACTTTCAAGTGCACCCTAAAAGTGGGGAGGTGCGGGTAGCTGCTTCGTTAGGTCCACCGGAAATGCTGTTGGAGGCATACATCGAGGCCAGGGATGAAGGCGCCTTCAGCCTAGCTAGCACCGCTAAATTGCTGGTGGAGGTGACTGATGTGAATAATCATGCCCCGGAAGTGAACTTCTTGAGTCTCTCCAGCCTAGTACCCGAAGACGCTGCCCCCGGCACGGTGATTGCTCTCTTTACTGTAAAGGATGAGGACCTCGGTTCCAATGGTAGGGTCTTTTGCAGCATGTCCAGTGGAGGCCCTTTTCAGCTGAGGGCTTCCTTTGACAACTACTACAGCCTGCTGGTTGATGGGCCTCTGGACCGCGAGCAGATCAGTGAATACCAGGTTCTGATCACCGCCTCGGATGGTGGCTTGCCCCCACTTAGCACCCGAAGGACAATCACTGTGACAGTTGCTGATGTGAACGACAATACACCAAGCTTTCCTCAACCGCAACAAGAACTTTTTGTTGCTGAAAACAATGGCCCTGGGGCCTCTCTAGGCCGAGTGTTTGCCCAGGACCCAGACCTGGGGAAGAATGGCCTTGTCTGTTATGAGCTGTTGGATATTTTCTCAGAAGGGCCACCAGCCTCTAGCTTGGTGGCAGTGGAATCATCCAGTGGGGTTATCACTGCCAAAACTTCCTTTGATTTTGAGCATCTCAGGGGTTTTCACTTCCAAGTAGAAGGCCGCGATGGTGGCATTCCTCCCAGAAGTGCGACAGTGACTGTAAACTTGTTTGTCGTAGATAGGAATGACAATGCTCCAGTCATCTTGTTTCCCTTACCCAGAAATGGTTCTGTGCCAGTGGAAATTGTGCCCCGCTCTGCCAGAACTGGACACTTGGTCACAAAAGTAGTAGCAGAGGATGCAGACAGTGGTTCCAATGCCTGGCTTTCTTACCACATCTCTCAAGCTTCTGACTCTAGCCTTTTCAGAATTTCAACCAACATGGGAGAGCTCCGGACTGCTCGCTTAGTTCTTCCCACCGATGCAGTTAAGCAGAGGGTGGTGGTGGTGGTTCAGGACCATGGAGACCCCCCACTTTCCTCCTCTGTCGTTTTGGGTGTGCTATTGAGCAACTATGCCCCTCAGGTCCTTCCAGACTTTGAAGATGTCTGGGAACCAGGAGAGCAGCTTTCTGCCCAGAATTTGTATTTGGTAATCGCTCTGGCTTGTATTTCTTTTTCATTTCTGGGGTGCTTACTCTTCTTCATATGTATCAAGTTGAGCCAGAGCCCATGTTGTTGTTCTCAGAGCTGCTGTCACCCCCCAGATGATCTGAGGTATGGAAGGAAGATGGCTCCAAATCCTTGCATGACATCAGCCACAATCGATGTCACTACAGTTGAAAGACTTTCTCAGACCTACCTCTACCGGGCCTCTCTGGGAGTTGGTTCTGATAATAACAGTTTGCTGTTGTGTGGGGAGTACAATGCTGCCGACCTGAGAAATCTGGCCAGTGGAGTAGGACTGAATTTGCCAATATCCCGTATTCAGATTCGGAATAGGAAAGGGGATCATGCAAATGTCAATGCCATGGTAAGCCCATTTTATGGGATTTGAGTCCTTGGACCTGGTGATGGCTGCTACCTGTATTCTGAAATGTTTCTTAGATGAGCCTTTGGCAAGTTAGTCAATTGAAATGAACACGCCTGTGCTAAGAATTCTGGGAGTATAAAAGTATTAGAAGATTGTCCTGGGCTTCACGGAGCTTATAGTTTGTTTTTGAGAAACAAGGGTAAACAATTAGAATTTATTAAAGAACAATTAAAATAAATACCATAAAGGTCTAAAATTAAAAATAACAAAGTGCCAAAATATTACTTGAGCAACAGATATGTGTAAGGTACTCTAATACCTAGAGTGAAGAGTGAAAAATATGTAAGAGTCTTTGCATAATATTATGAAAGGGGAGACATTTACTCAAACCATAACAATACATTATTTTAAAATGGCAACCACAAGAGATGTAAAAATAAATTGCAGTGAGGGTTCAAAGAAGGAAGAGAGAGAACATGAGAGAACATTTGGGTGGGGAGGAGGGAATCAGAGAAGGCTTTGTGATAGAGATAGCATTTGATTTGGATCTTGAATGATATACCATTTAATAAAATGCAGCATATTCTCTAGCCTATACTTCTCATGAATACCATTTTGGCAAAGTTGTCTTCTTTGAGAATGACACTCTAAAACATAGGTAATAGCTCCACAGCAGTGTTTTGTAAGTATACAAAAATTATAAGCATGTCTCAGAACATCTGTTTGATAGATGAAAGATCATACTGTTGGGCATAGGACTTGACAATCTTTTATTTTGTGTTTTTATTAATATATTTTACAAAGAAGAAAGATGAGTAATTTTTTTAATAGTATATTTTCTTTTTTTTATTTCAGCAAATTATGGGGATACAAATTTTAGGGTTTCAAATAATGCCCTTGCCCCACCTCCCCCCACAAGTCTGAGCTTCAAGCATGACCATCCCTCAGACGGTGCACGTCTCACTCATTATGTATTGAGTAATTTTTGTCAGAAAGATTTGTGTGTTCAAAGATACACTTACATTTAAAAATTAAATCAACTTGGATTTAATTTTTTCAGTGATTTTAGAATCCAAATATGCTTACCAAGTAAGTAAATACCATAGTTGAGAGTAATGTATCAAATAAAACTTAAGTGATTCAAATACTTCAATTCATCTGTAGTGGCGCTTGGCATTTCAAAACTTTTTTTGAGAAGGGGTCTCAACATAGGCTGGGCAACCAGCCTATGTTGCCCAGGCTGGTCTTTAACTCTTAGATTTAAGGGATCCTCCTACCTCAGCCTCCCTAGTAGCTGGGACTAGAGGCAGGCACCATCATGTCCAGCTCAAAACTTTTTTTTTTTTTTTTTTTTT
>VBSM01003190.1:6368928-6391540 GCA_008086735.1 Cheirogaleus medius
TAAAACAATATAATGAATCAGTCAATTTAAGTAAAATAAATTCAAGGAAGTGGGCTGAGTTTTTCAGTGAGCATTTAGATATTTATGGGAATCATATGAAATAAATTATAAGACTAAGACCTTTTTATTAAGGAAAATGAAATATTGCTATGAACATGATTCTATTTCTTTACTACGTTATGAACTAAGAATTTTGGAGACAAATCAGAAGTCAGTGAATTGGCTTATTTATAATTGAGAGTATAAATAGGCACAAAAATTTGGGGAGGCATTTTGGCATATCTAACTATCTCTTGTATTTTCCTGGATAGAGCTGGAACCTATTCTATTAAGTGAAGTATCCCAAGAGTGGAAAAATAAGCACCACATGTACTCACCAGCAAATTGGTATTAACTGATCAACACCTAAGTGGACATATAGGAATAACATTTATCGGGTGTCGGGCAGGTGGTGGGGGGAGGAGGGGATGGGTATATACATAAACAATGAGTGTGATGCGCACCATCTGGGGGATGGACACGCTTGAAGCTCTGACTTGAGGGGGGAGGAGGGGGCAAGGGCAATATACATAACCTTAACATTTGTACCCCCATAATATGCTGGAAAAAAGTACATCAAGCAAAAAAAAAATTTAAATGTGCATATAGTAGTTCCCTCTTATCTGCAGTTTCACTTTGAGTGGTTTCAGTTACCCATGGCCAACTAAAATCAGAGAGTACAGTGCAATAAGATGTTGAGAGAGAGGGAGGGCCATATTCACATAACATTTATTATAGTATATTGCTATAATTGTTCTATTTTATTATGTTATTGTTGGTAATCTCCTATTGTGCCTAATTTATAAATTAAACTTTATCATAGGCATGTCTATATAGGAACAAACATAGTTTATATAGGGTTCAGTACTATCCATGGTTTCAGGCATCCATTGGGGCTCTTGGAATGCATCCCTCACAGATAAGGAGGGACTACTGTATTTTTAACTAAACACTTCTCAGAATAAACACATAGACATTTACATGCACACACTTTCAGAAATGCACTTAACTATTCAATCATGTAGTAAAAATAAATTATAAAATATCCATATGATGAATATTATGTAGTCTTTACTAAGAAGGAAGCAGAACTATACATACTAACATGAAAGGATGTCTATCATATATGCAAAGTAAAAAAAAAGTAAAGTTGCACAATACTGTGTAGAGAGTGGTTCCATTTTGGTAAAATGTATCAGTATGTATATTTATATATGCATAAGTAAAAGTCTGGAATAATATACAATTATCTGTTGATGGTCTAGTCTACAGAGGAATGAGATTTTAAGGGATTTTCATTTTTACTGCTTTTAACAATTCTGAATGAATTGAATTTGGTACAAGGAACATATATTTAAATATTATTGAACCTAAATAAAAGATTTAAAAAATCACAGGAAACACACAGCCTGACTTTATCAGAGTTGTTGCTACATTCTTAACAGGTTATCAGACATCATTACTGACCTTTGGAAAGAATGACTTTTTACAATTTGAAAATCCCCTTTATCTTCAACTCCTGCTATCTCAAAGAGTATTAAATTCACATATCTTAGGAGGCATGGCTATCCAATATATCCTATGTGTACATTGATTTATGAATCAATAAATGTTTCATACACAGTTGAGATTTTAAATGAGCTTATGATAATTGGATCAGAGGAATACTAGTCCAACTTGGGAGTACTGCAGAAAACCAATCACAGGAGACTATGATGAAATTTTAATTATAAAGGATATTGAATATCGTAGAGTGACAACTCTGTTATGATAGATGTAACACTGAATTGGAAAGAGGGACAGTGAGAATTTTTTGCCCAGTTCTGTTTGAAGCCAACTTTGTATTTCTAATAAATTATTGAACCATTCTATGTTTTAATTTTTATATCCTAAAGTTATCATCTCATTGTCTTTGGTTCACTGGATTTATTAGAGAATTGGCCATTAAATTTAGATAAAGAGAAGTCACAAATTAAAATAAAGTGTTGGTTGATTTGGGGGTTTGTGTATATATATATATATTTTCCTATTCTGTGCTGAAAAGCTGAAGTTGGTGTCAAAAAAGGCATATTCTTGTATATGCATCGAGCTAACTGGTTTTAAGATATTTGAGACCATTAATTCAGAGATGCTATGTAGAATCAGTACCAAATTTTTCTTCTAAATTCTGTCAGCCAAGTTTAGTATACTTTCTTTGCTCATGATAGAAAAAACAGAGAGAGAAAACACAAAAATAAAATTGAAGAATCTGTAAGTCATTTATTTCTAAATAACTTTAATGAAAGGCTTTAGATGACACTAATCATCTCATCAAAATATCTTTTAATATTCATTAAAAACACAGTACATTTTAACTTGGCTACTTTAGAGGGTTTATATTTTACCCACCTTATAATGTGTTGTACACATAACTGCTAAAGGAATTATGTAACAATTCCAATAGGAATACATGAGTAGGATTTGTATCAGAAAAATCAAAGTCATTTGTAAAACCTTATTACTTAGGCAGAATATTGTAGGTGGGAAGATGGTACTGAAAGAAGAGGTTGGGATATGAGATACAAATCTATTTTGCTATTCTCCCTGTGCGCACAGTAAATAAACCTCTTTCTCTTAAAAAAAAATCCATGTTGCTTCATGATTTTGCTAAAGGCAGTCATTTGAAAAGCATGTTCAGAAGATCCAATTGAAATCTCTAAAAGAGAAAGAAGTTTGTAGTTGTGAGAACAATGGAATAGTATTCTGTATAAAATACTTGGAAATTCATAGCTTCACAGCAATACCACAATTCTTAAGTAGAAGTGCCTATGTAGTGGTCAGATGTTATATCAGAATCTTAAGAAACAGGCGCATGGAAAAAGAAGCTTCCTAGAGATTCTGATAAATTTCTTCACCTTTTTAGAAGGCAGCTACGCTCACCACTATACCACCAATGCCGGCCCTAAGTTTCTTCACTGTTTTGGGATCCAGTTTCTTCATCAATACCAACCTCATTAGGATCTTGTGAGGATTAAATGAGATTAGATATGCATGGAAATAACATGTAAACTGCTAAGTGCTAAGGTATCATCAGGATGCAAGGGGGACCCAAAAAGCTAGCAATTATTTGATACTCTAGATACATGAATGAATACTTTTGAGAAATGATACTTCTTAGACACAGGTGTAGGTTTGTTTGTTATTTCCAAGTAGCAAGCACAATGGGTATAGAAAAGAGAAACTGTGGCCTTTATTTATTTTTTAGAGACAGGGTCTTGCTCTCTTGCCCAGGCTAGAGTGTAGTGCTTGATATAGCTCACTGCATCCTAGAACTCCTGGGATCGCTATCTTCCTGCTTCAATCTCCTGAGTAATTAGAACTACAGGTGCATGGCACTGCAACTGGCTAATTTTTTAATTTTTTGTAGAGAAGGGGGTCTGAGTACTGAGATTACAGGCATGAGCCACCATACCTGGCCTGTGGCCTATGTTTAGGCTGAGCTTAGGTCATATCTTGGAAAATAGTTCAAATTTGAGGTACCTCAACAATATCTAAATTTTTTGAAATATATATATATTTAAACCCTATCCAAGTCAATGAATACTTAGGCTAAAACCCATTTGAGAACAAGGATGTTCTTTAGTGCCAAATTCCCATCTCATTTTATTCTGTGGCTAAAATCCCAAGAATGATAGAGGAGAAACAAAGCCAAACAAGGTTTTCTATTAAAAGGAAAGGTCCCAAGTGATGAATGGAAACTTGGAACAAGTTTTAATGGCAATACAAGAAGCCAGAAATTAACTGAAATACAAACTTATAAATTTTGGACATGAATCTCAGATAGAATATTGTACTAATTTTAGTGAATTAGAAACATAGCTTAAGCTAGGCAGTTGCAATTCTTTTTCCAGAAGAGCTCAATTTACTGCTGGATTGGCCTGGATGCTTGCTACCCCTTTGTCTTGAGTCACTGGTAAAATGTTGAATAGGATAAGACTAGGGGTGGATCCCTGTAGCCCCCACTAGAGTTCTCCTTTCAAGTTAAAGTTTTCATTAATAAATACTCTTTGGCACTGTTATTCAAAAATTATGAAATCACCTAAATATACTATCTTTGCAGCCTTTCTTTCTTTATCTTGTCCATATGAATATATTGGGAGACTTCGTTTAATGTCTCCATGGATTCCAAGATAGACTTTAGCATTTCCTTTAGTGATGATTCTAACAACTAAAAGTCTAAAATGCCTGTGTGAAAAAAAATTTTTAAAGTCTGTTTGGTTGGTTTGAAGTGAGCAGTTTTTTTTTTGGAGACAGGGTCTCACTTTGTTGCCTGGGCTGGAGTGCAGGGGCACCATCACAGTTCACAGCAACCTCAAACTCCTGGCTCAAGCAATCCTCCTGTCTCAGCCTCCCAAGAAACTGGGACTACAGGTGTGTTCCACCATGCCTGGCTAATTTTTTTTTTTTTTTTTTGCAGAGGTTTAGTCTAGCTATGTTGCCCAGGTTGGTCTTGAACTCCTGGCCTCAAGCAATGCTCCCACCTTGGCCTCCCAAAGTGCTAGAATTACAAGTGTGAGCCACTGCACTAAGGCTCAATGGCACTTTTTGAAAAATAGGAAATCTGGTTCTCTAGTAAGTCTGTAAGAACTTATATCTGTAAGTTCTTTTAGTGCCTTGGAAGATCATTTATCTGGTTACAGACACTTGACTGACTTATATCACTTTTGTGCTTTCTATCTCCTCATTGATCTTGAAGTTCAAGTTCCACCTAACCATTTTCTTCAATGAAAAATAAGGCATTTGGGTAAGATACTTTCTAAATATATCTCAACCTTTAATATTCTATCATTCTTGTTAGGCCACCTTAATTGAGACTACTGATAGAGAAGTTAAAGCCCCCCAAATAAAGAATAGTTTGATTTTACCTGTTAATATTATACAATTTGCCCCAAGCCTTTAGCCTATCTCTCCTTTTTTATTGTTACTCATCCAAAGATGACTCGAATCCCTTTGTTTATGCTAAGCAATTTTCAGACACCTCAGCCAAATATCAATAATACATTAGTTTTTCAGAACTAAAAATTTAGAGGATCCCTCTCTAAAAGCCAGTTGTTAATGCCAGATATTTGACTGGATGTATTCCCTTTGGAGGAAGAGATATATGAAAAAAAATTCAGCTGTTATATTGTATGAAAAATCTTCCTTCCCCCATCCACTGGATGTTATATCTATAAATCATGCTATAATCATATTGGAAAGTATTTTCCTTCTGGAGATGCATGAAGATCAGGAGATCCATTGCTTTTTAATAAGATGCAAATTTTTCAAACTACTTTGGACCACACTAAACATTGGAGGTATCTATTTGTCTTTCTTTTTAAAAAAATATATTAATATAATATGCTCAGTTTGTGGAGCAACATAGATATACAAATTAAAAATGAAAACTAGATTCTTCCCTACTTTACAGATACTTTTATAATGGTCAGCCCAAAGCCTGATCAAACTACCATGTTTCCCTGAAAATAAGACAGGGTCTTATATTTATTTTTCCTCAAGAAGACACCCTAGGGATTATTTTCAGGGGATGTGTTATTTTTTTTAAGTACGGCACAACAATCTACATTTATTCAAATACAGTTAAGTCATCTTCTTCTGGAACATCATCATAACTCTCCAAACTCGAATTCCATCCTAAATTTCTTGCGACTCTATTTCGTTTAGAACAATTGGCCCCAATCTCTCACGTCGAGCAATAGAGTTCTCATGGGGCAGATGAGAAGGGCTGCTCGTCTTCTTTACAGCTCCTCAAGGAAATGCATGGGTTGTGCAGATATACTGCGTAGCCACGCCCATCACTAGGTCTTATTTTCGGGATAGGGCTTATATTGCGCAAATGCTTAGAAATCCTGCTAGGGCTTCTTTTATGGGTAGGTCTTATTTTTGGGGAAACACGGTAATGAACATATCCTTTTGCTCTGTGGCCAAAGGACTCCAGACCATTTGGTTTCCCAAAGTAAAATGATTTTTAATGATGTTAATAATAGAGAAAGGAAAATTTATGTGAATTATGAGATTTTACTAAATGCCAGTATTTTTCTTGTAGGCATAATTCTGTTGTGTTGTGATGGTTTTGCTCCTGTGCCCAGCAATTTCATGACAGATGTATTTTACAAATACATACAAGATACAATTGAGGGGTACTATTTCAAAGTTATTATCTAGCATAGGGGTAAACAAACATAATGTCCTGTCTTATCATGGCTCTTCTCTATTCATGTCACTTTTCTTGTTAGTTATGAACAAGGAATATCTTTATTTTAAAATTTATAATTTTAATATAAAGTAGAGTGGTCATATATTACTTGTAGGTAGAGTCTTTCTTAGGGTCCAGCAACTTTATTAGTGGGATTCAGTTCTCCAGGTTTGAAATACGTTGTTTCGTATCTTTGTTTGACAATTTTAAGAGAAGAAATCCATAGAAAAATCATTGTGGGCTCTTGATCCCTCCCTCCATAAGACATGATCTATCTATATGCAGCAAAGGGGGAATGCTTGAGTTGTAGCAGCTGTTCTTGAATTTGCTAAAAATAGGATCTGAAGAAAACGAAACAATTAACACTTGCTTATTGAAAGTCTATAAGGTTTTCTACACTGTGTTGGAGATACAGAAATATAAAACATGGCTCCTGCTTTTGGGTTGCTTATAATTAGAAGAGTTAATATTAAAGCATTTGGGTGAAGTAAAGAATGATACATGTCAGCATTCAGAGATATGCTATAGACTGTAAGAGAGAAAAAAAGATCCTTGTGTTTAGAAAAGACACTGTTTCATGGATTGGGTAGGCTTTGAGCTGTACCTTGAAATGTATGTAAGATTTATTTTTAATTATTATGGGTACATAATAGTTGTATATCTTTACAGGGTACATGTGATGTTTTGATACAGGCATACAATGTGAATTAATCAATTCAGGATATTTGGTGTATCCATTACCTCAGGCATTTAACATTTGTGTTAGGAACATTCCAATTCCACTCTTTTAGTTATTTTAAAGTATACCCTAACTTGTTGATTATAGTCACTTTGTTGTGCTATCAAATATTGTTCACTCTAACTATATTTTTCACCCATTAACCATCCCCACTTTATTCCTCCCTCCCCACTACCCTTCCCAAGGGAGACAGAAAATAAGAAGCTGTTTGTACTTATTAATAGAATTGCACAAGCACATTTGTAAATTTAGTTCTGTTCAAAAAATATTAGCTGAGCACCTCTGCACCAAGCTCTATACTGGCTGCTGGAGATTGCAACATGTTTAGGAGCTACTTTATACTCTGTTGTTAAAATACTTCTATATGTCCTTAAAAAGGTGAATCTCTTATGAGGAAACAAATCCCTTGAAGGAATTCTCATGACAGAAGTCCCTTTTCCTTGGTGATATAAAAAGGGGCTGGTTTTTTGGTTTTGCTTTCAAAATGTAGGGTAAGTTTTAGAAGTAATCAGTAAAGAAATAACTGGGAAAGTTTAATTTTGTTGCACACTAATCTTCCCCATCATCACTGATTTCTTGTCTGGCATAGTTATGGGTGCTTATCTATGTTTGATATTTAAAGGGCCAGGCCATAATATAGACCGTCAATGAAGGTGCTACCTGATGATAATAAATTGTTGCATTTAACAACAAAAATAATAATGTACTTTTCAGTCACTGTGCAAATTGCTTAACATATGTTATTTCATATAATTATAAGAATAACCCTATGAATTTTACTTAATATTGTTTTCCCCAATTAAAATCAGTAAACTGAAGCTTAGGTTAAGTAACATGTCTAAAGCTACACAGTCATTGGCAGGGGTGTGACTGACTCCCAAGTCTGTGTTCCTAATTACTGTGCTACTCTACTTTTTAATAGGGTATTCTTGAAAGACCAAGGGAAGGAATGCATAATGGTGTGGTTGAGACATTAGCATTAATATTTGTAGAAAAGGCACTTACCAACAGTCTGAGTAATCACATTTCAGCAACTGGTGAGGTTGGCAGGAGCCTCAGTACAATAGTGTGAGGAACTGAATCATTATGGTGCCAAATAGAGTATACCATGTTTTTAGTACAGTGCCTTTGAAAAGGAGGCTGATTGTGTTGGCTCTATGTTTGCCTTCTCAATCACTGAGGGATTAAATACTAGTTGGAGCTTATGATCCTGAAACATAAAAATGGATGACCTGGCAGGTGTCCTTGCTGAAAGATGATGAAATTGCTGAAAGACAAGTCCTGGTTTTTATCCTGAGACATGACACTTGGGGGTGTCCATTAAAAACATCACCAAGCCTCTGTCACTTTAATCTCTTCTTTAAGTGCCTATGATCTTTTCACAGGCACAGGTCCATGCATGGTAAAGGCGGTGGCCAGGTCTCTGAGCTGTGGGCAGAGATGGCAGTGACTGTGAGGGCTGGGAAGAGGGGAGGGGAGGAAAGGTCACTTTTCCTGACAATTTATAACTTGATTCCACTTATAAGCCATTTATTTTCAGAAATAAGTAATGGGTGAGGACATAGGCCATGTCTACAATTTGTGCACTTGAGAGATTAAGGCTCTCTTGAGATCAAATTACCACTGCAAACAGAGACAGAGTACTGTAGGGATGTTTGGAGAGGATGCAGACAGAAGAGGGAGAAGCCAGAGACCTAAGAAAGGAGACAGGAATAGATTTTGATGAAAATTGCTTCCCACTCTGCACCCTGGAGGGAACAAAGAGGACAAATAAGAAGCAGCAGTGATAGGAGGAAGCTGGGAATTTCTGTGGGATAAAGTTGGTTAAGTCGTGGACTGTTGTGAGTGAATGCACTTGATGGATGGAAGGAAGGGATGTGCTAGTTCAGGCCTTTGAAATCTGGGTTTCAGTATCATAACCTTGACTCCTTCAACTGTCCCCTCAAGGAGGGAAGCATGCCAAATGTCAGGTCTTGCTCTGACGTTGTTCCAGCCCATAGCTAGAAAATGACCCAAAAGGAAGATCTATCATGAGAGGATGCTGGGAGATGAGGAAGAGAAAGGATATTTCAGGGAGGGGGGAAATAGATTTCAAATTTCTGTGGAAGAAATGAGAGGGCCTGGGAAGTGTGAATATTCAGAATTGAGCAGCCAAGGCAATGACACAGCACGAAAGGTTTCTTCTGATCCTTCTGCCCTCTCCTTCACTGAAGAGAATGTGTTGTCTGTGTGTTGCATCTGCAGCAATACAACAGGAGTCTTAGGGTACAGAGGCACAGAGCTTACAGAAGATGAGCTGTAGCCATTGAAATTGCTGGCTATTGTAAGATAAATCCCAGACTCCCACATTTTGCTTAATAACACTTTTTTTTTTTTAACTGCAAAGCATTAATGGAGTCCGAATTCCAGCCTGGCTTGGGAGATTGAGAGTAACTCTCTTGATTTAATGGTTTTGCAGGCTCTTGAAGACATTGTCATCCGTTAAAGAAAAAATTTAAAATCATTCTTGAAAGAAAATGTCTTGGGTGATAAATGTAAAAGATTTGCAGTAAGATTAGAAAAAGCTTGAGGGAAGAGTCTCTTAAAAATTTTACCGGGCTTTTTCCACTATGATTCAAACGGGTCAAATAAGAGGTTTACCTGCAGCTTCATGAAGGCTATTTTTTAAAAAAGAGAATTTTAAAGGTTAAATTATTGGTTATTTGCCAAGGCGTACACTGAAAGTAAGGGCCACT
Source organism: Cheirogaleus medius (assembly GCA_008086735.1). Taxonomy (NCBI): domain Eukaryota; kingdom Metazoa; phylum Chordata; class Mammalia; order Primates; family Cheirogaleidae; genus Cheirogaleus; species Cheirogaleus medius. The sequence continues at coordinate 6,378,677 of VBSM01003190.1, forward strand.
TGTCTGGTAACAGAATTGAGTGCTGGATCTCAGGGTACTAGTTTTAGGTTGGCTTCCCCGGAACGAGGACAGCGTTTGTCACCCCACCCCCACCCCTTCCTTTTGCCCTAGGCGTTCAACACTTTCTACAGGACTTAAGAGCGTTCCAGGGAAGATGCGGGGGGCAGGTGAATAAAGAGGCTCTATTGCCAATAACCCCAGAGCGCGTTCTCTGCGTTTGTTTCCTTTGAATGTTAGAGGCGCCGCCCAGGTGCCCATACTTAGCTAAAGCCTCTCAGTTTATTTTCCTGAATTGCGCTTGGAAATCTTTTCCTGGGGAGCTGAAAGCCGGAGTTCTAGGGACTTAACTGCTCTTCCCAGACTAATCTCCTTAGGAGACCCGTTAAGCAGGCGAGAGACCGTGGAAACTGGATGAACAGGGCGGTGGGGGCAGGGAGAAAGGGAGTGGCAGAGTCCCCGCGGTCTGCTGGGATCGGCGGCGGGTTCAGGGTGAAGATGGGGCTGGAGGGGCTGGAGCGGCTGAGCAGTCCGAGGTCGCGGTCCGCCACTTCGGTGCGGAATCCGAGCCTGACATGCTGAGCTCTCTCCCCCTCCCCCTTTCCTTCTGCTTCCTTTTCCCTCCCCCTGGAGCAGCGGCGGCAGCAGCGGCAGCAGGAAGCCGAGCCGGACTGAGCGGCTCGGAGGCGAGCGGAGGAGCTGGGATATGGGGAGTCAGCGAGGGCGGCGGGGCCAGGAGCCCCTGGAAGGGCCTACGAGGGGAGCGGCCCCCGGCGTTTGCTAGCGCGTGAGCCATGGGGGAGCGGGCGCAGGGTGGCACGAGCCGAGGCGGAGGCGGGGCCCGGGCGTGGAGCGCGGCTGGGGAATCTGCTGCCTCCTGCCCTGCCTGGCTGCCTCCGCCGCGGCCGATGGCTATGGAGCAGGCGGGCACCAGACCTGGGGCGACAGAGCATCCACGACTCCCGCGGCCCGTGTTTTGGCTGCTGCTGCTGCCTCTCCTGCTGCTGCTGCCGGGCCCAGCGGCCTCCCAGCTGCGGTACTCGGTGCCGGAGGAGCAGGCACCGGGCGCGCTCGTGGGCAACGTGGCCAGCGCGCTGGGGCTCGAGCTGCGGCGCTTGGGGCCGGGCTGCCTGCGCATCAACCATCTGGGTGCGCCCAGCCCGCGCTACCTGGAGCTGGACCTCACCAGTGGAGCGCTCTTCGTCAACGAGCGCATCGATCGGGAGGCGCTGTGTGAGCAGCGGCCTCGCTGCCTGCTCAGCTTGGAAGTGCTGGCGCACAACCCCGTGGCGGTGAGCGCCGTTGAGGTGGAGGTGCTGGACATCAACGACAACTCACCGCGCTTCCCGCGGCCCGACTACCAGCTTCAGGTAAGCGAGTCGGTGGCGCCTGGAGCGCGCTTTCACATAGAGAGCGCGCAGGACCCCGACGTGGGCGCCAACTCGGTGCAGACTTACGAGCTCAGCCCCAGCGAGCACTTCCAGCTGGACCTTAAGCCCCTGCAGGAGAACAGTAAGGTGCTGGAGCTGGTGCTGCGGAAGGGCCTAGACCGGGAGCAGGCAGCGTTGCACCGCCTGGTTCTCACAGCCGTAGATGGGGGCAGCCCAGCCCGCTCGGGTACGGCGCAGATCTCTGTGCGTGTCCTGGACACTAACGACAACTCCCCGGCCTTCGACCAGTCCACTTATCGCGTCCAGCTGCGGGAGGACGCGCCCCCAGGCACATTGGTGGTGAAGCTGAATGCCTCAGACCCAGACGAGGGGTCCAATGGTGAGCTCAGGTACTCCTTGAGCAGCTACACGTCGGACCGGGAGAGGCAGCTCTTCAGCATCGACGCCAATACTGGGGAAGTGCGAGTAATTGGGGCATTGGATTATGAGGAGGCCTCCTCCTACCAGATCTATGTGCAGGCAACTGACCGGGGTCCAGTGCCCATGGCAGGTCACTGCAAGGTGCTGGTGGACATCGTGGACGTGAATGACAATGCGCCAGAGGTGATGCTCACGGACCTGTACAGTCCAGTGCCTGAGGATGCTGCACCCAACACAGTTGTGGCCCTTCTCAGTGTCAATGACCAAGACTCAGGCCCCAACCGGAAAGTGAGCCTAGGACTGGAGTCCACACTGCCTTTCCGACTGAATGGCTTTGGAAACTCCTATACACTGGTGGTGAGTGGCCCACTGGACCGGGAGCGGGTGGCTGCCTACAATATCACAGTGACAGCCACTGATGGGGGAATGCCACAGCTCACATCCCAGCGGACACTGCGGGTTGAGATTTCAGACATCAACGACAATCCACCAAGATTCCTGAAGGACTCCTATTCCATCTACATCCAGGAGAACAATTTGCCAGGGGTGTTGCTCTGCACTGTACAAGCCACGGACCCAGATGAAAAGGAGAATGCGGAGGTGACTTACTCCCTCCTGGAGAGGGAGATTCAAGGGCTGCCAGTCACCTCCTATGTCTCCATTAACAGTGCCAGTGGCAGCCTTTATGCTGTCAACTCCTTTGACTATGAGAAGTTTCGGGAGTTCTTTGTGACAGTGGAGGCCCAGGACAAGGGGAGCCCACCACTCAGCAGCACTGTGACTGCCAACGTGTATGTGGTGGACACGAATGATCACGCCCCTCACATTCTGTACCCTACCTCAACCAATTCGTCAGCAGCCATCGAGATGGTGCCTCGAACTGCCCCTGCTGGCTACCTGGTCACCAAAGTCATAGCCATGGACTCAGACTCCGGGCAAAATGCTTGGCTTTTTTACCATCTAGCCCAGACTTCTGACCTGGACCTCTTTAAAGTAGAGCTGCACACAGGAGAAATTAGGACTACCAGGAAGTTGGGCGATGAGAGTGGTACCACTTTCAACCTGACTGTGGTGGTCCGAGATAATGGAGAGCCATCACTGTCGGCCTCTGTGGCCATTACAGTGGCTGTGGTGGATAGGGTTTCCAAAATCCTCCCTGACACTCAGAGACACATTAAGAGCCCTCGGACATACTCTGAAATTACACTTTATCTGATAATAGCATTAAGCACAGTGTCTTTTATATTTCTTTTGACAATCCTTGTTTTGAGCATCATCAAGTGCTACCGCTACACTGCATATGGCACTGCATGCTGCGGGGGCTTCTGTGGCGTGAGGGAGCGGAGCCCCGCAGAACTGTACAAACAGGCCAACAACAACATCGATGCCAGGTTACCGCATGGCCTCAAAGTGCAGCCTCACTTCATTGAAGTTCGAGGGAATGGCTCCCTCACCAAGACCTACTGCTACAAGGCCTGTCTGACAGCAGGCTCAGGGAGTGACACTTTCATGTTTTACAACACAGGGGCCCAGACAGGACCAGGGCCTGGGGGAGCCCAAGCAGCAGTGACTGACAACAGGCACCTCACAGGCCAAAGTGGGCAGAGTGCTGGGAACCTGATTATTCTCAAAAACGAGGCTGTTTCTCAAAATGAGGTGAGACAGTGGTCAGGGGGTCTTCCGCAAACTCCTGCGTTTTTCATATCTCCCCTCCCCAAATATCCTGTGGTTGGCTTTATTGAGTTAATAACAGTGATAAGGACTATTTGGTAAACTGAGTATATATTGTACTTGTAATTTGATCATAATCTGCTGTGTTTCCTCTCTAGAAAAATAGCACTGGAGAATTGTTTTGCTTTCCATTTTCTTTTCAGATACATGAGGATTTGTCCATAAAATTGTTTGAGAAGTGAGGATTAGTCTTAAATGCTTGATGGTAAAGCACAGCTCTGTAGAGAACTAGAACAGTCCTGGGAATAAGGATTATGTTTTAGGGAGTGATCTTATGAGATTCAGGGAGGAATGGCCTCTGCTTGTATCATCTATGGGGAAAGTTTTCTTTTGAAATCCTATAGGAGTGATGTTTTTAAAAAAGTTCTAAGACCTCTAGGGACTGTTGTGGTCACCTCTATATGCTATCTCTGTTTATACACTGGGCTATCTACAGTGCAAATTATCTAGTTAATATTTCCAGTAATTGCACTGAATTTATGTGATAGGATCCTCTGGAAATTCATGTCAGAGGCGATAAAGCCATAGAATGTAGACCTCATCCTGAAGCCAAAGTTTACTTTGGCTGTATGATGTGGTAACTCTTCTGTAGGGGGCTGTCAGAGGAAATGAATGATGGTAAGGCAAAGAGATTAATTTACCAATTTGTCTGGTTAGGCCAAGGAGATATTAGAATGAGTGGATTAGGGATGTGGGGAGAAGGTGAAGACCAGGACAAGCTGGGATTGGGAGGAAGAGAAGGAAAAGAGAATTCTCCCAGTAGTCACCTTTCTTGGCATACTCTGAATTCAGTGTAAGAAGATTTCCCTGCATTTAGCTTAATTGCAGCCTGTAATCTTCTGATTTTCTGTTGACAGTTCCTGTGGTTTTAGTGAGATGTAAAGTAACATTTTCAAGCCCCTCATGTCTTAAGTTGAATGACAATACTTCCAAAGCAAATGTTCATTTTCTGGATCTAAAATTTGGTTTGCAATAGCTGAATAAGGCTTGGAAAGTGGCTGGCTTACTATACTGTAAGGTGTGCAGACGGATGTTAGTATATGCACTAGTTTTGAGTTGTAAGTAGGCATAAGGCCAGCTTGTTCATTGCTATGAAGAATGTACATACATTATTGGAAAGTATATGAATGTGTGAGTGTGTTTGTGTAGTATGTTTGTCTTCATATGCATGCCTGAAATGGTAGAGATCTGTTTTGTGATACTTTTTGGATTTCAAAAGCCAAATTTTGTCCCATAAACAGTGATGAATTGTTATCTTTCCAAACAACTGCTCTGTAGCTAGGACTTTTAGAGATTCTGCAAAATGAGTTAATAATATTTGTCCCCTATATTTTTGTGATGTATTTTCATTGACATATTACTTTCTTTTTGTTGATTTTCATATTGTCACATTCCAAGTTCATGGTAATCTTGAGAAAAGTAATGCACAAGTACACAAGTTCCCATTCTTGATTGAGAGTAGATTTTCTCATGGACATTGCAGATAGATTTATTCATTTATCAGGAGAGCCTGATGTTAGTCAATGTTTAGTAGCTATAGGAGACAGATTGCAAATTAAGAAAAATAGAGGAGAAATCAAAGAGTTTCTAGATTCTTTAGATCTTAGCTTTTGAAAGCATATTAAAAGGTTTCACTTTAAATAAGGTTGCTGTAGATATTTGCTTAACAAATTCCTTTGGGATTGGGGTGGACTGCAGGTGGTGAGCATGGAGAGCTACTCAAGCCAGGCTCAGCTTTGCCAATGGCTGTGAGCGAGAAGCTCGGAGGAATGACACTGTTACCTTCCCTCTCCTGACTCAAAGCTTGGGGCAATTTGATACATAAACTATTTCTCTTACACTGACCTGTGTGTTAATATGTACTTTGGTACACAAATATTTAATATAGGGAGAAAATTATGTCTGAAAGTGCTTGCTCTTGTGGGATTGCCAGGAGAGTGTATGATTTTAATAAAGGCAAATTTCTGCCAGACACTTTTAGAAATCCAGTGAAGAGCTCCAAGATCTACAGCTCCTGAAATTATTGCAATTATAGGGAGAGAGTGAGTCACATCGTTGCAGTATGGCAAAATGCGAACAAAAGTCACTCAATTCTAAAAATCATTATTGCTAGATCAACCTGTTAAATTCCCATGTTGGGCTTGCTTTTTTACCTACCTAGTTACTACAGATGGCAGGAGGGTCCTGGGGTGCAATTAATGTCACGTGCATACATTAAAATTAGATGGGAATCGGAGAGGAAGAGTAAGGGAATTTGTACTCACTGACCACCCTGCTGCACAAAAGTGTTCTGCTTTGCAATATATATGTGATTTTATTACCTGTAAGTCATGCATTAAACAAACATGTATTAACATCTGGCATATGAGGAAATAAGCTCAAAGAGGTTAGGTAACATACACAGTCACACTGCTAGTGGTATTTTAAGTCATGTCTGACTCCAAAAGCTGTGCTTTTTTTCAATAGTATAAGTAGATAGAAATCCCAATGTTTCTATTCCTTTGATATGGTATATTCAGGCATTTAAGCTACTAGTTCACTTAGTAGTATAAATTAACTGCTTTTGGGAAAAGAGCAATTCCTTGCGTAGAATCAGGTAACACATGGAAGGTTCAGTGAGTAAAAATGTTACTACCAAGCTAATATGCTTTTGTTTATTTGCTTTACTATTGGCAAAACCTGTTAAGATCTTTTATGTCTGTTCTTTCACTGATTTTTCTCTTGTTGCTTATTAAACATCAGCATTTAACACCAGACTCTAATCTTTGGGTGGATTTTTACCCCCAGTGGGCTTATTTCATGAGTCACTGGTGCAGTAAGGATTTTGAAGTAACTATTTGACAATGGAGCAAAATTTCTCTTTGGAGATTTCTGAAAAATCTATTATTAAATGGGGTTGGCACCCCCTTCAGAATCTCCATGAAAAGAAACCAAATCTTAAGGTAGAGTCTATGTATATGTAGTCCTGGTGCTGTGATTGCTAATGAGTCACTTTGAGCACTCTGGGCAGATTTGTCCAACAGCACCTTAGTGGTACCAAGTTGACACAACATGTGGAAATTACAAAAGAGTAGCAGAGATGAGTTAAGTTTGCATTCACTTTCACTTATTTTAAAGCAGTTTGTAGTCATCAAATCTTTAGTTATTTTTGCCACCATCTGTGCATATTCACCCTAATTGCAGATATAGTGACCTGAAAGAGTTAAACCTTCTTTCAGTGGCACCTAATTTATTTTCCCCAGGACTGACTTTTCTATCTGGCAACTCTATCCTGGAACAAAGTTTACACTCAGTGTAAAGTCACGTGGTGGTGAATTTATAAACATTGTACAATGGTCAGAACAGACAAAGGAATTGTGTCTGTGAAGTTCCATTCCATTGTTTCATCCTCTAATAGTCACTTTTTAGTGGGTGGGGTTGTTTTGTTTTTCTATTTTCATATTGGTTATAGGACTATTCTTCTGAGAAAAGGTTTATTTTCTTCGTTCTGATAATGCGATAATTTCTTTAAATTACCTCCTTCCTCAGTTTTTCTGCAGACTGCTGAGCTAGATGAAATTATGGCTGAACTCTTCTCTGTCTCTTTATCTTGTACACATTCTGACTGATGAAGAAATCTATTTATTGTAGCTTGAATGTCATTGGCCTACTCTTTCCTCTGACCCAGGAGTGAGCCATCACGAGGGCATCTGGTCTAACTCAGAGTGCTCTGCAGGAAAACAGGCTGGCATCTTATACATTGTCTACTGGCATGTTGTCTGCTTGATAGAATAGGAGAGTCAGTTCTGGATACTTGGCTTGGTTGGCTACCAAGTTTTGCTCTCAATGAGAGGTCAGACTAATGTCAGTTTGCAAATGTTTGAAGGAACATTCCTGTCATCAAGCCTGGAGGGTTAGCTGATTTTGATGGAGTTTTACAGGTGTCCTTGGATGTGGCTTTTATAGGACTTTACCTGGATCAACATTTCTGTGCATATTATAATACGAATACAAAGTTAGCTTATTCATATGATAATATTTGGAGCAGTATAATCTATAATCATGATTTTAAAAATCAAGGGTCAAGGCTGGGCGCGGTGGCTCACACCTGTAATCCTAGCACTGTGGGAGGCCGAGGTGGGTGGATCCCTCAAGGTCAGGAGTTCGAAACCAGCTTGAGCAAGAGCGAGACCCCATCTCTACTAAAAATAGAAATAAATTAATTGGCCAACTAAAAATATATAGAAAAAAAAATTAGCCGGGCATGGTGGCGCATGCCTGTAGTCCCAGCTACTCGGGAGGCTGAGGCAGAAGGATCACTCAAGCCCAGGAGTTTGAGGTTGCTGTGAGCTAGGCTGACGCCATGGCACTCTAGCCCAGGGAACAGAGTGAGACTCTGTCTCAAAAAAAAAAAAATCAAGGGTCAAGAGGATTCCTTAGCAGTGTTTTAAATCTGCTAACCTAAAAATTATAATAGGATTTTTCTTTCAAGAACTTGAACTTGACAAATGTGAAGAAATATCCGACATTGCAAAGGGGAAGAGAAATGTTAGTTCCTTGATACATCAGCACCATCAGTTCCTTTCTGGCCTTGCAGGGTCAGAACTCTGGGCTTCAGGGAGGTGCAACTGGGAATGAGAGTGTAGCTGCTGTGCTAGCAGGCTGTGCATCCAGAATAAGCAGACCTAGCACTTTCTGTTGTATTGGAACCCATTAGGTATGTTCTAAAGTTATGTTTATTTTAATTTCCTGCTCCATGGATTGGGGTTCTAAATGGCTGTTTTCAGAGGAAAGTATTCCATCCAGAATTATCAAATTTATCATCTTTTCATTTTGATTTCCTAGAAGACCAATATCTAACATAGCTATTATTTTAAATGCTATATTTCTTTTTGCCTTAGTGACCAACAGTCTGTGTTGTTCCTTTTCTATTGCTTTATAACAAACTACCACAAATTAGTGATTAAAAACATCACCTATTTGTTATCTCACAGTTCTGCACCATGTGGCTGAGTTCTCTGCTCTGGTATTCACCAGACTGAAATCAACATGTCCTCTGGGCTGTGTTCTCTTTTGTAGGCTCTGGGGAAGAATCCACTTTCAAGCTCATTCAGATTGTTTGCAGAATTCCATTCATTAGGGACTGAGATCTCTATTTTCTTACTTTTGGCTGAGGAGCACTCTCAGCTCCCAGAGATTGCTCTCAGGTCCTGTCCCATGGCCAGCTTCATCTTCAGGCCTGGCGCTGGAGAATATTCTCTTGCATGGAATCCCTCTCATGCTTCAAAGCTCTCTGACTTCTGTCTCTGACCTCTAAACCCAGATTTAAAGGGCTTGTGTGATTAGGTCAGTCCCACCCAGAGGACCTCCCTTTCTTCAAACCAGTTGTGCTATATAACATAACATAATCATGGGAATAAGGTCTATCACAGTCATAGTCTTGGAGATGATGCGAGTGTGTAAACCAGGGGGTGAGGATCTTGGGGGCCATCTTAGAATTCTGCCTACCACACTTTCAATCAATGTTCACAAAATATCACTATGAAAATATCACAATCAATGTTCACAAAATATCACTGCAGTGGATACATCCTTAATAGAGTCATATTAGAAGGATAAAGAGATATTATATGTAGTCATATGTCCCAGAGGACAGTTTATTGATGGCTTCAATGCAGATTTCCATGGTAAGAAGATAGCATATTATTTCACTGAGTCATGTGAGTTTATGAATACCATAGGGTATTTTAAACCTATTTTACTTTAAATCTGTCTTATAAGAAGGTGATTCATTCTCTATAGCTCAAATATTCTATGGTAGAAATAATAAATAATATCATAACAGGACAAATTAAATGTTTGCTATAATTTTAATAGAAACTCAAGTGAGTTCTTGTTCTTTAATAATACTACATCACTCATATGGATAATCTAATTGAGTTTTCCACATCTGCAGTTTTCAGACTATTATTCTACCAAAAGACTAAGCTTTGGAGCAACAGGACATATTGGACTTCTTCACCACTTCAAATTAAGCATTGTCCTGGGATGTACCATTCAAGTATTAGAGAGCTAAACAATCACGGTTCATTCAGGACTTAATGTATGTCTCATTATGTCTGATATATCAGTAGTCATTTTTTCAACTTGAACTTTTTCAAATTTAATAAAATTCTAGGTGAAACTCATGTACTTTTTATTACTTTTAATTTTGTATTATTTTAAGATAAGTCAATATCTGGGAAACTCAGAAAAAGTGAAAAAAGAAAAATATGTAAATGTATTTAAAACACAGACTTTCGTGTTAGGGAGACCTAAACATGACTATTAGCCAAATTTATCAATCAAGTAATTTAATTTCTCTCTAAAGTACAGTTTCTTGTTTTTATAATTAAGTACAATAATGTTGAACTTGCATGATAGTTCATTTATTTAAAAACATTAAAAATCTATCAAATCTACCAGATCCCTGCCAGGCTCTGAGGATATAGCTATGCATTTATGACTATCTGAGGATATTCATGTCTTATGAGCAGAACAGAAACAATCCCTTTGACAGAGTTTGTGGTCTGACAAAGAAAGTATCAAAATAAATGCAATAGTAAGAATAAAGTGCTTGTCCTGTTGTCTAGTCTTGTGTGGCTACTTAGAAACATATTAATTGCTTTCTTCCTTTTCCTTTTCCTGCCTGATCTTACTGCCTTAAGAAATCTCATAACTATGTTTCTGGCAAATGAATCGGAGAAGCATGTTGTTGCTGATGGACTATTATAGAAAATAGCATGTGAAATTAAACATGTCACTGAGGAAGTGAGATTGTGCAATGAACTGAGTTTCCTGGTCAGTCCTGCTAGAACTGTGCCTTTCAGCAAAATGAGTTTGGTGGTTTCATTGCAAAGATCAAGTTACAGCAATTTTCATCATGAATGTTACCCAATCATAGAAAAATTGGCAACATTTACTTAACAGATGTTAGAGTCTTTCTTGAAGGAAGATTCTCTCAGCTGATGAGCTAACACTAGTGCTGTTGATGGCAAGGGGAGAGATGGTGATGATGATGATGATTAATAAAAAGTATTTCAGTTACATTTCCAGGTTTATAAAATGGTTTGCAAATATTTTCTCTTGTGTTCCCTCTAACAACAAGGGTAGAAAATGGCAACTCCTTTCGTTTGGTCTATTCATAGTTTTATGCTGCTTTGTATGGAATATCCATAACATTTTGTGGACTTGAAAACCAAAAATAAAGCAGCTGGCATATTCAAATCTTTCCAGCAATGTGGAAAAAGACAAGAGAGGGCAGTTAGTGTGTGTGTGTGGAGGGCCTTTGAAGTATCTTAGAGTAGCCATCCCCAAATCTGTCTGAAAGTTGGGATGCTGATCACATCTCCCCTGGATGTTATGAAGAAGTGTGTCTATGAAATACTTTGCACTCCTTGAATGAATTATATGAACGATAGGAACAAGAATTGTTGACACTTTAGAATAGTTTATTGGAATTACTGTGGCTTTGTGTCTATCAAACATGGTAATACAGAGGAAAATACAAAACACAACCTTTATCCCCAATCTTTCCACTCAACTAGACCTTAATATTCAGTGACAGGGCGACTTTAATCTCCACCCATGAAAAATGTTTGGAGAAATGTCTATCACATGTTTTTCATAGTAAGATTTTTCTGATTGATACAAGATGGTCATGGTAACTGATTTTGTTCCCAGTGCTTCCTGAGTAGCTTCTGACCAGCACATACCTCCCCAGTCTTTAGGTGCCCGTATTTTCCTCTTTTTCCCCTCCACTTTGGACTGACAGTTTGTAGATAGAGGGCAAAAGATCTTTTCAGTACACAGGTGGTGCAGAATGAGTCAGGTTATTCTTGGATTTCAGCTACTCCCTCCTAAGCAATCAGAGCTTAGTAAACAGTGATTGAGTGAGGAGGCAAAGCACTTAGACAGGAGCAGGAATAAGTATGAAGAGGCTTAGATAGCAGAACAAGGTCAGACTCTGCAGTGGTTTGTTTTCCTCTCCCTAGTATTCCTCTTCAATCAGTAGAAGAGGCTGTTATCAGTTGCTGGTGTTATGACTGGGCACATCCGCCCTGGGTCACACATGCTGCAGTCTGCAAAGCCAGCAGCAGATTGCAGTCCTCTGCAGTCCAGCCAGGCCAGCAGAACTTGTATAGTCGTGTGCCTTGTTACAGCTAGAATACCGAGTCAGGAATATTCCCTTAAGAGGGCACTTGAGGGCAAAAGCAATGAAAGCTTTTCCCATCTCACAACAGACTGCCCTTCCCCTAGTGTTTTAAGAAAACAGATCTGTACTGGGCAAGGCAAAGCCAAAGCTGGCCCTTACAACATCACTGAGTCTGGTTTTTCATGATATTTAATCTGTGTGAGGATCCTGATGAGCTGATTTTCTTCTAAAGTGCTATATAGGTAGATAGATATCATCTTAGAGTTGAGGATGAAATGTCTCATTCAGTATCTTTTTTAAATGCCTGGAAATATTTAAGTGAATAACTAATCAATTAACAGCATCCCTGGGGGAACATTGCTTTTTAATTTTAACAGAAAACTCTTCTTTTGATTTTGCAGCCACGACAGCCCAACCCTGACTGGCGTTACTCTGCCTCCCTGAGAGCAGGCATGCACAGGTATGTATTTCCTTCCTTCCTTCTCTCAGAAGTAACTAACTTGGTATGGCTCAGATAAACTGTGTCTCTATAGGCCAGAAGCAGCTGTCAAAACTGATAAGTTTAGATACTTTGCCAGGGAAATGCAATTATTTTGTTTCCATGTCTATTCCTTGAAACATTGGAAGTGGTCAGTGCCAAATGCTTATCAAGTACTGGCAAATAAGAATCTTCTATAAAGTCACAGAGACAGGCTGCTGTGTACTTTCTCTCATCAAAATTTATACAAGAAAGTAATTCCAACCTCCTTCATCCCTCTCTACCTATACTTTCTGTTTTTCCCTTAAAAATTGTAATTAACACTGATGATTTTGGACTTGGGTACATTGTGCATTGTATATGCACATGTTGTCTACCTTGTTTTTCTATCTCACATTGAGTATTACATCCTATTAACCATAATAATTGGTTGCTGTTCTTGTTATTCTTGTTCATATTCACTCCTATTAGAGTCTCCTTATCTTCTCCATATTGTTGCTATCTTATTGTCATCAATGGCATGGGCTCTTCAGAGGATGAGCTTGTGAAGGGCCTTTATTAGATATCTGGAGATAGATATCCTATATAGCTTACTTTAAATTAACCTAGAATAGCATTACTCTAAGACTCAGATTAAATATAATTTTGCTTTCTCTAATTTGTCTCTCTTTTTT
>VBSM01003190.1:6404776-6423037 GCA_008086735.1 Cheirogaleus medius
GAGAAACACGGTATTACTATGGAATTTAATACTCCTGGCACTTAGCACAATGCCTGGCACACAGAAAAAATAAGATTCAAAATGTTTTTGCTAGATTAACTGGAATGGTAGTGAAGTGCACAGAGTGGGGGATAGTGGTGGTGGAGAGGGCTCTCCTGTTATCTTGCCCTCCTTCTGCTGCGGTGCTCGAGAGCACCTCCATTTTATATCCTCCATGCAGGGCTCTCACTTACTTGCCTAGAAATGGTTGCTCAAGGCTGAGAGTGACACAGCAACACGGAGCCTGGGATTGCTGCCAAATTTTAAGAAGCACAGATTGTAACAAAGTGAGGGGGGGAGGGTAGAGAAGAAAAGTTTGAAAACCCAATCAAAGCCTGAAGCCATGTTGTTGTAGGGTGAAGTGATCATGCCTCACAGTTTCAGGTGGGGCTGGCAGGGTGAAACCTGTGGGAAGAGTCAGTATCAAGTTGTGGTGCTAAAGGAGGAACCCGGCAATGGGTTTCGGGTCCAGGCGAGGCTGGCTTCATGAGGCCCTGCGTGTAGAAAGGCTCTGCTTGGTGTGATATTATGCTGTCACCGTCTTTAAATTCTTAATAACTTATTAATAAAGGGCTCCCCATTTTCCTTTGGCACTGCGCCCTGCAAAATTACGTAGCTAATCCCGGGGTCCAGGCTATCTGGAATATGACATTTTGCTTCAGCTGGTTTTGAGCCATGTCGGGCTAGTATTCCTTTTTAGTCTTCTCTCTTTGATTTAATTATAGAAGAAATAAAAATCATAACAAATTAAATCTGTACAGGATTAAAATAAAATGAATAGTGCCTCACTTCCTACCGCCAGTCACGCTCCCCAGAAGCAACTACTATTAATACCAATAGTTTCGTGTGTATCTCCAGAATTTTTCTAAGTATAAATGTTAAAGTAGTATATTTTAAAATAAAATAGTTACATTATTGATATAAATATTAAATAATACAGCATTATTTGCATAAAAATGTTTTATTTTCTTCAATCCCACTCCCCTTCAGTGAGGCAACCTCAGTTAACAATTTTATGTGTATCTTCCAAATACATATATTTTTAGTTTATCAACTTTGCTTTTTAGAGAAGTTTCAGGTTCACAGCAAAATTGAGGGGAAAGTACAGAGTTCCTATATACCCCTATCCCCCATATGTACAATTTCCTCCACTATTGATATCCTGTCTGAGTGGTACCTTTCTTACAACTGATGAAATTACATTGACATCATGATTGAAACTATCACCCAAAGTGCACAGTTTACATTAGGGTTCATTCTTTTAAATATTTCATGCACGGCTTAACGGGGATACATTCTGAGAAATGCATCATTAGGCAATTTTGTCATTGTATGAACATCATAGAGTATACTTACACAAACCTAGATGGTATATAGCCTATTGCTCTTGGGCTACAAACTTGTACAGCATGTTACTGTATTGAGTACTGCAGGCAGTAACACAACAGTATTTGTCTATCTAACCATATATAAATATAGAAAAGATACAGTAAAAATATAATATTATAATCTTATGAGACCACTGTCATACATGTGGTCTGTCATTGACCAAAATGTTATTATACAGCACCTGACTATATATAGGTTCCCCAAAAGTAAAATGGGATACTGTGCATATTAGTATATAGCTCATGTGTGTGTGTGTGTGGTGTGTGTGTGTTTTAACACACCTTTCTAAGTCAGTATGTATAGACTTGCCTCATTCTTCTTTAACAAGGGCACAGTACTATGTTGTATGCCTATATTATAATTTATTTATCCAATTTCCCAGTGGCATCCATGTTTTTTAAACAATGCTATGCACATTCTTATGCATATATCTTATGCACACCTAGTAGTATTTATGTAGGATATATTTCCAGAAGTGGGATTGCTGGCATCATAGGGTATGAAAATATCAAATTGGCATTCTCTTATCTGCAGTTGGATTATAGTTGGTATATACTTCCTTCTGATCCCCCAGCTCCAGCTAGTGCCATATGTCTCTTAACTCAGTGACACCATCGTCAACAGACAGCCCCAGGGTTGAGAATACTGGAGCAGAAAGAGGAGAGAATTTGCTTGTGAATAATAATAGTAATAGCCAACTTGTATCAAACACTTAAACCATGTGCCAAGTATTATTCTAAGCACTTTACAAATCTTAATTCCCTTCATTTGTACAACCACCCCCAGAGATAAGTTTATTATTCACCCCATTTTACTGCTTAGGAAACGGAAACCCCTAGGGTTCAATAAGGTCACACTTTTAGTAGGTGGTGGGACCAGGACCTGAAAACAGGGCTGTTTGACTTCTGGGTCTGTGCTCTTAACCACTGCACATACTATCTCTAGAAAGTTTAATGCCATCTTTTAAAAAAAACCTTTTTGTTTTGTTTTGTTTCTTTTTACAATTTTTTATTTTTTTTATTTCAGCATATTAGGGGGTACAAATGTTTAGGTTACATATATTGCCTTTGCCCCAAGTCAGAGCTTCAAGCGTGTCCATCCCCCAGATGGTTTGCACCACACCCATTAGGTGTGAATGCACCCATCCCCTCCTTCCCGCTCTCACCTGCTCGACACCTGATGAATGTTACTACTATATGTGTACTTAAGTGTTGGTCAGATAATACCAATCTGATGGTGAGTACATATGGTGCTTGTTTTTCCATTCTTGTGATACTTAACTTAATAAAATGGGCTCCAGCTCTATTCAGGATAATACAAGAGGTGCTAGATCACCACTGTTTTTTGTGGCCGAGTAGAACTCCATGGTATACGTATACCACATTTTATTAATCCATTCATGTATTGATGGGCACTTGGGTTGTTTCCACAGCTTTGCAATTGTGAATTGTGCTGCTATAAACATTTGAGTGCAGATGTCTTTTTAATAGAATGTCTTTGTTCCTTTGGTTAGATGCCCAGTAATGGGATTGCTGAATCAAATGGT
Organism: Cheirogaleus medius; assembly: GCA_008086735.1. NCBI lineage: Eukaryota > Metazoa > Chordata > Mammalia > Primates > Cheirogaleidae > Cheirogaleus > Cheirogaleus medius. The sequence continues at coordinate 6,407,751 of VBSM01003190.1, forward strand.
AGTTCTGCTTGTAACTCTTTGAGGTATCTCCATATTACTTTCCACAGAGGTTGTACTAGTTTGCAGTCCCACCAGCAGTGTATGAGTGTTCCTATCTCTCCACATCCATGCCGGCATTTATTGTTTGGGACTTTTTGATAAAAGCCATTCTCACTGGAGATGAATTGGCCTAGGGAAAGAATTTATGAAGAAGACCCCAAAGGCAATCACAGCAAAAACAAAAATAAATAAATGGGACCTGATCAAATTAAAAAGCTTCCGCACAGCCAAGGAAACTATCATGAGAGCAAACAGATAACCTAGAGAATAGGAGAAAATATTGGCATGTTACACATCTGATAAAGGGCTGATAACTAGTATCTATATAGAACTAAGGAAAATCAGCAAGAAAAAATCAAACAACCCTACCAAAAAGTGGGCAAAGGACATGAATAGAAATTTTTCAAAAGAAGATAGACTAATGGCCAACAAACATATGAAAAAATGCTTAGCCTTGCTAATCATCAGGGTAATGCCATCTTTATGCCAGAGTTTCCCTACCTTGTTTATTTTTTAAAACTATTATTGTATTTATTCATTTACTTGGCTACACTGTAACTCACTGAGAACAGAGTACCTGTTCTAGTATTATTCATATCTATATTCCCAATTCTTTATAATGTTTAAGTTATTGTAAATAATAAATAAGTTTAGTTGAATGAATAACAATGCCTCTAGGAGGTAGCTGTTATATCCATTTTACAGATGAATAAACTACAAGTCAATGTCAACCAAATATTATTATAGAAAATAGTAGAAAGCAGAATGATGATGCTGAGATTTGAACCCAAAGCTTTTGATACCCAGTCCAGTGTGCTTTCTATCATGTCTAAACAGCCTCCTTCATTGCTTTCAACTTCACAGCTGGAAGTCCTCAATGATCCCTGGGAGGGAAAGAGCCCAATAGGAGGAGGGTCCTTGGAAAAGAGAGTTTCTGGAAGTACTGCATCCAGGAAAAGGTGGTTAAAGGGGGGGAGTTGGGTTCCTAAAGGAATACTACATAGCGTTAATAATAATACTCATCCTTTATTTCAGAGTTTCTGCATGCCAGACATTGTTCTATGTGATTTATAAACCTTGTCTCTTTTTAATGCTCACAATCCCATTAGATGGTTGTTATCTTTATTTTACATATGAAAGAAAGGGAGCTGAGAGGCCCAGGGACCTGTTCAGCATTACATAATAAATAAATGGTGAAGCTGAGATTCCAACTCCAGTCTATGTGATCCCAGAACTTACATTTTAGACATTCAGTTACCCCTGCATATAATAGCTGAGTGAAGAGGGGGTATTTTGAGAAGAGACTATAAAGGGAAATTTCCCTCCCTAGATCTTGGTTGCTAAGGTCCAGGAAATGACCAGGGAATAAGATAGAGAAAACCAGGCAGCTTGAACCCTGCTGGGTTGGGAGGGGTGACTGAAAGAAGAAATGTGATTTTTTTTTTTTAGCTGACTATGGAGAGCTAGAAGCATTTGAGACTAGCCATTCCAATGTTCGAATCTGGGTTCGCAGCACATGATGTCTTTATACTTTTACCCTAGAAATGGCAGAGTTATTTTGGGCACAAAGCAAGAGCTGTGGCTTTAAAAATATGCCAAGTGTATTTATCTCTTCCGCTCCAAGATTGCTGAAAATTAGCCCAGCTGTGGCCCGGAGTACCAAACAGCCACAAAATCTTCTTCCGCATCAACACATCCCACCCACAGAGGGTGAAACAGCCAGGAGTAACAGCTCCAGCAGCCTCTGGGGATGGTAACAGATCGGCCTCCCCATTGCCAAACCTGACTTTCAATCACATATACACCACTCTCCCCAGCTACTCTAGGGACCAAAATGCTAGGCCTGTGAATCGAGCTCAGCTGTCTCCACCCCATCGCAAGGCTTCATAAGGAGTGAAAAAAGAAAAAAAAAAAGATCAATTATTCAGCCAGTGAATCAGTGCAAGAACAATTTTTCATCTTCATTATCAAATCCTTGTGTGAGTCAAGACAAATCATCTTGTAATTTAAGCCTTCAGAGTCCTTATAATTACTCTTTAAATATATAGTTAAATAAATAAATTCATAATTGTTTTAATTAAACAAATTACAATTATTTAAATAAATTTATAATAATTTTAACTAAACAATTTAAAATTATTTAAATAAATATATATGCAAAATGCCAAAAACCTGTTTAACCCATAGTAAGCAATCAATCAACACACCTAACGGGTGTGGTGTGCACTGTCTGGGGGATGGACACGCTTGAAGCTCTAATGGGGGGGCAAGGGCAATATACGTAACCTAAACATTTGTACCCCCATAATATGATGAAATAAAAAAATTAAAAAATATATTACTAAGTTTCCTCAAAAAAAAAAATGTCCTTAAATGAATGAATCTTCTGCTGCTCTTATCTAACTAACAAATGAAATTTAATGAGTTTTTACTTTGTGCCAGGCACTGTGCTATGTGTTCTATAGGGATAATTACATTTAATCGTATAACAATCGTATGTGGGGGGTGCTATTATCTCCTAAACAGATGAAAACTGAGGCCCAGAGATATTAAATAATTTGCTAAACATCACATCATTGACATGATATAGTTAGGTTTAAACCTAGGTATTCTGATTACAGAGACTAGTGTCTTACAAAGAACACGGAATATATTTTTACATTCCCTTGTTTCCATGGAAAATTCTTTCCACTGTCAACGGAAGGACTAAAGCAGCTGGGAAATGCTGGAAACGCTAGCCCAGGTTGTTTTAGTTTTCTCCCTCTCTCTTTGATCCTGGACAGGATTTGGGTTTCAGACCACGATTCTCCTGTGTTTTGTGGGCAGTGATTACTCAGATGAGCTTTGCGCAATTCAAGAAAGATTGGCAGGGGGAGGGAAAGGCGGAGCTTGTCCGGTCGGTCCACAAACCCTGTAGTTGGCGGGGTAGAGGGCGGGGAGGGAGCGCGAGATGTTTTACAACCCGGTCTTTCAGCGGCTGGATGGCGCATAGGTTTTGCCTTTTGGACAGGCTGAGCATATACTATAATCCTACAATCTGCCAAATTCTGGCATACGGGGAGGGAGGGAGGGAGGGAGGGAGGGAGGGAGAGAGAGAGAGAGAGATGGGTATGGATGAAATGGTCGCCCAAAGCCAAGAGGGCGCAAGCGAAATCGGAGCTGCTTGAGAAAGACCGCAGTGGCTGGCTTGGGTGGCGAGTGGAAACAAGCGAGGAGGAGAGGCGACGTGTCCCCGGCGCAGAAAGCCTGGATGTTCACTTGCAAACCCAGAACCTGCCGAGCCTTCGGTGCCCTGACATTTTCCTGGGCAGCCAGGGGCCGCGGTAGCTGCCGGCACCGGAGGCAGAGCAGAGTCCAGGGGAGCTGTCTGGCAGGGCCGGAAACGGCTGTAATCATTTAATAGCCTTTGCCGGCTGCTCTGACTTTGCAGAGTGGGCGGTAGGCAGGCCCCAGAGTGCTGTCTGGCAAGATAGTCCCCGGCTTTAATCAAAACGATGGGTTTTCTGGAAGCTCTTTATTAACCTTAGCACTGAAATCCCAGAGCTGGTAACAAAGGGATGAATGGGGAGCGAGGGGGCGGGGCTGAAACCCGCAGACTGGGCTGCATCCACGCCCCTTCCCCCACCTCCGCTCCTTTCAACCCATTCTGGCTTAGAGGCCCCGGCCCGCATGTGTGTGTCTCCCAAATGCTAACAAAACAGATAATAACCATAATAATTGCTACATTTGTATATGCTTTGGGGGTTTCAAAGGACCTTGTTATATAGCTCAGGATGTGGGTTGAGTCATAGCTCGAATTAGACTGCCTAGATTTGAGTCCCAGGCTCCACCAGTTAGTAATCATGTGACCATTGGTTCTTAATCCTCTCTTCTATGAAACAGACATATCTATAACTCAGACATAAATATTAGCAATATCTACATCATATGGGTCTTGTGAGGACCAAAAATTACATTGCGTGCGGATCTGCTTAACTCTGTGCCACACGTAGGAAGGGCACAGTAAATGTTAACTATGCTGATAACCCTGTGGTGTAGACAGGAAGGTGATCGTCTCCATTTTGGGGATGAGGAAACTGAGGCTCAGAGATATTATATAAATTGACCAGGATTGTACACTAGTAAGCAATAGAGCCAGGGCAGGCCCTCAAGAACAGAGAACAAAGCAAGATGGAGAGAGGAAAAGAAAATTAAACACCCTCCAACTATCCCCAGTCTGTGCTCTTCTGAGAGCTTTCTTGAAAGTAGTATCCTTGGTCAAAATGACTTTATGTTTTTCTATTAGGGAAAATCAGTGTAAGTCACAAAAGCTCCTCCTGGCCTTAGCGATTGTCCAGAACAGTTCAGAATAGGGGTTGAGGGTGAATTTACAAGCCTAGAATTTGCTTCACAGTCTTCTGGACCTTTCCTGGCATTTGCATTGGCAAAGCCTTTGGCCCAATCATTCCTAGTCCCTGAGGTTCAACTCCATAAACTTGGGCAGCCAGGGTTAGTTTAGTATGCAAGTGGAAAGTTGGAAATTTTGGGAAAAGGCCCCTGGCAGTGCCTAAGGGAAGTGCCTAAAGTGGATTATGGGACTACATGTAGTGGCTAGCTACTTCCAGAGGGTCATTTTAAAAGTCAAAATGAAGATCTATATGTTTTTATAAAAATATATATTGTTCAGATTTTAAAATGCATCCCTAACCATTGTGAAGAAATTGGCCAATACAAAAGAAGAAGAAGAAGAAAAACCGTCTTTTATATTTGTGATCACATTCTATTAAAACTTTTAAATCCTGTTGGGTTGTAATCTGAATGTCTGGGAAGGGCTCTGCCTAAAGATTCAGACCCCTGCCAGCTTGATGTGTGTCTAAAATCCTCTTTCTAGGCTGTAGTAGATCCATTCATTTGGGTCTTGACTGTATCTCAGTTTTTGTCTAAGGGTGAGCTAGGTGCCTGGGAGCAGAAGGGAGGGGACTTGTGGGAGATCCCTGGGAGATCCCAGGAGAAGGGAAAGGAGGCAGCACTAATAGAAGACATTTCCGTGCTTGACCATTTGCTGGGACTGGCCCCTAGCTAGGGTCGAGGGCAGAAATGTGCTTCTTCCTTTCTCATCTTCTTCATAAGGGAGTATACCCCTTGATTCTGCCCCAAAGGCACGACATTTTATAGGCAAAGCTGGCCAAGTGTCTTCTGTGCTCTTAGCCAAAAAGAACTCAGATTAGGAGGTCAGTAAATGTTGTTTGTTGGATCCTTAAGCTGTGAATGAGTCACAGTTCAGATGCTGCTGAGCCCTCAGAGATGTTTGCTTATGCAACAACTAGAACAGGTTAGGCACAAGGGACTGGAAAAACATCTTGTTCTGCTCTGCAGAAGCTGGACATGTGGAGGATGCACCTGGCTAGCTCTGATTGCTTCTTGGAGTTTAGGTTGAGTCAGATAGAACCAAGACTCCCAGAAAAGGCCGGGGAAGCTCAGTGACATGTAAAAGAAGCCAATTAACTCTTGGCAGTCCTGCTGTGAGAGGCTCCCTCTGCCAATAGACACAGCCATTAATGTCCTTTAGCTCTGCAAGATGAAGATATCTCTGAGCTCTGCATCTCTGGATGACAGTCCTTGGGCTTCATGTGGAGTCCTGGCTATGGTTAAAGAAAAATTTCCATCCTGGGCTCTGTGAGAGCAAAAGGACTGTGGAGTGGTGCTGAAACCCAGTTCTGGGCGCCAAATCAGGCTTTTAAATATATTTCTCAATTTTGTCTCAGGCTCTTAGAGACAGGGCCTGTATTTGAAAGGTAAACAGGCAGATTCTGGCTGAGCTCAACTGCAGATTTGATTATCTTAGATAGATCAGGGAAATTAGTCTCAGGGAAAAAAATATCTATTACTCATCTCCATAGTGCTATAGTGTCAGCTCTGCCAGGGGAATCATGGTATAAGGAAAGAGTTTGGGGGAGAGAGGAAAGTTTCTTGTTCCCTCTCCCCACTGCTTGCTATAAATTTGCAATATCCTCTCTCGCCCTCCTAGCCCCATATATAACCCTAGCTGCACTATATATAATTTCCCATATGCGATACCATTTATTGAACTCTTACATTGTGCTAAGGATCAGACATAGCACTTTACATGCATTACCTCATTGTCTTTAGGGACTCTAAATGTGCCATCAGTGGAGAGTTGTTTGGTCTGCTAAAGAGTGGGTACCACTTCCACTTCTTGTATCAGTCTTTTCATTCATACATCCAGCAAATATTTATTAAACATTTGTCATAGGCCAGGAATTGTGCTAGGCATTGGTTATACACTGGTGAATAAACAGATAGATTTCTTGCCCTTGTGAACTTCACAGTGATAGAGACTAATAGGTGAAGGGGGTGCTGCTTGGTTACGAAGGTCATAAAATTCTCTGTGAGGAGCTTACATTTAAGCACAGACTTGAAGAAGAGTCGTGGTAAGAATGGACAAGAGGTCATTGAAGACAAAAGGAAACCATATGTGTAAAGATCTTGAGGCAAAAACAACTTCAAAGAGCTGGGTGAAATGGTGCGTGCCTGTAGCCCCAGCTACTCAGGAGGCTGAGGTTTGAGCCTGGAAGTTCCAGGGGTAGTACTCTATCATTGCCCCTGTGAATAGCCACACATTCTAGCTTGGGCAACATAGCAGGATCTTGTCTCAAAAACTAACAAAAAAATAAATAAATAAATAAAAACAAAAACACCAACCAATGCCAAGGATATTTGAGGTATTGAAAGAAGGCCTGTGTGGATGGAGTATAGTGGTAAGAGAGAGATTTGTAGATGAGATTGAAGAAGAAAAAACATCAGATTATTGAAGGTGCTTATATACCATGGTAAGGAGTTTGATTTTTTTTTTCTCAAGGCAGTAGAAAGCCTTTGAATATTTTAAGCATAGGAATGATATAATCTGATTTCTATTTTTAAAGGATTTTACTGTGTATATGCTATACTTCAAGTTTTAGGAAGAAAAAAACTTAAAAGAATATAGATGACTCTGGCTACTACGTGGAAGATTGGAGAGAGGCATATGTGGAAGCAGGTTGAATAAGGAGGAGGCCATTGCTGTAATTCATATAAGAGATAATGGTGTTGAAGAAGAGTAGTGGCAATGAAACTGGGGAGAAGAAGACAGAGTCAAGATACATTTCAGAGGCAGAAATGATGGGCCTTGATGATGTATCATAAATGGAGAATAAAGACTAGAATAGAGAAAAATGAAGAATAACTCTGAACTTCCTGGCTTGAGCAATGGGGTATGTGGGGTGGCATTTACCAAAACTGGAATGATTTAGAAAGGCATAGGTGATAGGAATCAAGAGTTTAACTTGAGATTCCTTCAGTTGGGATCCCCACGAGACCTCCAAGCGGAGATACCAGATAAGCAGTTGGGTATATGAGATTAGAACACAGAGAGATATGGGGTTCAAATATAAATCTGCATCTCATCAGCATATTTAGATGGTATTTATACCCACAGACATGGCTGAGATCCCAAAAGGAGAGAGTGGAGAGTAAGCAGAGAAGCGAGTCTAGGGCCAAACCTAAGGAAGCTCTAACACATAAGTGAGGAGGATGCTGCAAAGGATATTGACAAAGACCAGCCAGAGAGGAAGGTCAGGAGAATTTTTTGACTGTGGGGGAACCAGAATAGGCCACCCCAAAATATGAAGAATTGTTGAGCTGAAGACAAGAGGCAGATATATGAAAGCTCTCTGTCCTCCATCTCCCTAAAAGAACATAGATTTACAAAGATAAAAGATATCCTGTTTTCCCTAACACCACCACCACCAGGGAGAGCAAAGGTTTAACACTGAAGACAACTTTAGACTCTTATAGGCCTGGCGATGGTACCAGTGAAATCTACATTAACAAGCTTTACTAACTAGCTTTTTTCTGCCATTTATTTGCTTTCTGCCAAGTAGCCACTGATAAGACTCAAAGTCCTTTTCCTTTGTCTTGTCAATTCTCTAAAAATTTATTGTTCTTTTGAATATGCTATATAAGCTGGAATTCAAAGCCATCTCTTTGAGAACTACTCATTCTCTGAGTGTCTCTCATGTATATAAGAAATATGCTTATTAATAAACTTTTAGTTTTCTCTTGTTAATCTATCTTTTTTTTTTTTTGAGACAGAGTCTCACTCTGTTGCCCAGGCTAGAGTGCCGCGGCGTCAGCCTAGCTCACAGCAACCTCAAATTCCTGGGCTCAAGTGATCATCCTGCCTCAGCCTCCCGAGTAGCTGGGACTACAGGCATGCGCTGCCATGCCCAGCTAATTTTTCCTATATATTTTTAATTGGCCAATTAATTTCTTTTTATTTTTAGTAGAGATGGGGTCTCACTCTTGCTCAGGCTTGTTTCGAACTCCTGACCTTGAGCGATCCTCCCGCCTCGGCCTCCCAGAGTGCTTTGCTTTAATCTATCTTTTGTAACAAAGGTCCAGTCCAACTAAGAACTTGTGGGGGTTATTCTTCTACATGACAAAGAACTCATATGTGTTTCAAAAAGGGGATGACACACTTTGGAAGGCCAAGGCAGGAGGATTGTTTGAGGCAGGAGTTCAAGACCAGCCTGGGCAACATAGTGAGACCTTATCTCTACAAAAAAATTAGCCTGGTATGATGGCACATGCCTGCAGTCCCAGCTACTCAGGAGGCTGAGGTGGGAGGATCACTTGAGAATAGGAGTTTAAGGTTACAGTGAGCTATGATTGTGTCACTGCACTCCAGCCTGGGCAGTGTCAGATATATAAACACTACCGTTATGTCAGAGGGTTTCAATGTCATGGCCACTGGGATCACTTTGCCCAGACAGATCATTACTCTTTTTCTCTAGCTTTGACTTCTACTCTCCCAGAAGTCATTGGTATACTTTATGGCATGTCTTCCAACTAGACTCTTGGGAAAGTCTTGCACTGAAAACCCCTGTGGATGCATAATCATTTTCCCAAGACTAGGTGCAGACTTAACCTTTCCTTTGGAATCCCCTTTAACTTTATCAGGTATAATTAACAATTTCCTCCTCTGTAGTCACATAATACTTTACACATACCTTGGTTATTGCATGTATTAAATTGGTTTATAATTGCCTAAGTGTATGTCCCAACTAGACTGTGAAAATATTGAGGGAGGGAAATTGATTTGGAAATTAAAATTGGCTCCTAGTGCTTTATCCAAACAAATAGGCCCAATTTACAACAGGATTCCATCCTCTTATACTGTGTAGTGTCCCTCTATTCCCCCACTTATTCCTACCTACCTCTCCTCTGCTCCATCCATCACCCCTCAAGGTTATTATAATAAAATTAGGATCAAATAATTGATTCAACTAATTTACCTTCTGTGTTGAACACAGTAGGTGTCAGAATACATTTGTAGCTAAAGTTTTCTCTAATACATACACTAAAAGTAGTATATTCTGTTTTAGCCCACTATTTCCTGTCCCATTCCCAAGCAAGATAATAACAACCATATTCTTTATGAAAATGTTCACAAAGAACCAAAATATGTTACTAGAAAACTGGATTCCTGGACATCCTGGTGAGAAATATCTGCCCTCCTGCTTGTTTCTAAACACTGGCCTTGCCTTCAGGCTCAAAGAAATAATCCATGATTTTTGGGGGGACCCAGCCTGTTTGTGTAGCTTCTCCTCTACTCCACCAGTAGTGTGGCATCAAGGGCCTGGTGCTGATTCGTGATGTTTTTTCTTTCAGAACCAGAGGCAGGAGAGGTGTCCCCTCCAGTCGGTGCTGGTGTCAACAGCAACAGCTGGACCTTTAAATACGGACCAGGCAACCCCAAACAATCCGGTCCCGGTGAGTTGCCAGACAAATTCATTATCCCAGGATCTCCTGCAATCATCTCCATCCGGCAGGAGCCTGCTAACAGCCAAATTGACAAAAGTGACTTCATAACCTTCGGCAAAAAGGAGGAGACCAAGAAAAAGAAGAAAAAGAAGAAGGGTAACAAGACCCAGGAGAAAAAAGAGAAAGGAAACAGCACGACTGACAACAGTGACCAGTGAGGTCATCGAATGGAAACAAGCCACTTAGCCAGTTTTTGTAATAATGGCAAATCTCTTCCATGTAGCAACTCCCTGCTCCTTTTTCCTACCTACATGAGCCCTCTTAGAGACCTCAGTAATCTGCAGAAAGTTCCCTGTGTTTGTCTAGATCGCATTTAACAGGTTTTGTCTTTAAAGCTTTACTAAGTCTGGTGTTAACACTTTCTCTCCACTCTGGCTTGTTTTCAGAACCTAAAAAGCAGACCCAAGTTTCCTTTCTCCTCCGCCGCAAAGGAGAGGCTTCCCAGCCCCGCCAGTGAGAGGTTGGACTCTCTGCCCTGTGCTCCGGGGATCCTGTCTTGATGACACTTGCAGGGCAGGCTGAAAGGTTTTGAGATTGAGCAGCTTGGGTGCTTGTGGCCACTGGGAATGTGTGGCCACCGCAGGTATGCGAGTGCCAGAAGATACTGGCTGCGATGGGCAGATTAGGCTAGGTGGTACAAGAAGGGCTGAGAAACAAATGCAAATAAACAGTGCGAGCTACCAGTCTGGAGGGGAAATGTGAAACTAAGAGGGACCAGACTTTCTAAATCTTACAACTCAAGAGGTGGTGGCCACCCTTTAGGAGACAAAACTACCCCCACTGACAAGGCTTTAGGAGTCCCTAAAGTCTGTTGGCTGTGGTGTAATAACACCATGCCTAAAACCTGCAAGCCAACAGTTCAGTGTTTAACAGAGGGCCAGCCAGGGCGACGGAAGCAGATCTGACGTGTTTTCTATATATGTCCTGTGCTCACTTCATTAAAAATTCTTTTGCACACAATGTTTATGAAAAGGCCAGATCCTTTTCCAACAATACATATGCAAAAGCAAAAGCAAAAAGAAAACCCCAACACCTCATCTTATGCTGTTTGTTGTTTGATAGATTTATTTAAAAAAGCAAAAACCAGAAAGTCTATAGCTATAAGTCTTTAAAGAGAAATATGATGAATACAATTCCCCTAAACTCTCCTTAAAAGAGAATTCAGTCTACAGCCATTTAAATGATCATTGCTGCTACAGAAGTGCTTTAAGAGAATTGCCTGAAACATCTGTATTATATCGGCCACCTGCCAATCAAAGCTTTACTCTTTCAGGTCACTCTGGGGCTGCCTCTTGCATGTATTAATTATTAAATAAAAGAATCTTTCTCTCTCTCTTTTCTAAGAAACAATTATGTGCACTTTGAATACACAACCTTCTCTAACCAACTATATCAAGACCCAGAAATTGAAGAAAAATATTGTTTTCTCATACATACAGTGAGCAGACTTTTCAATCCTCTGATTCTGTGATTTGTCTTGGTGTGCTAGCCTACACCTTCTCTTTGGTTTAGTTTTCCTTTTCTATAACACTCTGAATTGCTAATCTTACTAACACCTATGATGTTACCTGAAATCAATCTCCCATATGTATGCTGTATGCTATTATAAGACTCCTGAAATATACTTACTCTGTGCTTGTGTATGTGAATGTTAATGCAACTATTACCTAGAGTGAACTTTAAGCTTTATTGTTGAATGTAATTCCATTATATTTCCTTTTGTACACCTGTGAAAAAGTGGAGTAGTGTTTTTTTAACCATTGTTAATCAGCTTTTGTGTATGAAAGACACAGTAAAATTTCTTTCTTAAATCAAGATACTGGTGATTCAAGGAATTTTATTTATGGTCCAGCCAAGAGCCATCTCTTGCCAAGACTCCTGCTGGCAAGGGAATGGATAAAGCTGTTTTTTTCTAGTAACAATTTTGGAATGAATACTGAAAATATTCCCGAGGTGTGCAAGCACAAATTTTACCAATCTGACCTCCTTGAAGTTGCAGAATGCTTTGAAATTCTAGTGATAGCTGGAATATCAGCTCATAGACAATAATAAAATTTAATGTTACTTTAAATAAGACATTTTAATTTTGTTATAATGTACGATTTAGAGGTTCGATTAATTATATTATCTATTTAAACATTAAAAGAAGTAGGAGTTATTTTAAAAAAAGTTATTTTAAAAAAAGTTTAAAGTTATTTTAAAAAAAGCATTAAATCTAAAAAAAAACCTGTCTTGTCTACTTTTAGCTTCATTCTCCCATATTTTGAAGGGTGTGTAACTTCAGCTCTGCAGGATTGCATGGGGTAAAACTTATTGCCAACACATGTGAACCATTGCTACATTGTAGGTTGTGATCATTTTGCCCCACTGAAGCCCATGTATCTGACCTTACGTGCCTTTTGAACTAGGAGAATCGGGCTAATTTATTAATGGATGATAATTATAATGTACCTGTACAGCACTTTTTACATTTGTGAAGTGCTTTCCAATCCATGTTAGTTACTAGTTATTACAGCTGTAAGGATAAAACACATCATGTGGATTCATTTTGAATTGGTGCTATTGGTATTTCCTCTGTTATTGCTAATAAATGGAAAATGGTGGTATGAAAGAAATGGTGGTCATTTCTAGGTATAAGAGTAGGAGAAAATAGAACACTGATTATTGTTAGCTACTATTACTGAAGAAGATTGCTACAGTATGCAACTTACTGTATCACTCTCTGGTTATCACATTGGCTTTTATCTTCAGTATTGGGGCAAAAATACTCAATGGAATCAAGAATCAAACTTCACAATATTACTACAACGGACAGCCTGGACGTTGCTGGGTCACTTGCCAGGGTACTATCTCAGTCTTCTCTAGTAAGAATTGCAAGAAATCAATTTTTATCACTAGAGCCTCTCGAGTTGTCTTGTTCATTACTTGTTTAGCGTTCATATCTCTCTACAATTGAGAATCCTTTTGGCTCCAAGAAATTAACTTTTATTGAGTACAGGGTATACGCCAGTCACTCTACTGGCTAGGTTCAGTTTATAGTACATGTTCTATAACAAATAGATTATATTGTCCTCATGTAGTTAAAGTGTTATAAGCACAGGCTTTAGATGCAGTGGTTCTCAACTGGGAGCAATTTTGCACCCCAGGGAACATTTGGCAATGTCTGAACACATTTTTGTTTTTCATTACTTGAGGTGGAGGGCACTACTGGCTTCTAGTGGGTAGGGGCCAAGGATGTTGCTAAACACCCTACAATGCAGAGGACAGCCACCCACAACAAATAATTTTTCAGCCCCAAATGTCAATAGTACCAAGATTGAGAAACCTTGAGGTAGAGTGACTGTATAATTTGCTTAGTCCACTTTTGAAATAGAACAAGAGACACCATTAATAATCACTTCAGGATTCAAGAATTAAACTGACACTGCCCCAGGCTAACGAGATGTACAGTGACTCTACTTATAAATAAACTGATATACCTCTGTCACTAACTAGGTTGGGAACCTTGGGCAAGCCACTCTCAGTTTTTCAGTCTCAATTTCCTCATGTCTAAAATGGTAATACTTACAGTACTGATCTTATTGATATGTGGCGGAGATTTAGCAGACAGTCTGAAAAGTGTTTAGCACATCTGACACACCATAATACTCAATAAATATTATTATTAATAATCATTTTCTTCTATTTCCTCACCCCCTTTTCAGAGATTTAGCTATTAAACTCAGGGAAATTTTCCTACTGATTACAGTGTATGTGTGTGTGTGTGTGTTTGTGTGTATGAAAGAGAGAGAGAGAGAGGGAGGGAGAGAGAGAAAGACTGCTATTTTAATCAGGAGGGAGGCCTTAGTAAATGAGCATGGTGCTATCCTTTCTTTGAAATTGTGCCTAAAAGTGGTACACAGCAACCTTATTGTTATAACCAGTTAGGTAAAATCCATACTGGTTCCCATTTTCTCCTGGGGTTGATCCATGTGAAAATAAATGCCTGCTAAAATATGAAATCTTAAAAGTCTTTTGCCCTAACAAAGTCTATGAGCTTGTCTTTGAACGTAAGCTCTTCTGAGATGGACACTAGTAGATTTACTTCCATAATATGAAGTCTAGTCTGCACAAAAAAATAAGAAAGAGTGGGTAGTGAAAAACATAAAGCCAAGTAATTTGTTAGGTTACACAATTATCATTTGGCTTGGGGATCATCAATCTACAAAGAACATGAGAAATTCAGACAACCACTCAGCCAGTAGCTGGTCTTAGAGCTAAAGAAAATTGAAAACTGAGACATAAACATATAGGAGGATTGATTAAACAGCCTTCATTTTTACACTTTGCTTTCACTAGACTTTATTTCATTTTATGTGACATTGAATTTTTATTATAAAAACGTGTTCTTTTAAATAAAGAATCCAGAGCATATAAAGAAAAATTACTACTTTCTTCAGCAGCTTCTTCAAATTCTTTCTCCCTTACACAGTTGTCTAATGTTAACAATTTCAAGTACATTTTCCCACATTTTTCTCTATGCACACATTTACATATCTATATCTATCTATATATAAAATGTCACATAGACATATGTTTGTTTTCTTTCTTATATAAAAATAAAACGATACCAAGCTTGTTATCCTGTAGATTTTTTTAACTTACAATAACACGAATATTTCTCCAGGCCAACTCCAAATCATTCATTTAAATTCCTGTATAAATTCCATATAATGACAGGTCATAATGTCATCATGCATTTAACTTTTCCTCTATCAATGACATTTGAGTTATACCCAGATTTTTGCTATTAGAAACAAAAATGAGTACCTGTTTGCAATGATAAATTTAGTACCTAGGATTTATAAAACCTTGTCTGGGTGTATCCCAAAGAAGAAATTTGTAAGGCTGTTATGAACATTATATGACTCCCTCTAAAATAATCACATCCTTCTGAGTATGAACAAATACTCATTTCTAGTGCTTGACAATGAATTATGCTTCTGTTTATAGATGAATGATGAAAAAACAGAGACAGACTTTCACAAGAAAGACAGGGAAAGGTTAGAAAGATTTGTCTTCATTTACTTATCCAGAATAATTTCATGGGAGCTTCAGTTCATCCAAAGACTTCTCCATCCAATCACAGATTGCAGTGTATGTGTGAAAGAGGAAGCTTCAAAGACAATTCAAATACTTGCTTAGACCTATGATATTTTAATATCACCTGGTTGAATATTGGGCAGAAAGCAGTTTAATTTTCTTCTAGGTTGTTATTTATACATCTTAGCTGAGAAGTAGACATATGAATTTCATACCTGTGGAGCTGATTTCATTTTAAGAAAAATAAATTGCTTATCAAATAATGAATCTGAGAGAGCCAAGGATCAAAGCAGCTATTCATGTTT